>JAODTK010004196.1:0-16412 GCA_026419785.1 Sclerodactyla briareus | reverse complement strand
AGCAAGAGTGATTGAGCGATGGATCAAATAATAGTGATTTTGAACAAGTTAATTCCAGTTTGTCATGATCTCAACTGAGGGGAAAAGAGAATGGGAGATATTTCTAGATACTTCAAAAAAAGCCTGAATTTTGCTTGAAAAGCTTTGAAAACCAGTCACAGTGTGTAGAACAACGTTTTAGTTATCAATTGATACCGGTACCTATTTTCGTAGTTTCAGATAAACTGGATTTTCCGGACGCTGATAGGCGAGAAAGTGGCGAATTATATACAGAACAACCAATGTGTTGATAGCGTTTTCCTTCTTCGGACTATACCATTCCGAATGTGTACCTAAGCAAGAATAGGGGACCTAAGATAAGGTATATGAAAAAAGAAATATTGGAATGCTGGCTCTTTAAAAATCGTGGTTCGTCAAAACTTCATGTATGCGGAAGTTACCGTCGTTGCATTCCTTACTGCGCCAATCAAAAAGCATTGCACCCGATGTCGATACCTCTGTGCCGTTATGCTCGCTTTCAATGTCAGGTTTCGATTCGCTGAAGTACTCGTCCGGAGGCAAACACTTTCAACTGCTAGAGTCACGGAAATGCCCGCTTCTCTGTATGCTGTGGACTGTGTTTGGTCATTCCGTTTGACATGCGGAATGTTATTCTGAAGGAGGTACGTGTTCATATTCTTCATTTCTTATTTGCGATTCTGTACGGCAGTTTGGGGCAGCAGTAATCTTGTTCAAATTGCCATCGGCAAGATTGGGGAGAGGAAAACCAGAGCGTTATTAAGGGGTTATCTGATTGGTTGGATGCTGAGTAGAACTGGTTGTCGTCTTTTATAACAGTAGGCGAATACGATGTTGTATTCAACCGTCTATTCCTATCTGGAAAGTAAAAGCTAACCACGAGACAATCGTGGCAATTATACACTGAAACAATACTACTAAACACAAGTACCTTATTAAATGCGTTTCTCAAATTGATAGTTAATTAGACATAAACGTCCTGCACAACTGGCGAACCAAGGGGGGGGGGGGGGACAGAGGCGTCTGCATGACGTCACAATGAAAAATTGCCCCATTACATAACGAAAAAAAAACAAAAGGATTTACGGGGTTCATGAACCAGAGGAGATTATCACTGTTTCGAGTCGCGTGAGTTTTCATCGCAGGGCACTGTATCTGTGTAGTTACTCACTCCGATGCCATGTTCATTTCCATATTTTCTTATTATGTCAAAGAGCCTCAGGTGAGATTCCATCTAACCGAGTAAATCTAAAAGTTTGGGTAAATAGTGTAATAAACTCCGGGGACGATTCACGACGAAAACTCTTGACAGTAAAGTTATACTTAAAAGAGAACGCCCAATTGTAACATCCATTCTTTAGTCTGCAGTCAGCAGTACTTTATTTACACCAATAAGTACCATTCTGGTGCGAGGTCATGTCATGTTAGGCGGTCTGTCTGTGTGTCTGCCTGTTTGTCCATTCGGCTGTCTGTAGTTTGTCGTCTGGTCGTCTGTCTGTCTGTCTACATACCTATCTACCTACCTACCTACATTACCTACCTACACTTCCTTGACAGTGAAGTTTATACTTAAAGGAGGATTGCCACTTGTAAACATCATGTTAGTCTCAAGTCCGCCAGTACGATAATACCATTTTGGTTTGAGTTCAATGTCAGTTAAAGCTGCTGCCTGCTGTCTGTCGTCTGTTGTCGTCGTTTACCTACCATAACTTCTCCTACCTACCGACATACACACCCAACCACTTACACCCATTATACATATCCACCTACCTACCTATCCGGTTCTGTCTTGCAATTCCTCCAAGGTAATTGCCCGACAGAGTCACCAGCAGAAAGAAAGCACCTTGCCCGAGGGCTCGCATGACTACATGTCATGCCATGCCAGGGCAATGAAATCCTCAGTTGCACAAGCACCTTACGTCCCAGTCCATAAGCAAGATGCTCTGCCGCGAAAATACAATCGGAGGATGTCCTCAGCTTCCACATCAGCTATATGGAAGGCCTGCTCTATATAGGCTGATCAGCAAGATCCACTTCCTAGCTGCTTACTTCACTATATACTTCCAACAGTCTCCTATCACCATAACGCTGAGACCCTCACCCTCGTTCGACGTACCCTTGTCGTTGAGGTTTCTCGGTGGCCTGTACCACTATCGACTTGACTACAAAGTCACTTTAATAGCGCTAGATAGCGGATAGGCCAGAATAGTTACCGCGAACGGTCCGGTAACCGTTCTCTCTTCCTTCCACTGTGGCCATTTTGTTCTTCCTCACACATGGTCTACTGTTGCGGGGCCCCGTTGTTTGTTCAACCGAATATGTCGACGGCCTTTATCTTCCTCCTCTTCCGGCAGTTCCGTCTGAGTAGGCCTCTCTGTTACAATGCAACCAGGTACGTGATATCTTGACAGGTGAATTATTGAGTGTTTTACAACCTCTCCAACTCGGTCTAAATTCCCGCCCAGGAGCGTCTTCCATTCACCTGGCGGAAAGAATGTGCCTCCTACCCTGAGTTGACTGTTGTACCCTAGTAAGGTCTGCTTGCTGTCCCCAACGACTGGTGAAGGTGCAACTCATGTCCGATAGTTGGGGTGTTAAAAAAGCATGACTCACCACCCCGTTCGCCGCAACTGTCCTCCATCTTTAATTTCCTTTCTTTAAGGATATTAGTGTGCCATTCCCTTATACCGAGAAGCCCTCCTTCGTTCTACTTGCTGCTGTAATCGACGGCGTAGCGTGCCTACCCACCTTGGGCGTCAGCGAAACGGACAAATCATTCCCCTTTATCGTTCTGGCCATGGACCTCCTCCCTATGTCACCGAACCACCTAATTTCACACACAAGTAGCATCAACCAACGCCAACACGATAGCCTGATCCCTCAATGGTATTCCAACGAGTGATGGGCCATCGTATATATCCAAGTGAGTCTCCCATTGATAAGCAACGCATGGGCCGGTTTTTGCTGCAAATTGCTAAAAGGCATATTGTCAATATGATATAAGATTTGTGTAACTACGGCTTGCTGCGTACATTTTAGCAAGCACCATATTCGCAAGGAATATTGTATTTGTGTGGTTCACACGTACCCAGCACCAGGGCAACTCTTGTGTAAATTTGACCAGTTTTCTCGCGCGCAACGTGACCTTCCCGCGGGGCACACGCCGTTGCATTTGCTGTATGTCTATGACTTTTGCAACTTTACTAACTTTAGTGATCCACTCACCGTGGTAACCGATATGTTAGATCCCAGTCGAGACTAAAATAAACCTTCCGCGAATAAAATGGGCGTCACGGGGGTTTCGTCAATCTCAATTTGTGAATGAATTGTGAGTTAACGTCCCGTACTTAGAAGGAATCCTTCCTATAATTGTTGGGTTCCAATCGCTTTCATGACGTCAGTTAACCAGTATTAACATCTTGTTAGTGCCAAACATCGGTTCAGTCGAGAACACCAGTCGAGATGTTATTTCAGTGGCTCTCTTGGCTAGTAGTTTCGGTTTCTTTCGGCCTGTGTTCCCTCTAGTCAGTTTATCTCTCCATCCATTTCGGTTTCTTGGTACGAGAAATATAATAGTTTTTCATTATATTCAAATAAAGAAAAAAGAAGGATCGGAAAATCATCCTTGTTTGTTGTGCTGTCGTTTGAAATGGTTTAAAATTGTGGAATCGTTTGATTCAGATCATCACGTACTCACGCAACTACTATATAAATATGTTTCTCCCGGCCCAGATATCCTACTCGTTATGGCCTGTATCACCCTCTCATGGGCCAGTGTGGGAGATCTTTACAGCGACCAGTGGGGGGACCGTGGTGTACGTGATCACTGGACACAATGGGTGCCATGTCCCGTATGTCGACAAACTTGGTTTGGATAGGTGGGGCCAAAAGCGAAGTTGAGCAGCGCTTTTGGGAATGGGACAAGGAAATATTTGGTTTAGAGACGTGATGTTGTCAAATTGGACTGAAGATAATCTTTACTTCCTTGCCAGCACCACGGTTTCCAACGTTGTGCTTGCTATAGTTTCGCCGCTGGTGTGATCTGTGGCGTTATGTACTTTTTCTCAATCATCCCAATAATTGCTCACCTATGTCTCCTGTAGTTCGGCTAACCAATATAACCTGCCTTCCTTCTTAAAGATTACGACTTTCGTCCGTTTTTCCAATTATGGATTCGCATGCAAGTCACCTTTTCGTCTCTTGCCCCCGTGTGATCATGCTCATTATTTGCTATACTTATACTGTTGCTGTTTCCTTACTCAACACCCAGTGTAGATTTGTTTCGGACTCCTTTACTCGATCATAGTCAGAAACAATTGCCACATCACAAGTTATAGCGTGTAGTCACCCGAAATGACAGTCGTCGGACAAATAAGGATATTCCCATACTATGAATGCTTTAGTACCCATAGCCGTAATTCCGGAGCTTAATAATTCCGAATTCACAGGCATACCAGTGCAAGACTGGACTATGCCAACTAGATGTGTTTTGAAATCATAACATTCCACAACAAGCCTGGCTTCACTGTTCTGCAGACGTTGGCGGCAAATTCTGATTCGATACCCTTGAACTCCAGAAGGAAACGGTTGCAATATTCAAGTGACCGTGAACGTGAATGCCGAATGTACCACCGGTTCATTCATTGTTCATTGAATACCAGTCTGGCAAAGTTTGCTTATATTTTTTATTTTTCATTTCCTTGTTCCCATCAAAATACCTCCGAGGTTGCGGACTTTATCACATGATTGATAAGCCATCACCGATTTCGATGGATCCTACTGATGACTTCAATGATCGGACAGTAGAGCCGTGAATAATAATTCAGTTTTCGAGTCGGTTAGGTTTCAATTAATGAGCAACCATCCAATCTCTAAAGTCAGAGATGCACTTTGCATATTACAACCCAGTTGATTAGCCGTGTTCCTAATTCCATGTTCCAAAATTCCACTAAAAGAGAATGGATCCGAACGTAATCGCAGGAGGAACTACGTCGACAGCACCATAAGAAACATTCTGGTTACAAATGGACTGCTGATTTCTGAGTGAATCTTGAGCAGGGTCTCAGTGGAATATATTGTCTATGATGCAACTGAAAAATACACGTAAGGGACAGTGAGACGATCACAATTTTGCAAGATTGATCCGCAACAACTTTTCTTTCTCCATTTCCCTTTCCACAAGCTTACTCATTCAATTGAAAACAATACCACATAATTTGGAGGCAGTGTTTAGATAATACAATAAGTGAGCGTGAGGCTACTGAACAGCTGAGATGTTTGCGCACCTGATTACTCTAGATCATTCACCTTTACGCCATCCGAGAGAAGTTTCATTGGTAAATTTTGGGCGAAACGACGTCGTATTTGTTCACCATCTGTTGTCATTTTGCGGAATAGCAGTATTACACAGAGAATCGTAGTATTAGCGCTACTCAATAGGTTGTAGACTTACTGGAAATGATATTAAACACTTGGAAGAGGTGGTTTATATTTCATGTCACTTTCCTTCCTCACCTAAATTCCCCCAGAATAAAAAATAGCTGCTTGCCACTGTTCATGGTTTCCTGAAGAACTAGTGTTCTTCATTTAAACATTCCAGATCTTCGATTGACTGGTCCCGGCGAGGGCAGGTGGAAGTGTACCCTTAAGCGGAGATGGAGCTCCGTCCATAGATTACTTGGGACGCCAAAGACGCAGCTGTGGTTTGCCGTCAACTGGAGATCATCAGTAGTGCTCCGACGGGCATCGTTTAACGAAACAGAAGCGCACATCAGAACTAGAAATTCCTCAGTCTGTGGTGTGCAATGCGAAGGAACTGTGAGAGTACTTTTAGTGAATGCGCCATTTCTGTCCCGTGAGAACCGCACATGCGATCATCACCAATCGATAGCCACAGTCCGCCTGTTAATCGTAAGTAAGTACGAATTCTACTTTTGCAAGCAATCAGCAAACCTGGTTCGAGTTCCAGCATCTCCGGTATATGTACTTGTAGTTTCAATAAATGAGTCACGTGGGTTTCCGGGGTTCCGTCCGTCGGCTGTTATTCGTCATCCCGTTAGACAAAAACGTCCGCTTCTCGAGGTTCCGAGAGAGGTGGTCAATTCTGGCGTTCACGATCTTCCCTTCGAAATGAGACGTGAATTACAGTCCCGAGGCAGGTTTGAGATCGATTACAAGACAAAATACACAACCCCTCCCACGATATCTTTGAACGCTAGTCTAGCCATGAAGCGAATTATCGGGTCAGTGCTCCTATCCACGAACACAGGTCCAGACTTGAACTCACATTGTCCACTAGACCCTCCTTGATGCCTGTTCCATACCAATCGATGTCTCTTTGAGCAGTTTCCCGGAGAGCTTAGCGTATTATTCGTACATAGCCAGATCCCATTATAAAAATTGTCACGTTTTCTATCTTTTCTCCGACCTATGCATGCCGTGGAAACGGGGTGTCTGTATCAAATGATATGAGAGCATTCCACCACCTCGTCGAAACAAGGCAGCGCATGAAAACAAATTACCTGTAGCTTGGGGACCCACGAACTCTTGGTAGCGAAATCGGGAAAGCAATCATTGACGTAATGGTTTTACCAGAAACGGAGCAACACAGTATGAGACAATGTTCCTCATATTTGTTTTTGATCTTATTGATCTACGGTGCCTTACGCCTTGATAGCAGAAGCGGGCCAAGTCCGAATGAGGGCGTTCGTCGAGGTATTTTACTCGAATTCCTGGGGAATTCGATCTGTGACGACTTTGGGGACGAATGAAGATCCTACAGTTGCTGTCGCGACTCGGTGTAGGAAGGTCGGAAAGCGACACACAACTCTCTCTCGTGAAGGGCAGCGGTAGAATCTGGTTAGTAACGTTGCGTGCAAGGGGAACGAAAGCTCCATCTTTCGGTGCGACCACGACTGTTTCACGGGTAAGAAGATTGCGATAGGACGGAGATAGCGGGGGTCATATGTAGCGACAGTACTCATTGTCATGCAAATGTTTTTCTTATCGCTGTTACTCAATTAGTACAGTTCATCACTGGAACTTTTTTTTTAAAGAATTACTAACGTTGCAAGTTGCCGGGGGGTTAAATGCACCAATAAAGCAAATTGAGTCGTGAATGATACCGTGAACTTTTTACAGTAGCTACTAACAACCTACAATATATAATTTCTAAAGTTTCACACATTTTGTTTTGATTATACAATTGACATTCACTACAGAGGCGTTCTTGCACTAACTAACCAACTAACATCAAGTCACACAGAGAGTATTTTTTGCCCTTGATTCTGGTCAGCTCTTTAGAATAATCCAAACTACTTATATACAATTGCCTTTAATATTTCCAATATAGATGAAACGATCATCACGTGGAACAACTAGTTTCGAAATTTCTTCTGCAACATTTAACACATACAACAGATAAAATGGTTCAATGCACATATGCATGTACATATATAAACCTTTTCATCTCTTTCTTCTTCTATCTCCTTTGTACATTCATCAGAGTACCCGCTGTACGACCTATTGGCCAGTATATTGGTAGAAACTCCCCATGATTTGATGCATTGCGCGGAAGTCTATGAAATCAATATTTTTTACAACAATCTAACTTATTTCCTTGATAGAAGTTACATTGCACAAACGCATGTCTTGTTGTCTGGTTGAAATATCTAGAATGTCTTTCTGTTCGCGTTTAGCGTATATTTATTATTGGTGATTTTGCTTGCAAAGGGTTTTGAGTCATTCTAGTCTGTGCCTTCATCCGGTGAGGCGTTGCCCTGACACACCCTTTTCCACGTAATCTGACTGCATTGTTAGCATTGTTTTCGCAGCAGTTTAAACAACCCAGATTGCTTGTTTTGTGCGTGTATGCTGGGCGCTTGACGGGACGTAGCAAGGCACACACTCCGTTCCCCGAGTACTGTGCCGGTCCTTTTTTCGATACCCACTAAGACCCATCTTCACCCTTTCTATGTTTCCACAATACCGCGACAATCACTTCGAATGCAGGGCTTTTGGGCCATTACAAGGTCAGTCTAATCACCTAATTTACATTGTTAAAAGTGTATTGGCGGGCAGCTACTCCGTCACCATTGACATATTTATTTCCAATTTTCTCTGTGGTTGTATGATTTTCTGTTCTAGGCCTTCGGATTATTTGGCCTTTGTCATCTACCTGACGTACCTAGTTTAGAAGACGAAACTCCCTCCCACCATCCCATTACCGAGAGTGAGTCTTGTACCGTTACTACAATATGTTAGTTATATATATATATATATATATATATAATATATATATATATATATATATCTAGATATATAATATATATATAGATATATTATAGAACATTATATAAATATAACTATATAGATATATATATATATATAAGCTATATATATATATATTAAATATACTTATATATATATATATATCTATCTATATATATATATATAATATGTAAGGTTGGCGTATCATATATGTATATATTGTAAATTGGCGTGGTTTGAATGTTCAAATTGCTAATATAAAATCCTCCAATATAATATAAGACACATAGTGCTTTTTTCAAATTCCGTATGTATTTAAGGTCAAAGTATAACAACATGAATTTCGAGACCGCTCTCCGTCACTTTGTCAACTGACAAATGAGTGAACATTAAATTTATCATGCTTTATTATATCCCTTATGTTATGATTGCTATATATATATATATATATATATATATATAGAATATAATAATTATATATATATATATATATATATATTATATATATATATATATATATTATTTATATATCTATATTTTTATATATATTATATATATATATATATATATATATATATATATATAATACTACTTTACTATTATATTAGAATATTAATATATATATATATATATATCTATATATATATATATATATATATATATATATATCTATAATATATATATATAAGAGCGAGAGAGAGAGAGAGACCATATTCATCAACCCTCATATTGTTTATATGAGTTGATCGCCCGCATGTGTTCAATAGGCAAACCCGATCCCCATGCAAACTTTTCTCGAAAAGTCTTCTGTGTATCAAATTATATTGCGCTAACCAATATCCTCACCAATTTCCATTGAGATCCATAGTGCTGGCGCATATACAGTACAAGGCCGATGCAGTACACAGTGGGCACTTGTCTGAGGTTGGTTTACACAGAGCTCGTTGTATATGGGTAGCCTTTGATGATTTCCGTAATTGCTTGAAGTCTCTTCCAACTTATTGCCCCTTTATTACCCGATCGTTCTCATATTCTAGTCGGAGATCGAAAACGAAACTGAACCGCCCGGACTGTTACTTGTGAATTTCCTAATATACAGTAGAAACATCTCTACTTGTGACTTGTTTTCGTTCATCTACTGCAACCTTTGCTGCCTGTAAATTCCACTGTAACTTAGAGTAAACAGGAATTCATCAACATTATTACCCGTGTCTAACTAACGATACTGCTGAACAGTTGATAAACATGATTAATCGGTATGTGGTAAACCATCTCTCTAATTTTGTGTTACCAACCGGCTTTTTACTTACTTAGCTGATCACCCTTTTAGAATTGGGCTTCCAGAAGAGTGTGCTTTCCTTAGGAAACAGGATCCAGGGCTCAGTGATTCCTCGTCGAGTCACCTAGCGATGACAAGAGTTATCTCACTTTTTTCTCACGTTTTTGTAGTTCATGCCATAACAGTGACTGCATAGATTCCTCTTGCCCCTGGCGAGGAATAACAGACTTGACTTTCTCGTAACTTTGACTACAGTCAGGTTTGCATGTTTGTTTCAGCAGGGAAATCGTCTCCGATGGCGCGGACTACATGACCGCGGAGCTGTGGCCCACGGCACCTGGGCAGAGTGTCTTTCGGCCACGATTCTGCGATATACATACACTCTCTGCATATTAAAAACTTCTCAAATATATCTAAATAGACACCATCTTAAGAGACTTTTTAAATAGTGTTACAATCAAGGGCCTCAGAACGCCCAATGCTGTTTATGTTGGCATGTCGATTTGTACAACGTGGCTGTTGCTACGAAGGAGTGAGCCCCTGAAAATAACTGACTCGAACATTTTGCAGAATTGACAGCGAGTGATGTGATCATACTATCAATTGCGCTATTTACTTTCCGACTAGTGAGAAATCAGATATGAACTCTGAATCTCAGAATAGTATTCGGTTTAAGTTCCACGCGAAATACGAACGTGTTTCTTGCAGTGGTTATCACATTATGTAATGTTCGGTTTACAGATTAATGTGGGTTATATGTTGCAGCGAATAAATTACTCGTTCTTTTTCTTGAATTCTGTCCAGTCAGATAATAACCTTCATTCCTTTTTGTAAGTAATGGATCACCAAGTCTAATGAAATAATGTGATCACGCATGAATGAAAGATATGCATGATATCCCCAATTTTAATTCTTGGGGAGTCTCCGGCTGTGCACGGTGACCGGTGGGGGGGGGGGGATCAGCATGGTCCGTCAGGAGAGAACAGTAGGGTGCACAATATGAAAGTGTGGGTAGGACATAATCACTAATTCATCAGGGGTAACATTCGTGTACTCTTCATACTAGCAATGAGCAGTGATAAACCGAAAAATAAACCGTAATAATTATTCATATGATTGCGTTGAATTTTACATATCATACAAACTTGAATGACTTTTCCTTTTCTCCTCCTAAGAATCTTGGTGACCTTGATCTCAACGCCCAGACAATGGACCTCAATCCTGCATATTTGCAACCAACATGGCCTCATTTAGGAATTAAGCCATGTGTTTCATTTTCTCAAATGCCGATTGACAATAAGGTTTGAGGTTTTCCACTCCTGACACGTCCATTCCTTGGGAACTACGCCACGAATAGGTTAAGCTATTCTCTTTATTATGTGGCACCCTTCGCACCTGAATGGGACAGAAGATAGCTCACTTTCTCCAATTGACGTGTCTGACCAGAGCAGGTGAGCCCCCGCCCCCCCCCACATGGGCCCTGACCAGTCCAAGTTCATCTCCTATATCCATTCATAATGAACAACCCACTCTATGGACCTAAAACTGCTTGCATTTTCTAGATATCGTACTGACAAGCGTTTCAAAGTTTTCCTTTTAACGATTCTTGAATGCCTGACCTAACGCCCCAAACTATAGAGCCCATCTTCTCCAGAAATGCTGTGTTCATTAGATATATCGTGCAAACCATAAGTGCAGTCATAATGTCACGGCCAGATGGCCATTTTTTTTATACTCTCAATTTGAAATTCTTCCGCATTAAAAAAATATCAACTTAAGGCAGTTCAGCTATTTTAGATTAGTGAAGTGGGCAAATGGCGCCATGATTTGTCAAACAGCGTAGCACAAAACTGTAGAAGGGATATACGTGGGTCGCTAATATTAGTTCTAGATAACGCATTAATATCAAACGAAAAAATATTCCTATAGCCGAGAAATATATATGGTCACATTATTATTTAACTAGAATCATTTTGATTTTTTTTTCATATATATATAATATTCATAGTATTTATTATATTGATTTTTTTTCTCTCTAGCCTGAATGAAATTCGGAAGAGATATAGTGGTCGCTATGGCGTGCGTGTGTTGTGGGGTCACATTTCTCGTTAGCATGATTTCTCACAAACGTGGGCCGACTATAATGACATTTTGTGTGTAGCCCCGTGGTGGGTTAGTACACGATTTGAATTAGATTTTGGGGTCAGCGAAGTCATTAATTGATTTGGTAATTAGCTCATTTAACGTAAATTTATTGTTAGCTCGTTATTCAGGATTACGCAAGAACCTTAAATGTGCTACAGTTACGTAGTTAAGCAGAAATTGATGTCGAAGTCACTCTGTTCAATTTGCGTAATTTTTGCAATTTTTTGAATTTGTGACGATTTTCACACAAACTTGGTAGATTGGTTGTCCACCTTTGATCCTGATCATTCTGAGGTACAGCTGGAGTCAGTTGCTGTCATTGTATGTGCCATAATTTTGCATAATATATTCCCAATTTCCAACTTAAGAATTTCGTCAAACTCGGTAGGTATGGTTCCCCTAACATTTTTTCTGGCTCTGATTTTGTTTGATGTTCAGACATTTGATTCAATTCCATCATCTATAGCGGTCTGTAGAATAAAGCCTAAGGACCGATAAAACCATAGCTCCTGTGACAAAATTTTTTTGCTGGTTATTAGCTGCCCACAAACAACTCCTCTTCTACCCAATCAGTTTGATTAGGTTGATGAGACCGTCAAAAATACTGTAACAATTTTTTTGTTCCTCCCTTCGCTTCTTGCCTGGGGACAAACTTGGAGGTTTCTTAAGATATATGTTTGGAACATCCTTGACTGCGGCGTGTGGATAGTTTGTTGGGTGTTGGGGGGGGGGATGGGGGGAGGGGTGTGGCTGCCATGTGGCCGGGTGTCATGTCCTGGATGCTTGAAAATAAAAGGCAATGAATTATAAGGAAATGATTTTAAAAGGCAAAGAAAGCCCGGGCTGCCTAAGGGGATTAGAACATTTCAAGTTGATTTTGGTTCAAAGAAGGAGTTGACTTAGGCGATGAAACTTTATTCAAATTTTGGTAATATGGAGAGAAGAGTGGGGGAGGGGGGGGGGGGACGGGCCACATGACGATGAAATAGCAATTAAGGGACTTTTGTAATAGAGTCAAACTTATTGGTCAGTTATTTTAGAATGATTTATGTGTTTACATGTGAAATATATGTGATGTTCGTTTGACATACAATGGTCTGGCATGAGCTATTGGTTGTGTATAGTGTGTAGTGTAGTGAATATGAAACCACCGATCGTGCAACCATGCAGAAACTTTGTTTCGGCGATTGCCCTGTTATTAACCTAGTGACATCTTGCACATGCATAGACGTTTTCCAGCCTTTATGTACATTCATACCATATCCTTGCTGAAAGCGAAAAAAATCGTTTGTTTTTTACTTTGTATTTAGCTGTAATTATCTCAGGTTGGGGTCAGCTGGTGGCGCCATGAATGCTGAATCCAAACGCGTAGCTTAGGACAGGCATATTCCATTAATGGCAATGGCATTAGTAACCTCGATATATGTTTAAGTTGATGTGTGTTGGGTGTGTTCAAAGAACAATCGCATATATATTCTACTTTCCGATTTCGATGAACCCTTTTCTTACTTTAATTATGACGGAATTGTTTATGACACTTCTGATTTTTTTTTGTGTGGGGGGGGGGGTGGGGCGGTCCCCGGCCCCATTGACACACTTACTAGGCTTGACCAATATATTCAGAATGTCTCCTCAAGTTCTCCCTAAATATGAAGCGAGTCATACTCATCCTTCTAAGTTGAAGCTGTACAGGCCTAATCCCTCGGAATGTATTGGATCCGTCTCAAGACTGTTCACATACCCTTGGAATACGATACGATAAGACGCTACTATACGATAAATTTATCGACGTCGAGTTAAAAAGTGTTATTTTTCAGATAGGATTGTTCACACCTGTGCGATACGAAGACGATACATAGCGATACATCATTTATCGGACGTCGAGTTGGAAATATTTTAACTTTTAATCGTACGAAAATTTATCGGATGCGAATAAATTGCGCAATGCAGTGATAAACTTGCGGAATTCTGCGAAGAGTATGGAACGCCAAACAGGCTTATTGGGGGAAGTTTGGCGTCAAAAGTGGGTTTTTCGTGAGTAAAATCATGGGTTTTTATAATGTATTGGTTAGTGACGTAATCCGGTAAATACTTGGCCTCTGATTTCGCTTCTCCTCGGCTCTGATTTGCGCCAGCATTGGACTACGAAACCATTATTTTTAATTCGAATCCATGATGCCTTCCCCATAATACAAATAGTAGCGTGACCAGTGTGGTAATAGGGAGGGTCATGTTGGCTCGGCGTCCACCAATTTTTCTGTGACATGCAAAGACAAGGAGATATGCTTGTTAGTATGAGTGCCGGGGCTGGGGGGTTGTGGCTGTTTGAGAGGGGAGGGTAGGAGAGTTTCCCAGAGGGGGTCGATCCACAGCCTGACGTGTTGACGGGAACTTCATTCATTCAACCCCTAACCCTGATGTGAAGAAAGAGTCGGGAAAAGAACGGAGGAGCAACGTAAATAAGCTTATAGGGGGGATATAATGTCGATATAACGCCAAGATAATAATGTCATGTAGGTCATTGAGGAAAGTAGTAGGGTAACCAGGTGTATAGAGCCCGTAGGCATTATTTCCACGTGCTTGTTCTGAGCAAGTAACCAAGCTCCAATTTTTCATTCCATTGGCTGAATTGACTGAATGCTTGCTTTCTTGCTACCTCACTCTTACATTTTATTCTGGATACCGATGCTAATTAGGTAGTCTGGGTGTCCAACGCAAGGGTGAAACGGGGATGGCGCGGGTCAGCTTCCCGATTCGTGATCGTCAATGCGCTTCTTTGGGCATCCCGGTTGACGGGTACCGTCCACCGCGTTCTGTCTCCCACGAGACCCCCTTGGTTAGGGCCTCTCCGGGCGGACAAGTTAACTCATGGTTGGTGCATCTGCGCGGGTAACCCTGAGAGTTGGGGGAAGGGGGGAGGACATGCTGATCAACCTTTTAGAATTGGGATTCCAGAAAGAAGAGTGGCTTTAATTAGGAAATCAAGGATCAAGGGCTCGTGATTCCTCGTCGAGTCACGAGCGAATGAAAAAAAAAGAGTTATCTCACTTTTTTCTCAAGTTTGTAGTTCATGCCCCCATAACATGTGAACTGCATAGATCCTCTGGCCCCTGGCGAAGGGAATTAAAAAACAGTGGACTTATCGTAACTTGACACAGTCAGGTTGCATGTTTGTTCAAGCGGGGAAAACGCGTTCTACGATGGCGCGACTACATGAACCGCGGAGCTGTGGGCCCACGGCATGGGCAGATGTCTTATTCTGGCCACGATTCTGCGATATACGATGACACTGCTAGTTGAAACATTCTCAAATATATCTAAATAGACACCATCTTAAGAGACTTTTAAATAGTTTACATCAAGGGTCCTCAGACGCCCCAATCTGTTTATGTGGCGGTCGGATTTGTACAGACGGGGTGTTGCGTAGAAGGACGTGACGCCATTGAAAATAACTGAGATTCGAACATTTTCTAAGAATTGACAGCGAGGATTGTTGATCATTACTATCCAATGGCGCTATACTTTCCTGAACTAGTGAGAAATCAGAAGATTGAAATTGCTGGCATCTCAGAATAGGTATTCTGTTTAAGTTCCACGCGAAATACGAACTGTTTATTATGCAGATGGTTATATCATATGTATGTTTGGTTACAGATATGTGGGAGTGGTGCAGCGAATTACAATTACTCGTTCTTGAAATCTGTCCAGTCAATAATAAAACCTTCATTCCTTTTTGGAAGGTAAAGAACTCACCCAAGTCTACTGATATATGTGATCGATTGAAAGAAAGATATGCATGATACCCAATTTTAATTCTTGGGGAGTCTCGGCTGTGCAGGTTTGACCGGTGGGGGGGGGGGGGGGGATCAGCATGGTCCGTCAGGAGAGAAACAGTAGGGGTGCACCAATCGGAAGTGTGGGTTTGACATATCACGAATCTCAGGGGGGTAACTTCGTGTAGCTCTCAGTACAGCACCATGAGCAGTGATAAAACGCTTAAATAAGAAAACGGTTTATATAATATTCATATGATTGCGTTTACTTTACTATCATTGACAAAAACTTGATGACATGTTCCCCTAACGATCTTGGCTCGGAACCTTGATCTAACGCCAAGAACAATGGACCTCAATCCCTGCATATGTGCAACCAAAAATGCACTCATTTAGGATTAGCCATGTTTTCATTTCTAAAGGCAGCATGACAATAAGTTTTTGATGTGTTCCACCAGACAGTCATGTCCTTGGACTAACGCCCCAAGAATAGTTGAAGCTATTCTCTTATATGTGCAACTTCGCACCTCCGGAATGGGACAGCCAGATAAGCTCCCTTTCTCAAGTGACGTGCTGACCAGAGCAGTGGGAGCCCGCCCCGGCCCCCTCCCCCCCCCCCCCATGGCCCCTGACCAAGTCCACGTTCAAATTCCATATATTCCATCATATATGAACAACCACTATATCGGACCTTTAAAACAGCTTGCATTTCAGATATCGTACTGACAAGCGTGTTTCAAAGTTTGGCTTGTAACGATCTTGAATGACCTTGACCTAAGCCCTAAAACTATAGAGCCCATCTCTCCAGCAAGGCTGTGTTTCTTTAGATTATATGTTGCAAACAAGGAGTGAAGTATATGTCACTGCCAGATGGCATTGTTTTCTACTCCGCAATGAAAAATTCGTCACGCATAAAAAGAATATCACTT
>JAODTK010004187.1:0-320787 GCA_026419785.1 Sclerodactyla briareus | reverse complement strand
AGAGTCGGTGTTATCCACGTGTAAAAGTGAGTACCCCAACTCGTGAGGTGATTAGACGTGTAGTGAGCGCTATATTGGCTACCCTATTGGGTAAGTCCCCCGGGGGGAGTAACGACGCACTGAAATGATGTCTCGGGAGTGACAAGCCGGAATGGCGTACTGTGTACAAACACAACATGTCAGTAGTGTATACATTTAGATTCATTTTCAGTAGCATCGAGCGGTAATTGTACTTGTGTCCGCAGTGCGTGTTGCAAGTTCTGCACATAGGATAAACGTCCTCTTCTTAGGTTATCGCAGAGGTCCTTAGTTCCTCCCTTTCTCGAGAATTACCTTCCAATTCAGGGCTGCCACATTTTTTGCCGACCTCCTTCATTTTCATCTCTCGAGTTGCATTACTAAATTACGTCTTGTTTAACGCAGGACAATAACCGGGTATCTTTTCCCAAAGCGTGTCTTTTGAAGAATGTTCGAGAGGTTTTTTGTCTTCGAAGTTCCAACTTCTGATCAGGTTCGCTGGTAAAATCATACGGTGGAATCGCTTCGCTTTTTTCACTTTCATTGAGAAATACTGTCATCCTTGAACTCCCAGCACATCAGGTTCCTTCAACAGAATCATGAGTCGTCGAAGTAGCTCTGATCAAATTAAATCTAATGTCTTTTCCTCGATTCTGTTGTATTTTTTGCTGCAAGACCTTTCAGTGGAACGTGGCACCGTTATCGGAATCTTCCCAAATCGAAAACATTTTGACCGTTGTATGTACCTTTGCAGAACGTCTCGTTACTACGCGCCAGCCACCTTAGAGAGGATTTTCCGACCAACTCCGGTAGGAATGATTTTTCCATGGGAGCCCAAGAGTGCTTGAACTTGACAAATTTCACTGATGAGAGACCGGGTCTCTGAGGATCCGTACGTATTTGGCTTCCCTATTCATAACCCCTGCAGCCTTGGTTTATAAAGGCACGGTGTGTAATCGGAAAGTCGAAAGCCATTCTCTCTGGTTGCCTTGAGCAGCATGCTCCTCAAAGGCGTATCGCCAAATTACTGGGATCGCTTCTTCGCATGATCAAACGATGAATTCTCTCCGTAGCCGTATCTGGCTATCATACTGCCTAGTGTTTTTACCAGCAGTCTTGTGAATTTGCCAATGACGATGCTACGGTTGGCAGGCATACATGAACGTAAACAACCCATCATTTGAACTTTCTTCCTGAGATGTCGTATCGGTTAAGACGTCTTCCGATCTGAACGAACTGAGAAAAGAAACAATCAGTTGAATAAGCCTTTTATGAAGACAGGCCTCGAATAATATAATAATAATGATAATAAACTCAATCTGCACACAGTCCTGTTTCGCTCTTTTAGAGCCATCAGTGCGCTCATATTGTAATCGCGACGAAATTAAAATAACAATGGCCAGGCGAAACCTGCCCAGTCTCACCTTTTTTTCACAAGGTTTATAATAATAATCATAATAATAATAATAATAATAATAATAATATCAACAATATAGTAATTAACAATTCTAATAATACTAAAATAACTATTTTATTATTGAGGGGCGTGCTACAAATAGTATCACTGTGAGAAGATTGTCCCTACTGTTTCATGCTCGGGAGCAGGCCGGACTTTTTAAAACGAGAGTAATAGGCCTAGATTTTCCAGCTTCGGCATGTCAATCTAGTGGCGAGAAATGTATTGTCTGCTCCCAAATCGTCATTGCTGAGCCCCAATCGATTGGAGACAAATATATCCGTGATAATAAAGTGTTGTAGGTATAGGCTACTTAAGTCACGTCGCCTACATTCCTCATGATCTATACGTGAGGCACCGATCGCCATGGTAATCTTACGAACGTTGTTATTCGCTATTACTTGCATGATAACACTAGTTTTCCTGTGCGTACATGATGGCATGGTAGTTTATATGCGTTACCTGACGTAGAAATAACAAGGAGAAATGCGGACATTGCAACCTGCCCAGCCCACTGCTTTAACGCTGTCACGAAAATGTAGGGCGCTTATTAATATCGTCAACACCCTGCGTCTGAAGTTGGTCTATGTCTGTATTTGATTGCACAACTGGAGCATTTTTAAAACACATGAAAAGCATAGAAACAGAAGCAAACTGACAAGAGTACATGGATTACTGCTATGAAGTTATGGACTAAATTCCAGCTTTGGAAAGGTCATAATTTTCTACACAAACAGTTTATTGTTTGTAACGAATATGGAGTTGGGTTTTTCAGATCACAAAACACATCCGCGCTCGCATGCAGTCAGCTGAATCAGTCACACCTATAGCCATCCATGCATAGGGGGGGGGGGGGGGGGGGGGGGGGGGGGGGGGTGTATTCACTCGCTTCTGTACTTTGTAAACATTGCTCTTAGTATTAATTATGGCCTAAGTGCCTATATTCGATCATAATTCTGTCTTTCCTGCCACTGCAGGGCCAGTGTTATTCACAGTTTAACTGTCAAGCTTTCGGTGCTCTAGTGGGGGTTTAGATCAGGTTAGCAGCTACTGGTTGGACCTAAAGTTAGAAAGCTAGACATAGCCCGGTGTGTACTGTAACTTGTGTAGCAGTAGTGTGGTAACACTCTGAAAAAGTAACAGCTGTGCTTAGTACTAGTAGCCCCCATTCTATAAGACTATGTATGAAGGTATATAGGCTATAGGCCTATGCATTTCTTTTCATTAACAATTAGTAGGGCCAATAGAGCCTATCTACTTGGTACCGCATTGCGTTTTGTACTGTAACTTACTATTGTCCGTTAGCTGCTGCATTGCCCACCAACCATCCTAGCTGTACAAAACTAATCAAATAATTCTGTCTGGCCTAATTCTCCATAACATATTTCTAATATTTAAACCACTGATGTATCACAAGCACCATGACCGTGGGCCATCATTACTTGGCTACATGCCCATTCATCACAGATTTTTTATTTGTTGGGTGAGATAGTGTAAACCTGGCCTCTGCACTCCTCATTGTAATTCATACAAACATCCTTTCCATATTGTTCAGGCTTGTCACTGTTTATGTTTCGTCAGTTGTCCTATTAACTTCAATCATATACAATGACCTAATATAGATACAGGTCAATTCCATGCGGAGAGGTTGCGGAGAGTCCCAGCCTCTGAGAAACAGGGAGGCAACTATTCTCGCCTTAATTTGGTCTATGGGAGGGTGCGACATAAGTGCCCGTTGAGCTGCTCCATGACTTGCAGTGGAACAGGGTTGGTTGCCATTGGCCTGTAAGACTTGTTGTATCATGAATCGGGCAGTATCTTTAGTCGACCATTGCTATATGGTACGCATTTGAAATGCCACAAGTCACATGACATTTAGGTGACCGACTGGATGGTCCCCGTATACATGATGACTGAAGAAGTCAAACCGAGGTCGACTTGTACTATTTTTCTTTGCTGAACTACTGGATCCTACTTTCTGTCAATCATGCTGAGTGACAGTGGGTTGGGGCTTGGCAATCATTTGCTTGGCGGAGGCGCGAGACATTGGAAATGGCTTTTTGTTATTATTAATCATTTTTTTCCTAGTTAGCATGCCCAACGCCAGGATAGGCTCAGCCATTGGAGCTGAGAATAACACTGCCAGTCATTAGGATAGGGTTCTCCCTCACTGAATTGGATAATAGTAACCTAGGTTTATCTTAAAGGCCAATGGTCCATGTAAATAGTCTTGACCTTGGTAATTACCATTCAATACATGATGGCACATAAAATTCACTCGATCGAGTGAGCCATGAGGGCATCAGGTTAGTGCAAAATTTGCCTGTACAACACGATCCCCGTATTAAAAATTCAATGTAAAACATGCACTTTTGGATAACCCTGTGAAAAACAAACTTTGAATGGGATTCGAATGAAAAACGTTAAAACCTTGAAAAACCTAATACCTTCTAAAAGTATTAAAGAAGATTTCAATTTTTTTTTCTAAGTTAATCCTATTTTTCGTATTCTATTATCATGCCGCCATAAACACAGTTCACTGTGGAGAGTCTATGTGCAGTCTTTGATTGTTCCCTTGTGATGTTCCAACTCCTTGAAAGTAAATTGAAATAACCTAAGCGCAATATCTGAAACCTCCAAATGTTAGGTATAGGTTGTGACATGACCTCTTCACCTTATGGCTATTTGAGGAAATTATCACATGACAAGTTGGCCTCCAAGCTTTTGAATTGTTCGGGAGGTCACCGGGCAGAAACTGGCGATTTTTTGGCGCGAAGCAGTTTGTCCGATGTGGTGGGTGTTCACTACACGATCTATCTGCCGACTTCATTCACGATACGCAGTTTACTACTTGTGCTAAACAATTCGTTTCCAATTCGCACTCAGAGTATTGATTTACTGCTAGTGGTTACTAAGAGTGTGATTATGGTGGAGAGGCAAGTGCGGCTGCCGCAGCGTATCCTGTTGAGATGCGAAGGAAGAGGAAGGGTGTCAGAGCCAAGCAAAGTGGTGGGCTCGACCATGGCTCTTTCGCCGAGAACTATAGGTCATTAGTCCATTACGAACCATTGAATTTCGCGTTCGCGTTCGCGGAGGGAGACCTCCCGCGCACGTTGCTTACCAGAGAGTCAGTCACGTATATATGCACTAGCAGGCGCTCCAGTACGTCGAACGAGATGAATGTAAATATCCCAAGGTTTTTCCTTACTTTGAGGAAACGTTAAACGTAAGAAAATCTGGAAACAAAAATTGTCACTGTAATCTGATTCGATAAAGATGTTGTTTTACAACTGTGTCGATAACACATGCGTATAATATAGAATCATAAACCATATATTCGGCGGGTACGGCAAACACTGTGTCGCAGGTTTGTTGCAGGGATATTGATCAACTGTGGGCATCCCATTATTTACAGCATACCACGGAGGATATATTGCGGCTAATATCGCGGATTTATCTCGCAGATAACCACTTCTAAGGCACCCCGGTACTGTCGTGTTCCACCATAAGGTGGCTGGCTCTGGGCTGATCGCCCGAGACGCTCCTACCAACAGAGAGTGCAGCTTCACACATTCTCTTCGGCCCTTTCAAATACGTGACAGGAGTTTGTTGCATACCATGTCGATGGACCCAAATGTATCGTATTTCCCTTGCTCTAATATCCCATAATCGACTATGCACCACCCCATACGCCAAAAAAAATTCGAGAGTCTAGCATTTTTACAGTACCGTGCTGGCAACCTCATCGCTCTTTTCTTTTGCACAGATTTTTGTCTGATTATCGAGTGTTCCGCTATTAACAAGTGAGCGAAACGCCGTTTACGCAGTTACCGCGGCGAGGGGGGCGCGGAAGGGGGAGATAGTTCCATGGAATGTCACCCCAACAGGCTGTCTCGCCTGCCAAGTTAGGGGGGGGGGGACTCCGATGTGGCAACAGCCTGGGGAGCATCGATTGAAGGGAGGTGGGTCTCACCGAGGGGCATCAATTCAAGTTCACATCCGATCGCCCCAGTTCGACCGTTATTCTCGAGACCCAGGTGTTTACGGATCCAACAGCAACGCGCGCGCTTAGAGGACGACCTTCGACGCTTTGCTACGAAAATCGGGCCACGAAACGCTTGCCTAGCGACCACGCTTACCCCCTCTCCCGATCGCGGGCGTCTCCTTGGTCGCAGAAAAGAAACCAATGATGCCCCCATCCTGAATCAGCGTCCGTCACAAAGCTTCCGTCTGCCCGAGAGGATTACGGATAGAGTCCCTCTCCACCAGCAACCCGATTCCCGACGATAGACTAAAGGACGCGTATTGATGTTTCCATTCACTGTTAGTTCCTGGCTTTTAGCTACTGGGGGCAAGACGGCTATTTTCAGTTCCTCCCATTGGGCCTGTCGACTCCCCAAAGGTCTCCGACGGTCGGCAGGCCCATTTCGCGGTTCTTCAACGGTGGGAGGGAATCACCGTCTTTCGATACAATGGATAGTTGGCTCGTGGGGCCAGAGGCGATAGGAGTCGCCCATGCCGCACGGGTCTCACTGTTTCTCGGGCGACACGGTTAGTTGATCAACCACGAGAATCCTCGCGCATCAGCCCTCTCAGTCCATCCAGTACCTCCGCACCGTCCTCGATCTGCGGCCAGGTTGCGCCTTTCACCTCACGGAGCGTGAATCGAAGGTTTAGCGGCTGCGACGTCCGATGGCATAAGGCCCTGTGGTTCTGTACTGGTGGACAGAGCCACAGGGGTTCCCGCCCCATTTCGCGACTCTCGCACCAGAGCGACAGTGACGAAGGACCGACTGAGCGTCGGTCGCCCGCTCATCCATATCTTGCGACCGCAGCCAATGCGCGGCTCTCGACCTCCTGCGCCCGGCGTTTTCACTCGGCGGCGTGGAAGGTCGATGCCCTCGTAGAGACGGTCTCCACGCTTCGAGTTCACTACCCGGGTTGCCCTGATGGACCGAAACAGTCGTAGGTTTCCGCCGCCGACTCGATAGGCTATCGACCTCATGCTTTGGCCTGCGACCCCCCTCCGTCATTCAGATGGCTGATAAGCTTCGGTACCACGGCACGCGCACACTGCGTCTCTACGCGCGGGAGACTATCACGCTTCAAACGTTGCAACATATTCCCGCAGACAGTCCACTCTTGATATGTTCGATTTCGAACACGCGTTGCAACCCTCTTCTATTAGGGGAGGAAGCCATTGGGGCGACACTCCGCGTTTTTTCCGTATTATTCGTCCCTGGGTGACACCATACGACAGCTCTTGCGGGGATGTTCAACACAGCGTCCCACGCGCCTCGCTTGTCAGCAGTGTGGTTCTCCATGACGTCCTCACGCACGACTACGGGTTGCGGTACAAGCCCAGACATAGGCCGGAGTTCCTTTCCAGAAAACTTTGACTTCTCTGCTCGGCGACCCTCCGTGCTGCTGAGGCCCGGTTATCGTCGGGACGGTCCCGACGGGATCCACCTCCTACCAGAACCGGCTTTTCTTACCGAAGAACCATCGTTTGCGTCACAAACCGCATGAGCTTTAACTAACTTCCCCTCTAAGCGTCCTCTCCCTAATACATCCGAAGACAAGCGCTGGTAACCCTTCCGGGCCTTGCGCTGGTACATCGAGAGGCCCCGTTCGATCTGACGTCATGATCAGCTTTCCCTCCTCTGTCTCCTCAGCTGCATATCACCGTCTTTCAAGGATTCATTTCGCACTGGATCTGTGACTCGGTCCCAACGAAACAACCCTGGCCTGACTTTAGGTGCCTCACAGCT
Organism: Sclerodactyla briareus; assembly: GCA_026419785.1. Classification (NCBI taxonomy): domain Eukaryota; kingdom Metazoa; phylum Echinodermata; class Holothuroidea; order Dendrochirotida; family Sclerodactylidae; genus Sclerodactyla; species Sclerodactyla briareus. The sequence goes on along the minus strand of JAODTK010004187.1, from coordinate 313,542 downwards.
TCTTCACAGCGTGCGGGAATTGTAAAGGCATCACATTCAAGAACTCACGAAGGAGTAGTACTGCGAAGACTCGGACACTAAATCCAATGCAATCAATATTGGAAGCAATTTCGAATAGTCTCTGAAATTGCTACAGCTAACCTCTGTTGAATATTCACCAGTAATATATGGTCACATACACCCTGCTGATGATTTCAACCATTATTTAGTCAAGTAGTAAGATTGTTGCAAAACTATTTTTGCAATTGCTTCAATGTTAGGGAGAACCCTGCTTTGACCTTTTCAGGCGTCGACTGAGAAAGGTGGTTATTCAACCATTCAGCCTCAAATCATGAATGATATTGAAAATAGATGCCATCGGTCGATACCTCATCTACAAGAAGAACGTCAGTCAAAATTACAGCACTCAAATCATTGACATTTTTGGAGAAAATGATGATCATCCCGTGAATCGCCACAGGGACTCATACCACGAAATTACGAATTTATACCTAATACATACTATCCTTTCAACGGATTTTTTTTTTTTAATTGTAGGTCATTGTATCAGTAAGTACAATAATTTCACAGGTGTTTTAGCTTTCGTGACTGGAGAGGAGGACATGGAATGAAGGCTGAATGGATTTTCCAAGATTTCGGTTACTAATAGTGTTTTAGGTACCTCGACTTGAGGAGGTTGCCACGAGTCCACGGGCCGGAGGTTGAAGTGATTTTTATTCCAGATATTTCATTCAACACCTTCACCAACATATTGATCAAATTAAAATTTGTGGTACGGATTCGTTCGCAGATTTTTCCCTCTAATAATACCCTGACTACATTTTGTCCCCTTTGAAGCGAGTAAGGCACTCGAGGAGGGGTCAGTGTTCATCAACCCCCAAATTATGGGCGACAGTGTATAGGACGAGAGTCGACAACAGTTGAACTCTGGTGAATAAATACACGCAATTAATACTTTTTGATTCAGCACCAACGTGAAGGCCGTAAAGGGGTGGTAAAACCTACGCTCGTCCTTCTAGCAAACCGGGCCCTATAACAAGTTTTTGTGTTGTTTTTTTTTAATTACGGAGGGCTCGATCAAACAACAAGTTTCCTGAGACCCCCGACCAAGCAAAATCGACTCAAATATTTGTTTGGATCTTTTTTTACTAGGACCTGGACAATGGAACACAACCTGTGATTATATATCACACGAATTATCGTGCAGCGTAGCACTGAGTAAGCTACTCGCAGTGCATGGAGGGTGAATGTTTCGTTTCTGTGGGGAAAGAGTGATGAGGCCGGGGAACGAATAATATAAGGAGTTATGTCAGTTAGTTATGTCCTCTGTAGAAAGGTGAAACCGCCTCTAAAAAAACCTGATGAATTTCAAATCTTCGCAACTAACCATTTCAGGGGGGGGGCATATTCTCTCCTGTTGTACAACAAACCAATAATCCTGACTGACATACTACAACCTTCTATCACACGCTATCTTCAGGAGATATGAGGAATCATGCAGTTGGCCCCCCAACCTCATGCCTAGATGTGTAAATGAGTAGAATTTGCATAAGATCGGGGTATTTGTAAAGTCATGCAAGTAAATAGCTTGAAAAAGTGTTTGTAACCTGTTTCAAAATAAATTTAGTATTATTTGTTACCCGCGGTTACCATAAATCACCAATCATGTGCACCAATAATGCATGTAGGAAGATCGACTAATGACACTTCATTAATCTAATATATGTAGGCTACCCTAATGTATGCGAGAGCACCTAACATTTTTATGTGAGACCCCTGCGTGAATTCAGAATTTAGGGACTGATTGTTGGTAGGCCTAGAACCAATTATAGAAGCAAGGCTATGGAAAATATTATTCATCACAACAACAGCTTCATGGGTCTAGTGGTCCTTCAAGGTTTACCGCAAGACACTCTCTTTTAACACGCCTGTAGCCCCAGGCCTATACTGAACTGGAACCATAAGATTACTTGATCAGTTCATCTACCCCACTTATTACGCCCCGAAATATGAACTTGTCACTTGTAATGACGGGGGCCTATTAGGTTTTAATATTCGAAGTGATTGGGGCCTTCCATTCAACGTCACACCACTTATCTCCAGAAGCAAAAAGACTGTTTTGCTACACTGCACCGCGCCTTTGTGCCCTCCTTCTCTTAGTGGGTTCGCGTCAGTGCACCTCGTTCTGGTGCCGTCCTAAAAATGCTTTATATTTCGTGTGGTATCGGGTGGAATGGTAGTGGAGAGAAATGGTAGAGGGTGACTTGAAATGGCATGGGAGTGAATTGTTTGGGGGTTCATTGACGTGCAACCGTTCCAGTACGGCCTATGAGACCCTGCATGTATGAGCCCATCATGTATGGTCTACCACCAAGTTTTTGTCAAGGGTATCCGATCGGATTTACCAGTTTTTTTTTGCGGTTTTCGCAGCCTAAAGGGAAAAACGGGGGTGTTCCCGGAAATGGCAACTCTGAATTCAGATCAAGCGTTCTGGATTATCGTGTCCGACAAGTTTTCAGTATGAGCTCGAATCAACCCAGCGCATTACAAGCCGAACCAACCACACACACACCGCGCACACCACACACCCACAACCCCCTGACAATGACTCAATCCGATTCACTGGCTTTGGTCGAGGAATTAAAAAAACGGATGAAAAAATAAAATTGGTAGTCTTTTGATATTTCGAACCAATTTGGGCTTCAAACCCTTACCGAGCCTCACCTACGAAAATTAAATAATTGGTATGTTATTAAGTTTCCCATTTATCAGCCCAATTTGCTGTGTGTCTGGACACCGACGTTAACGTACGTGTCAGTCAGGATCATTGAGCTTTTTAGCCTTCTGGTTTTAACCTGTGAATAATTGCCAAACTCAGGACCTAGTCTTCAATCTTGAACCTGCTCACCACTCAACATTCTCCATAGATTGCTTTCGGTTCTGAGAGTAGCTACCGAACATACTGTAAGTTGTAGCAGGCCTATAATGTAACATTTCTGCTGACATTTCAGGTACAAAATCATACTTACCCGTAATAACCCGTATTGGCGATAAATATAACTACACAGAACCCAATATGGCTATCCCCAATAAAATCTGAAGTCCGCTGGTCGTCTGTTATCGTCCGCACATTTTGTAACACAAAATAGTCCGGAAAACATATTAGTAAAACGCTGTTGTCGGGCAATTTAATACTAAAACGAATGAACCCCGAATTGCTCGATTGAACACTAAGCACTTGTGTAGATATCCCAATACAATTGATTTGCGCCCGAGGGATTCTTGATTTATCCGGAAAGAGTTGTAAGAACATAATCTGCAGCGCTGCACATATTGTGTCAATTCCCAGGAGTAATAATATGCGTTGATACTCCAGCCGATCCGCATGGCCAGGGAGATCCCAAGAAATTAACAGTTCAGGCGATACTGAAAGGGGAAGAATCGATCATGAAAACTTGATAATTGATAATTTGTCATTCGACATGCACAGCAGTGACGTGGTGAAACGTATAAGAGCGGAATAACAGCTTGGTCGCGAGTTACTATACAAGCTCGAGGCACGTGGGGCCAATCTAAGACAACAATATATTGCTTTTTATATGCCTTCTTCTTCAACGAAAGCATGTCTAGTCTATGTGATTCGCCTGCACGATTTCATAATTCGGCGTCCCGCCTGAATGTAGGTCAGCTAGCTAGTTGAAGCCAATACAAATCGAATTGTCGTTCGCCTGTGCAAATCCAATCGTCTATCGCCTATACAAATCCAATCGTCTATCGCCTGTACAAATTCTATTGTCATTCGCCTGCACAAATCTAACTGGCGTTCGCCTATACAAATGTAACTGCAATTCGCCTGTATAAACTCATATCGCCTGTATTCATATGAAACTCTTTCCGAAGTAATATGCTTGTAGCTACCTATATACGAATCAAATCGTCATTCGCCTGTAGTAATCCAACTGGCAGTGTTGTAGTCGAGGCCGGCCTCGATGCCGAATTTGCATGGCCTCGGCTCGGCCTCGTTTTGGCTCGAGGGCACCATACATACAGTGTACAAACTCAAGAAATGTGTCCGGCCTCGGCCTCGGCTTGCCGGCCCTGACGACTCCCTGCCAACTGGATCTACATGACCTATAAACGCGAATTCAATTGTCATCGCTAATAGTCCAAATTTTCATTGTTATTCGTCTGTACAAAGTCTATTGGCATTCGCTTGTAGCGTATAATATAAACCTACACCCCCAATTAATCTATTCGCCATTACAAATTTTAACTGTCTGCCTCACTTTGCTAATTCTCGCATACTACGTACAAAATTTATTGTCGGCATTCGCTGTGTATCAAATCTCCATTTTCATTCGCATGTACAAGCTCTATTGGCTCTCAAGGATCACAACTGTACACCCATTGCTACCAGGTGGTGAACGTTGCGGACTGGTCATAGTACCAATGTAACTCAGTTTACGAAGAAATACCAGTATTCCCCTTCTAGTACAAACAACACTCAGCTGTTATCAAACCTAGTATTAGGTGGTGAACGGACATACCGAGGCTTAGCCTGGATCAAATTCCCAAGTGAACAACACTGTCGTGCACTAACTGACCCTGGTGTCCCTGGTGTACACTCCGAAGTGGTCCGGCAGGTGATTAAAACTTTCGATTCACCGGAAATTATTAAACAAGAATAGGGATGTTCAGTTTTCCTGTAGGCGAATATTGTAGAATTTGGAGTAAACTACTGGCAACAGAGTTGCCAGTAATTTACTGTAAATTTTAAGAATAAACTACTGTGAAATTTACAGTAGTTTACGGTGAAATTTACAGTAGTTTACGGTGAAATTTACAGTAGTTTACGGTGAAATTTACAGTACATCACTGGCAACGCTGCTGCTAGTAATTCAATGCAAATTCTACAGATGTTTTTTTACGGTGGGTTTTCACTTTGGGATTTATTTTCTTCAAACATTAAAGGATAGAACCGGTAGCGGTGACCGCTAATCTCACCCGAGGCCCTCGTAAAAGACAATAGTGAATTGTAAAAGAAAATAGGAACATAGATGGACGTAGAAACGTTTAGAAAAGCAATTATAAATATATAAAACTGTAAAAAAAATATAACTCACATATAATTCACAGTAAAAGAAAACCCTCTTAATGAAACTCTTTAATAAGTCGTTTAAACGTGGCTAAGAGTTGGCGCTTTTGCATACCATCGGTAGCTCGTTCCTATATTTGGCTGCTATGTAGGAGAACGATTTTATGCCGTACTGGGGTTTCCCACCTCCAGAACAGTTGTTTTGGGTGGTAGACCGCAGGAGTGGACCATGCACATCGCCAATGAACCGAAACCTATCCCTAAGGTACTGGAGTGCTAGCCAATTCAATATTTGTACCTCACCAATCTTTATAAATCAGACTTGTTCAAGACACGTTCCCGAGACCAGTTTAGAGTGCGAAATAGGACTTCAGACCTATCATTGAAAGTGCCATTTAGAATTATTCTAGCGGCAGACTTTGTAAACGCGTAAGTCTGAGTGGCATGCTTGGTGGCGCTGCATTCGCCCCCATTACGACGTTATACAATACTATAATATTGGTCGAATATATCCATTATAGTACAATATACACGTGTTCATATCATTATATGGTTTAATACGTCTGAGGAGGGCTAATCTCGAGGACACTATCTTGCAAACAGAGTCGACATGGTCACCCCAGGATAACTCGCTATCAATATAAACCCCAAGTTCGTTTCACTAGAAACCTTGCTAATACATGATCACCAACAACAATATTTAATTTCTTACATGGCAATGAGTTTAAAACTTCGTGCTAAAAAAAAATCAACATGCTTTTCGTTGGTGTATTTATAACCATTTTATTAGTTGCCACACCATTGAACCACTCTGTCCATATCTTCGTTAAGGTGTACATTCAATTCGTATACAGATTTGCCCTTCATGTGGATTGTTGATCGTAAGCCTTTTACATATCGGCTGTACAGTGACTAATGACTTGTTCCATGTCATAAATAAAATAAATAGTAGCGGACCAAGGATCGACCCTTGCGGAACCCCACATGTCACAGGCAGGAGGGGTGAGAGCACTCCCTTATTATAGGTACGACTGCTGCCGATTTGATAAATACGACGAAACCAGTCAACAGATCTTTTTTGACAATCCATACATTGAAAGCTTATCAATTAAAATTCCCGATTAACTGAGTCGAAGGCTTTTCGCGGGTCCAAAAATACCGATCCTATAAGTTGCCTATTGTCAATTGCTTTTACCAGTCATTAGCGATCTCAATAGAGCAGTCTCGCAAGAAATGCCTCTCTCTAAATCCAGACTGAGCTGCCCATATAAGCTCATGGTCATTTAAAAACTTAATTAAAGCACCATGTACATGTTTCTCTAAAAGCCTCCGATAACACTGGCAGGATTGAGAGGGTCGATAATTCGAAACATCAAGGTGGGACCCACTTTTAAACTAGGAACAATCTTAGCCTTTCCACAGGTGGAAAGAGTGAACTCTCGATCTAATGTTTATTATATGAATGATGCTCTCAGCTATTCAGCAGCCGAAATATTTAAAACATAAGCGCTTATTTCATCCAGGCCAGTGACCTTACTGGTGTCTAAGTTTAAAAAAGGGATTTTCAAACAAAATCGTTAGAAACCGCTCGAATTTGGAAACTAGCACTATCACGTAAATTAGTTGATGCAAATTCTTTATCACTTTCCGATATTTCTTTCGATGTTTGACTTGTCATCAACACATATGTTGACGATACAGACGTAAAGATTCATTAAAGCTTCAGCAATCTTAACAAGACTAGACAAAAGATCATTATCAACACTAATATTGTATTAATTTTTTGTTGGCATTGCATGTTGGTGTTGTTGGATTGGGCGGTTCTAAGCAGCTCCCAGATAGCCTGCGAATAACCCATGCCTTGCAGATAGAATCCTTAAAGTGACTTTTTTTTTCATTGTATTACGAATACAGTCGCGCGAGGTTAAAAATTAGGCTCCTACTTCGTTAGCATGGCGCCCACAGAGTTACGGTACGAATGGGCCTACTCGTATGGAATACAACGAAATGAGCACATCAGGTCAATTGCTGGTTTAGCATATACGCATTGTTGGGAAACAATAGTTTTAAACAAGAATATTAGTTCACTGGAATTAGTAGGTGGAATTAGTATTCAGCACTCACAAGCCGATACGCGTGTCCTGTGTATCCCGAGTTCCCTGACCTCTCGGTTACCAGCTTCGTTGGAATCTGCGGGCAGGTTGCATGTGGTGCTGTTCGGAAGTGGGAGTGGAATCCCTGTGTGCAGGGTGGCATTCTTGTCGACCACCTCTCACAGGCAATTAGTCCCTTCCAGGTCCCAGAGTAGTTCTACTGGTTGGTATTGTAGTGACCTTCGGCAGCTGTCGTTCCGCCTTTTGTAAGTTTCAAATCAGATCCCATTTAAAGTTCGTGTTTTACAGTGTTATCAAAAGTGCATGTTTTACATTGATTTTGTGATCCTGTGATGTCACAAGGCAAATTTTGCGATACTTGATTGTGCCTTATTAGCTCACTCGAATCGAGTGAAATTTGGGGTGGAGGTTTGGATGCCATAATGTATTGAATGGTAATTACCAAAAGTCAAGACATATTTACATGACCATTGGCCTTTAAAATAGACATAGGCCCTAATATCCAATTGAGTGAGTGGGTAACCTTATCCTAATGCCTGCAGTGCTATTCTCAGCACCAGTGGCGGAGCCTATCCTGGCGTTTGGGCATAATTTAAAACAAGAACACAAAGTTGTGTAGTGATTCCTTGCCATATTTGTAACAATATGTACTGTAACTTATGTAACAGCTTCTGGAAGAGTCGTTGAACAACCTTGAAGATACACACCTTGTTCAGATTTCCAAAATGCCAATCACTGTCGCAGTCACTGTGTGTTATGAAAATGTAATGTTGAGTCGTGACTAGAACATGACTGGCTGCCCCCCAACCGTTGTAGGCTCCCATATGATGAGTTGAAGGGTGGGCTCCAATTGAAAATGCAAGAGGATAATAAGTTGTATGTACTATTGGTATAATTTTTCACAGTTGCTGCAATAATTGATGAAAACATAGTGACAACATACTACAACTTCACTTAGCTGTTACTCACTCAAAGTCACCGTAGTCCACAAATCGTACCATTGTCCTCCTAACGACGTCAGACCACCTCCAAAATTTAAATAAATCATATCTGAACGCGATCACGTAAGCATTAGGCTAGTAATTCCATGATCCTATTGATATGGCGGAATGCAGCAAATTGAAGGTAAAAAACATACTTTGAAACTTCATTCGCCGAAACACATGAAAAACCTGAGCACCTGACTGTAAGATAACATGGATTATAGCTCTGGAATATGCTATGAAATACTATACCTGAATTATAGCTTGGAAAAAGTCATATTTCTACACAAGAAGGATTTTGAACGATATGAGCTGATTTTCAGAACACAATACGTATCCGCATTCTCATCAGTCAGCTGTGTAGCAGTGTAAGCACCATGTGTACTTACAAGCGGCAGTCAGCGTTCTTCCGTGTCTATTTCTACGATTGATTCCACGATCCAACAAATCACTCTGATGGACACCTGCACCTTGTAATATACTAGCTCCATGTCCTAGTCAACCGGTCCGCGATTTTTTCTTCGTTGGATGGCAGCAACGACAGCACCACCATTTCACAACATGATCGATTGCATGTATGCACATCTTGCATATCTCTTCAAAAGACCATTTGTTGGACATATTTTTCACAATTCTGAAGACGGCTTCTGGAGGAACGAACATGCTTTACCCTGATATTGATCATGACCTATATGATGAACCCTAAACCTGATTCAAACGATTTTGAAAGATCTAACCACTCCACCATCCTACGCAAAGAAATAAGGCCACCGGTCCAGCTATGTTATTGTTCCTAAAACTCCGCTTGTACGCTGATTGCATTCAAAACCAGTCATTGGACTCGTTCAGGCCCTGATTCTGAATTCCATCTGAGAAATTACTGTATCACGACGTAAACCTAGTGGTTAGTAAGAAGCAGTAAGAAAGCAATCAAGTTGGAATAACGTTTAGGCGAACTGTCATATTTACGACACGAACCTAGGCTACATATAGGCTAGGCTTGGCTTAGGTTGGCTTAGGTTGAAAAGAGTCACCAATGGGAACGGAGCACCACTTTACAGCACCACAATATAACGTTGATAAGCTACATTTAGCACCACATTCTGGTCCTGCGGGGGTCACCAGAGATTGTTGACTCGAGTCAATTGACTCGGACTCGAGTCGGTCTCGAGTCACTATTTTCGTGACTGCGTTTGAATTGAAATTGTCGCATGGACTCTCGAGACTTGACTAGGACTTGCAGCCGTCTGACTTGTGACTTCGACTTGGACTCGCGATAACTGACTGGTCGCCAACGCAAGTCAGAGCCCGAACTTTGGCTTAATTGTAGAGATCTCCGTGTCAGAATGTATCAAACAAAATTACAATTTGGGCCAATTGGAAATCACGACTTCGGGCTTCACGGCCCTACAGAATCGATCGTAAAGCACAAGTAAACGATATGCCATCCATATGGACAACACCAAAATCAGTACCGCAATATTTGGTTTCCCAGTTCCTGTGCACCGTGAACTACGCATATTGGTATTATAAAGCATGCAGCACACAGAGTACAGATTGTCAGTGTCGATAGACACTTCGCTGATCCCGATTGTCGTTGAGATTGGACCATACCTCAGTACCGGGATGGTGTACCTGCGCATAATGAGTTCCGACTGTAACTGTTGTTTCACATAGTAGTTGTGTGGCTGGATCGATCGATATATCGAGAGCTACACAGGCACGCGTCTATGTTTATTTCCGGTAACGTTGGGGCACTCCCAATTTTTCAGAGATTCACCAATTGTTTTGGTCAGGTTCGAGACGATAAGTAATCATCAAGTGTTGAAGGAATGAAGATGTTCTTAATATTCTGAGAGTGAGAATCACAAAAAAATCTAAAAATAGACATTTTGCAGGTGAAGGCTACCTCATCACTTGACAGTTGACATGCCCATCTTGCCACAAGGCGATTATTATACTTCATGAAGCCACTCCTTGTTGCCCGTCACGGTCTTAGGCACTGACATATGTTTGTTTTCAGAGTTGTCTTTATACAGTTTATTCACCCAATGTCATACCCTTGATACAGTTATAGGCCGATCAGGTTTTTGAACTCAGCTCTCTCTTTCAATTTTCAATACCTTGTGGTAAGGCCCTTTTACATTCTGCTAAAACATGTACCCCCAGACTTGTGGGATATTTGCAGAATAACATCATCCTCGTAGTTTATGTCTTGATCATTACATTAAGTATTGTTGACTGAATCTTTGTTTTTTTTTAATCATGTTTGTAACATGGTGTGTTGTATCTTATCAAAATGAAGGGCGTGCTAGTGTGTGGATTGCCTCACAGTATGCATAAAGGGGTGAATGAGGACAGGGGTAACTGTGCAGTTCATTATTTGTGATGGTTGATGGACATCAGATTAGAAGGATGTATGCATCCTATCCGTGTGAATTTGGTGGTTATGATCTGTGATGTGCTGAAGGATGGGAGAATCCTTGCATGAAGGGTACTAATGTCTATGACTCACTGATCCTGAGTGCGGGGTATACACACAAAGTGGTCATTGGTGACACGACTGGACCACACGAAGGCTTTGAAGGATGTGTTGTCGTTCATGATCAGTCTGCAATTCGAAGTTCAGTTTCGTCTCATGTAACAGGTGCTCAATAATGAAATCCTTGTCTGCTTTTCAGCGTGGAATATGGGACTGAGGACAAAGTAGGCGGTAGCACTCCAACGGTCCATGCAGTGGGATACTGCAAGACAAAATTTGATACGTTTCATAGTAACTTGTGACTGACTTGTGACTTGCTTGATTCAAGTCTTAATGGACTGACTTGACTGCTACTGCGCGGACTTGTGACTGACTTCACCTTGTGCGCCGAGGAGAATGACTTGTGACTTGACGTGGACTTGCAGCTCTCGACGTGGAGAACTTGACTTGGGGGGCACAGATTTTTAATACCAGGAAAGTGAAAGAACAGATCGTTTCCAACATTTCTAACCAACTCACAGTGACGGTGCTTGCTTGGCATTGTTAAAATATCTTCAAGGTGTTCTTGGTATTTTTCAAATTTCTAAGTTTGGACCCCTCTTCCATATCCCCAGCACCACAGTTCGGCCGAAAAAATGGACGAATCGCCATCCTGCGGGGTTGGGTCAACATAAGAAGTGGGGGCACAAGGTGGGTAACGTGTCAACATGTTGTAAATAACCTGTTCGTCCAGTTATGTCGGTTTCAACAATTTGACCCCCTCTTCTATCCCAAAATCGCTCTAGATCCATCGGGCATACAGTTCTTTCGAGATGCCACTCTGCTATTGGAGTGGATTATCCAGATATTCACCAACCACAAAAAATGTTAAGGTCACAACAAATGAGGGTCACGAGGGTCACATGGGCGTTGCTTCCCAACCTCAGCAAACATCATTTCATTCATGGCAAAAAAAAATAGTTTGGTACCCCTAATTGCCTTGATGACCTTCGGGTGACATGGCAGTTGTTATGAAGAATGTTACTCTCGAGGACGTACACCCTTGTCCTGAAATTATGAACCACATACTTTTGGCGGTTTTAGGCTCCATAAGTGACCTGAATGACCTTTGATAACATTACAGTTTTTATGAAAAATGCAACCCTAGGGGGAATCATCGATCCAAAATGGCCACAAACATTTGATTCGGCCCGAAACATGATAAAGGTCAAATGAAGCGTCAATAGGTCACACAGATGGGGTCAACGATTGGATCACTTTGGCAAACATTGGTTTCCATGGTATGGCAAAAAACTAGTTTTTGACCCATAATTGACCTTGAGTGACATGACCGTTTTTAGGAAAAAATGTTACCCTGTCCTGAAATTATAAACCAATCAGGAATGTACTGGAAGTTTGGATAATCATGAAATTTGACAGTTTTATGCCCATAAGTGACTTTAAATGACCTATGATGACATTAAGTTTTTAGAAAAATGCAACCCTAGATGGGAATCATCGACCGAAATGGCGACAAAAATTTGATTCGGCCCGAAACATGATAAAGGTCAAATTGAGGTCAAAGGCACACAGTGGGGGTCAACGAGTGGTGCACAATGGCAGACATTTGGTTTCCATGTTATGACAAAACATAGTTTTTGACCACTATTGACCGAGTGAAATGACCGTTTTTATGAAAATGTTACCCTGTCCTGAAATATACACCACATCAGGAAATGTCACTGGAAGTTGTTGCAGAAACAGATACTATTTGCACAGTTTTCTGCCCATAAGTGACCTTGAATGACCTTTGATGACATGACGGTTTTTATGAAAAATGTAACCCTAGATGGGATACACCCTGTCCTGAAATATAAAACGACATCAGGAAAGGTCACGGGAAGGGTGGTAGGAACCACATATAGATCACAGTTTTATGCCCATAAGGAACCTGTAATGACTTTGATGAACACATGAAGGTTTTATAAAAATGTCTCTCCGCCAGGTGACACCCTATCCTTGAAATTTCAACATGAGACGAGCAATGTCACTGTGAGTTGTTCCAAAAAAATAGTAGTTTTTTGTCCATAAGTGACCTTGAATGGACCTTGATGACATGACAGTTTTTATGAAAAAGGTACTCTCATGAGATGCACGCAGAGTCCTAACAAGCATCATGTACCCAAAGATTACTGCCGATGCTATGCCAAAAAGGTATCAAAACCAACCGTTGATCCCCTTGTAATTATATAACCCGAGGGCCCGATTGAAGCGGGAAGTTTTTTTCGTCTATTCAGCACACAGAGCTCTGGTCGCATATCCAAAAATTGACGGTTTTTGTGGATTTCTTTGCCCTGTAACTCCAAAAATAGGCACATCGATTCGAGATTTGACCTTTGACTTTTGACCTCATCATAAGAGGTAGTTAGTTTGGAATGATTCCAAAAAAAAAACCATGACAAACACTTATGAACATCTAACTGCACTCCGGAATTTCAAATGAAAAACTTAACATCTAAATATCTTCCGAACACACTAGGTCACATGGGGTCCAGTTATGATCCAATTTCGATCGGAAGGTACCTTTGAGATCCGAAAAGGGCCACGAAAAATTGCTTCGGCCCAAAACATGGCCTCCCCCCCTCCCCCCCCCCCCTAAAGGTCAAATTGAGGTCAAAGGACACAGATGGGGGTCAACGCGTGGATCACAATGGTTGCACCTCCCAACCTCGGCAGACAATTTCGGTTTGACCCCTAATTGACCTTTGATGACCTTGGATGACCCATGACCGTTGTTTGAATATGATCCCTCTCATCACTCGCAAATCAGTCCCAAAAGGTCAGCGATGTAGGACTTGCTAAGTAGGACAATTATTGCCCTTGTCAATATTCAGATTTGGGCCTCTCTCATTGACCTTGGTGACCTTGACAAGCAACAGGAAAAAATAGGGGGGGATCAACTACCACCACATGACGTCGTTACAATGAATGTGAAATTGATACTTGCTTGCGTTCTTCAGATATCGTCCGGAAAATGTGTCACTACAACAACACACACACAACACGCCAATAAAACAACCACACCACACACGGACCACACACAACATACTTGGTACCGCATAGATTCCTGTGCCGTTGGCAAGGAGTCAAAAAACCCACCAAAGCCACATCCAATTGCCTGGTCTCCTCCAGGCGAATGACTGACTGCGCCTGAGCTCAACGAGTCCCTGAAATACCTGAGAAGCACTGTCCAATTAACAGGGCTATCCCGACACAGGGTAGTGGGAGCCTTACACGTTACGAGCGCTGTGTATTCGGCGGCAAGCCCCCCAACCCACTGTCCATCAAGTTAGGATCCAGTAGATCCGCAAAGGGAAGATTAGTACAAGACAAACTCGTTTAACTTCTTCTATCAGATACCGACAGGACCCTAAGTAGGTCACCTAACTGTCATGTGACCTCTGTGCATCTTAAATGCGTTATTTATAGCAAGCGACTGAAGATACGGACCGATTCATGATTACACAGGCCATTGCAGCCCAATACAACAACCCAGTCCAACTTTGCAAGTAATGAGAGGCAATTAACCTATCAAATGGGACCCGTGAACTAAAAACAAATAGTTCACTTTTTCTTCTCCCCGGTCAAAAAGTAATTTCTCCAAGTTGCACCCATAACGACTTCAAATGGTTGTATTGAAAAGAGGAAAGGATAAGTCTGATTCGGTGACTAGCCTTTTTCTTATGGGAGAGGGTTGTTTTAGTGTCATTTTATGCGAGGTCAGCGAAGGTCAAGGTCAAGGAAATTTCTCGGTTTTTGGACAAAATCTTTGGATCCTTCCAGAGGAGCCAAAGAAACGTCCCACAGTATGCTTATTTCATCTGGAAATACTCCTCACTATTCTATGCTACTGAATAGGACCTCTCAGGCTATATCTCGGGCAGTAGTTTCTGAGAAACAGACGAAAAATCGAAAAAAAAATTACACTTTTCACCCCAAAAATCCCGAAACCATGGAGGTCATGAAGTCAGAAGTCCCAAAATCTTCACGCTGTCGGCTATTTTTACTGCAGCAGGTAGCTGATAGCCTGTGAAACAGGCGTTTGACTTTGTACATGCGTATAAGCTCTCACTCATATGGAAGAGTGGCCCTTTAACAATCAGTGATTTAGACCTAAACAAAACGACTGTGCGATTCGTTCTGCTCGCTTTGCGCTGATCATGGCGGTTTCGCCTAGTGGGCGGTGGCGCCCATCAACGTTGATTGCGCATCGGCACATTATTTCTTTCACTAAATTACGGGAAACGGCCCAGTTGACTGGAAAATTACTCTATTGGTTGAATTGTAATTGTAATTATTCAGACAACCTCCAACCAAGTTTCGCCCAGTAGTTAGAGGATATTTTTTTTATTTGCCCCTTTGAAGAATTCATATTTATGAACGTCTGCGGCGATACCAAACAGCAGCAATTTACGCTGCGCATAGCCGAAACAGTGCTTCGGCTCAATTTAGGCTTCAAATGAATAATTCTTCGATAAATTCTCATTTTAGCCGGTGTTGTAAAATGTTATTGAAAGTCTTCTGTCAAATATTCATGACCTATATATTGGGCGACTTTCCGCGGATTACGTCAGGGGGGCTAACATCCAATTCAACGCCAATGTGCTACTGATGACTGACATCTACGTCACATGAATCGTATGAGCAAAATCCAATTTTCTGGGATTTGTCAAAAACGAAGTCCTGCAGACGAAAGTTGGTGTATTCGAGAAACCGTTGGTATATCTACTAAAGAGCGATAGCCCCCTCTATTTTAGGAACAAGCTTCTCCATATCGTCTGCTTTATACAAGTCTATATCTCTATTATAAGAGAGCACCGCTGTACCTTGGCAGCATTGTTTACATGTTTACGTTACACACAGAGCCTAGGGCCCGAGACTTTTCTGTTCTAACCAATAACTACCTGCCCGAACCTATCCCAAACCCAACTATATCCCCGAAAGCTTGACCGCTACAACTGCGACTGACTCTGGCCCGGAGGTAAAAGCAGAATTCATTATCGAATTTTAGCTCCTTAGGCCTAGTACTTGAGTACTCACGAGGCAATTTCACAAGCCAGAATGCGGGTGACTAACTTAGTGCTACTGGCCTGCATGCCAGTGTTGCTTCAGCTGACTGCAGCGCTGCAGTATGCCGGATAGGTCATTTTGTGATCTGAAAATTCAACTCATATTCGTTCAAAATATGACCTTTCCAAAGCTGGAATTCAGTCAAAGTATTCCATAGCATTTTGGATCATTAATCATGTACCTTACAGTCAGTTTGCTTCGTGTTATTCATGTGTTTCCGCGTTAAAGTGTTCGAAATATTTGTTTCATTGCCTGTAGGCTATTGCGCAATCCAATACAGACATAGCCTTGACCAACTTTCGCGGATTTTGACGTACTGAGGTCGGGATGTGTTACGTATAAGCAATATCCCCATCACAATTTTTCTTGTCAACAACAGCGTTTAAGCGTGTACTGCAATGTAATTCGCCTTCTCCTTGTTTATTTCGATGTCTTAAGTACAGTAGTATAGGAGTTTGATCACGTGTTCTATGAGGAAATAGCGTCCTCGAACGTTAGATTTTCTTTCAAACTAATGATGATTGGCATCGGCCAATGATGCGTATGGAATGTGCAACTGATACATTTAAAAAAAACTAAACGAATAAGCGGTAGCACCCTTAAGTTCCATCCACTTGCATGGAACGTGTAAACGCGCACACTTCCACCGCAGGCTCGAGAAAAATCGAAATTGGCGAATAGGGAAGCAATAAGCCTTGCAAAACGTGATATTGGCGGAGGTTGATCACTGAGCATGTCATATACGAGACCTCAAGTCACTCAACCGACTACCACTACTACTCCTCACTCTTACTACTATACTACTACTACTAACTACTACTACTACTACTACTACTACTGCTACTGCTACTGCTACTGCTACTGCTACTACTACTACTACTACTACTACTACTACTACTACTACTACTTACTACTACTCCTACTACTACTACTATACTACTGTGCTGTTGCGGCTGCTACTACTACTACTACTACTGTTGGCTTGCTGCTGCTATGCTACTTCTACTACTACTACTACTACTACTGTTGCTGCTGCTGCTGCTACCTACTACGACTACTAGTGATGCTGCTGCTGCTACTACTACTTACTTACTGATACTGATACTACTACTACTACCACACTGCTACTACGACTCTTCGTCTTCTTCTACTACTACCCGTGGCGTACCCACTAGGGAGGGGGGTTGGGGTCAGACCCCCTCATGACTCAAGTAACCAAAATGAAGTTAACACAAAAACTTTTTTGCAGTTCAGTACAGGTTTTGCCGCTGTTATTGAGTTCAAATATTGCAGCAGTATGTCCGAGGGCCATAATTTGCCAATAGGGAGAGTGAGGCCAACTATGAGGGCGCACTTCCACCTCTGTTCCTACTTCAACCCAACCCCCTCCAAGACACAATCTCTCTGGTAAGACCACTCCAACTACTACTATAACTTACTACTACTACCCCCCCTGCGGATTGGGGGCTTTTAGAATGGGCCGCGGTATTTCCCGTCTGTCGTAAAAGGCGACTAAAGGGGAGACGGTTGAAGGAGAACAGAATGAGGATCGAGCTAGAAAAGTAAACAGTGCAGAACAAGCTGATACGAGGTCCATGTCTATTCTGACCTACACGGTTATCCAGTTCTGTCTCTTGGATACCAGCCAGTTGTCGCTGGTTGTGCGGGGCAGGTTGGTAGGGCTGCTTGGAATTTGGAGTGGAATACCTGTGTGTAGGTGGCATTCGTGTCGACCACCTTTTACTACATGCAAGTCCACGTCTAACAACTGCTCAAGGGCTCAAGGTCCCAGTAGCTCCCACTGGTTTGGTATTTATTGACCTTCGCAGCTGTTTTCGCGTGCTTTGGAGTTTCCCCATCCAGAAAACCTTAACTTTTTGAAATTTCAATTCTATGAGAGAGGTGACAGGGATGATTATAGCTTCAATTAAAACTAAAATGCTTGAAAGTGGAACAAGTTTCGGTGCTCCACAGGGCAACAAACAGAGGATTCATGCACCTGATTAGTCATTAAAATGCTGGTGGTATACAAGGCAATCTCATTGGATTCATTTGTGATCTTCAGCAACCCTAGAAAAACCATACGTTCTAACTATCAGCTGTGTGGTTGTGCCTGCAGGTTGTGCGGGCTGCCTTGGAAATGGGTGGGAATCCATGTGGGTGGGAATGCTTTCCCTTCGCCCCCCCCCCCACAGGCAGGTCCACTCAATCAACTCCTGAGTTGGCATACTGGATTGTGTTGTATTGACCTTCTTCAACTTCTTCTGGCTGTATGGAGTCCTGCAACCAAACCAAGGTTTTTGAACCTGTCAATTCAGAGGAGAGTTGGCACGCCGGTTATACCCTGTAATGAAACTTAAAAGTACTGAGGAAATGGAGCAAGTCGGGTGCAAGACCCGACTCCTCCCCCCACAATTCAGACACCGGAAAGGATTGTCATGCCTCCTGGTTGTTTTTTGAATAACCATTATTGCCCTCCATTGTTTCATAGTGGGGGATATACATGTTGGCGGTTTACCCGCCAGGCGATGTCAGTTTCAGTGTGGAAGTTAATTGGGAGGTCGATGGGAGTTCTGGAGGTGTAGATACCGCCTCCTGGCCTCCATTGAGGCCACACAGGTGTTTCCTAGGTCTGTTGCAGAGCAGTATATTAGAATATCCACCTTCTATTCCTCCTCCTATCGTGTCATGGTTAATGTCGTTAATAGAACATGCGCCCGAACCGCCATAATAATTGTCCTTGATGCGTAGTGATCGAGCACTATGTTACCCGACTCCAAAGGTAGAATAAATAGCCTATAATATTAGAAAGTCAAGTTTATAGCTGGTGCTGCTGATAAATACATACACGGAGCAGAGTATAATTAGACAGTACTCGCATATATCTTAGATATAACAAGTTTCCAGTGATGTTAGCATTCGACTTCTTATTTCAAACAACTCCCAACAACATACCCCATAACTAGGTCCTCAACTGGACATTGTAAATCTTAGTACCATTTGAAAAACATGGTCGCGCAAGGATATCAATTGTAAATGTGGGAATGAAGAGGAAACCCCTGACCACTTTGTAGCAGGTGTTCCTTTATCATGCTATTCGGACGATTGTCTGAAAGTTCTACTACCACCACTTCGAAATGTGATAGAGCTATCTAATATAATAAACTGGCCTCGTACTTGGTGGCAGACAGGACGTCTCAACAGAGATGATGACTTGTAAGAGCTTGCGGCTTCGCAGTGTTTTTGCAATGGGCCTATCATTCTGTGGCCTGCGCAATGTGTCAGATATTGTGGAATGGCTCAGTCTCACACCACCTCCTTAATCACTACTACTACTACTACTATCGTCAACCACCCTCAATTTGCGCACCTGTCCTATGCCCCGCCCACTACATTCGGTAGCCCTACGCTGGTAGCCTAACCTAACGAAAATCGGCACATTGTTTTTCATTCTGTGTGACTGTGTTCCATCGTCTTTATAAGTCCAATCGCAAATTTCAGTATAAATTGAATACTTTCTTGTACCTGTTATATTACTCCCTGAGAAAAAGTCTGAATTTAGGGGCAGGTCCGACCCAGTTTCCAATGCCAAATTGAGGTGGGGTTCAATAAAATTACTGATTGTTGTTGTTCTTCACATACTTCCTGAAATTTTTCACCGATACTTGCCCGGTTAGTATCAATTTTGAGAGCGTGAGGGGTGATTCCATGTTGTATTATTATTGGATCATAGTCATGAGAAGGAAATATTGCAGTCAGAGTGCTGGGCCAAATTGATATGGACCATGCTCCATACTACTACTACTGAATGGCTCTTTGAACTCAACTGAATACTGTCTCACAACAAAGCTATCTAAATTCCAGAATGCGGTGAATTCATACTCGCGATGACATGAATTTCTAATGTGGAAGAATCGCACATAAATAGTGAATTGAAGAAGTGGAATGGAATGGGTTACGTAATTTCACGTTTGCCATTGTATGGCCTTATACAACTGTTTGGTGTTCAGTGGTTCTCTTGTTTACAGGGTGTTCAGACTTTTACCTGTAATTGACCTGCATAGAACGTGATTCGATCAGACCTGAAAACCCTAGGGATCACCCACATCGATATGGCCTACATTGGCGATCCCCATACCAAGTATGAACTTTTACGTTGCATTTAAGAAGTTATGGAGCTTTAGAAGGTTTTCAGATTTTGCCTTCTACTGACCTCAGATGCCCTTGGACCAGAATCCACAAAAACAATGATCCTATCAACTACTATGGCCAACCTACATACCAAGCATGGTCCTTTTTACCTTTTCGTTCATAGTTGTCATGTTTGCACGTGCGTCGCAGTCTTTTGATATCTCCTGTTTGTTCCTACTTCCGATGACCATCGCTCCCAGACCCCAAAACAATAGTAATCATCTACTCCATATGGGTCAAAGCTACAACACAAGTATGTTGTAGTGCACCTTTCTTTCACTAAGTCATTGTGTTTACAATGTTTAAAGGTTTTGACTTCCGTTCACCTCAGATGCCTTTCATCAACGGAGAACATTCATTTACTTAATATGACCAACTTACATCCAAGTATGAAAGCTCGACACCTTGGTGGTTACGAATTATCGTATTTTACAATTTAACAAGGTGTTTCAGACATTGATCTCTGCTTACCTTGGGCGGACCCCAAACAATAGGGACATCTATTCATATTGCCAACCCCCACCAAGTAGATCCTTTCAACACCTTTGCTGTCACACTTATCGTATCGTGTTTCAAAGCATGAGTTGAGCACATACATGCCACATCCCACACAGCAATGCCTGCACTGTCGCATAGATTCCTTCGCCTTTGTCAAGGAATCCATACTGATCAAATAGTGAAAGAAGTATTCTGGTTCTTCATCATAAGTTATGTCTTTATTTTTCTGGTTCATTCTTCCTTTTTGCATACTTGTGTAAACTGAAGATGGTACATGCATAAATTGAAATTTTGCACTAGGTACAATCAAACCTGAAGAGGAAAACCGTCTGTGTGTTGTAAGAATATCATTTTTCCCTGTCTTAAAATTGTCCTCAAGATTTCTAACCTTTGCAAGCACCACATTTTATCAGAGCATACTGCTGCATGTACCAACACGAACATCAGAGTGTATTGTGCCTATGTAGAAGGGAACATAAGCCTTATTCCAAAAGGGTCTCCTCAGCTTCTCTATCTATTTACAACAGAGTCATTCGTATGGGAAAGTGGATGCCACCAACTCGGAATTCGAACAACAGTGAATGATATCAGTTGTTGCAGATCACACTGTCTAGGTGGTAGTCATGGTTTGCACAATTTTTAGGGTCCTGGGTTCACAGCACCATTCCAACCACAGCATTTTATCTGAGTTGCACTGGGTACAGCTGAGGTTTGCAACCTGGTAGGTTTACTTATCTAGTAGCATGTTACGATAATCGCTGTCCATGAACAGGAACAGGGCACAATGTGCTCTCTATAAAACGCATAAATGTCTCCTAAAAATAAATTTCTATAGCTCAACCTGGGTGCCGGTATACTTTGAATAGTGTGGTGCACATATGCATGGTGATTTGCTGTAGATAGATAGAAGGATACACAAGCACAACTTAGCACAGTCATTCGTCTTCTTCAAACTATGATATTTTTCACATTGTTTTTTTTTTTTCAAGTATTAGGAAATGCTGCACTGCATAGCACTTTAGGTCTGAGTGTCCAATATTTAACCATCTCTGAAACACCTCCCCCCTCTGCCATCCACACCCATATTTCAACTACATTGTCTGACCAAACAAAGCGGAGAGACAACATATCCAATGGACGATCCATACAGTTTCATATGGCAAGGACCCACAATGCATTGTGGTCCCCTTTTCAGTTCTGTTTTATTATCTCATTTATTAACGTAGGGGAAGGCTAAAATACTCCACATAATAATAGAACGATCACTCTTTTGAGCAAGTGATTTCATTCTCGCAACGATCAAGCCAAGCTCGCTACATATAACAATGACTATTGCTTAAGTTACGACTACAGTTAGCACTGATGTTAGGGTGGCTGGAGGGCTAACCTAAATCATAGGAGTGACTCATCAAGAAAAAGAGAATAAAACAATGTTACCCTTTTTTCTACTCCGCCCAGTTGCACCGTACATGATTGCATAAGGTATAACCCATTGTCACAGTACCTGATGTACGAGATCAGTGGTAGGGGAAAAAAAAAAACAAAAAATTAATGCCTAGGGGGTGGGGTTTGTATCAGATTTCCAATGACAGATGTATCCATTTCTTATTGTTACCAACCACCTAACAAGTCACTCCTACCTCCCAACCCTACCCCACCCATAACACTAATCTCATACAACCCCGGGTATACATATGGGTATACTTACAATCAATGCGCGAAAGTTCATACCTTAACAGCGACAACAACAAAACAGACCGTCATCCGGCCCTGATGTTTTTTTCTTATGGTAAATTCTAGGTTTTTTTGCACATCAAGATAAGCTATTGGCCACTTCAGTGAACACAGGGATTTGCATCGTCTCTACTCATAGTGACCTACGTTAGGCCTGACCACAAGCCACGGGCCTGATTATTAATTTTAGGCCCTACTTCGGGCGAGGCCTCGTTTTACCTACATTGATCACTTGTAACAACAGTAACAAAACGATACTATTGTCAGCCTAGGCCTAATAATATAATATTATTAACAAACACTCTCAGTAGACAGTAGGCAACTGGAAGTAGAATACTTCTCATCATAACATGGTGGCATAATTGAAATTAGTTACAGAAGAAATTACAGACGACACGGACTCCCGAATTTGCGTGAGATAATTTATTTTGTTCACTTTCACTTCGTCAAACAACAAACACAACGCGTAGCTAGTCCGACAGTTAGGATGCTGTTTCCTTAACTGTATAAAACCCGTTGACTGCTATCCTATGTGTCCCTCCTAACGTATAACTATGAGACGCAAACTATTTGTAAATTATGATGAGGGGTTAAAACAACCGAGTTCTGTTTTTCATCCACCGGCTGGGAAAACATCGCGCAAGCATGGATAACTGGAACATCAGTATAACCGTACTATTTTGCAACAGAAAACGAAACAATCAGACGTGGTCAAAATCGGAATTCTCAAGTACTACTCGGATGCCAGAATAGATGAGAAGTGCCACAAATTCACGTATACCGCTGATGGGGATGACAAAAAACTGTATAAAGTGATAGAGCCGTTTTGAACAGTATTTTGAAACCCAGAAACTGGTGAAATCCTATGTTACCCGCTCCAACAGGAGAGATCAATTGGCAAATAAACTGTCAAGGCTAACATAACTGCTGTCCGCAGCGCTAGCTTCTCATTGCGAGTTTTGGTGGGCCGATCGAGGAGTCACAAATATGTACAGAAATATCAACGGGGTGCGAGATGAGAAGTGAAGAAAAGCGTGGAAGTGAAGACCTAACCCTGGACTCCAAATCATTCCGTAATGTACTTCTGTACTTCTTCGAACAGCAAGAAAGAAACAAGGAACTACGCTTCAGGTGAGGTGGGAAGTGCTTATCACACAGCAGAGTCCGGTTGCCGATCCCGAGGTCGAGGAGGAGGGCAGCAAACAGAACAAGCTCCTTCCTATGGAGCGGCTAACATAGAAGAGGTCGCTACTTGGACGAGGACACTCCGTGGAGGTCACCAACAGGACTTGGTCACATGAACAGGCCGAGTCACGCGCATGACGGAGCACCAACCTAGTAAAAACGGTCTTCACTTGTGCAGACACACTCGAGAGGACAGTGTCCAGCATACGATAAACAATGTTTACAAACCTGTGGGAAATTAACCATTTCATGTCAGGTTTTAGGGCTTGGCACAAAAAGTAAGTATCAGGTACCCAAGCCGAAGATAACTACATGACTGTTGATCAAGGGTTCATGATTGTTGATGACCAAACGTGTGTGATGTGAGTGTATGAAATGACCAAATGGAGTCCTAAACATCAAGCTAATAATGCTGTCATTCTGTCAATGCAAGACAAGCGGACGAGACATGGGCGGTAATCTCAAACATAACAAACCGAAACATCACATTTTCTATTGGCCACAGGCTTCTCATGTCAGCATACTTATAGGGGAAGTATGAGCCCTTGAAGCGAACCCTGCATCCAGCAAATCTTCCGATCAAAGCATTTTTAGCACTCAAAACAGACACAATGTCTCTGGTGTAACAACTTACCAGTGTATTTGAAGTGCCAGAGGTGTTGTCTTGCTTGTCGGTGTAGTAGGGGACTGTGCCAAACCTGGTTGTCAGGCCGCTGATAGCCAGACTGCAACTATTTCACAGGTGTACCTATCAATGGGAAGATCCTAAGACTTATTAAGTCCATAATATTCCCGCTGTGTTTCCAGGTTGTGGGTCAACATACCTCGGAAACCATGCAAAGGTTGACCACTGAAATAGTCCCCCCGCCACTGCACATAATGCCCGTCCCTATTCCCTCTGCTCATCTATGAACCAACGAAGGCCCAGCTACGCAACCAGAAGATTCTAGGATCATAGCACCAGAGGTAAGCGTTCCCATGGTGGTACCAGATTCACATCAGTAAACAAAGAAGTACGTAACACACAGAGCAGAAATGACACGCCAACCATGAAGTATGTGATAATCACGCATAGCCCCAAGAGAATTAAACACGGCGATACAGAGAGAATACTATCCTATGAAGACAATCGAAGAGATTACAACTCGAACCAACGGAGCGAAGTATTTTTCCACCTAGACGCGAACATTGATATTTTTCAGATCGCGCTAAGAGGGCATCACCGACTATACAATCTTCAACACACCATTCCGAAATATACAATTACCTTCAACGATCTACTGCCAATGTGTGTTACAAAAATCACGCCAGAATCTACCGAGAGCCGTGACGACATGTTCGCGACATTGAAGGAGTAGAGATCATCATGGATGATATCCTAATCCATGGTCCAGACATCCAAACCACAAGACAGGAATCAAGAAGTTCCTGAAACGATGCCAAGAGAAAACAATCTCAAATAATCAGCAAAGACACATGCTCTGTGAAAAGGAAGTAGAGTCCAGGTAACGTCGTTCAATGTCGGCATGTGCATAAGGTGTTAAAAGTAGCTAATTACAGAGGTAAAAGATGTGACATACATGCCGAATCAAAGCTCAATCGCAGAAAACCAGACCCTGTTAGGAATGGTGACGTACACATGCAAGTTCTTGCCCAACTTCTCCGCTTGTCACCGAACGATCAGAAATCTCATCAAGGAGAGCCATGAAAGGATTCAGGTTTCTTCCAGGAGAACATAGACAGGCGGTAAAGAAAAGCTAAGACAATGATGACCATCAGCACACCAGTCCTCGAGTACTACAGCACACGAGCCGATAAAATCTCGTGTGTGCATCAGCAAGCCGTGACTGAGAAGCAGTACTTGGATGCAGAGCCAGCGTCGTCGCCTACGCATCCAAGTCGCTGACAGACACAGAGAAGTCTGGTATCCAAATAGAGGAAGAGATGCTCGCCATTGTATTTTCTTTCAAGAGTTCCCACCTACGTATTGGAAGAAGGATGTCACAGTGGAAACCGATCACCTTCCACTAGTGATGTAATAGATAAGCCTTCTCACCACGTTCCACTCAGACTCCAGAAGTGAGAATACCCTCTGGCAGCATACACCTTTCAAACTTGTTGTAAAATCAGGAAGGACATACCGGTAGCTGATTGCACTCACCGTGCCAACGGCCGTCTGCCCAGAAGATAAAAACCAGTGCCATGGGTGTGCCACAGAAGTTCAGGGGAGCAAGGTGAAGCCTTGGAGAGTTCGTTCCTATAAATATCTCGGTGACATTTGAAACATTCTTCACTTGGGGTGATCACGTGGTGCCCTGTTAAAAGCTGAATACCAGGTTGTATTGTCTTAGGAATTTGTCCAGCTTTTAAGTTCGAAACTAATTATCAATTATTCTACAGTTCCACTATTGACCGGAGTTTGGATATTTCCAATCTGGGAGGGATGTGACAGAACTGATAAAGAACGTATTGAACCATAATGTTAAAGAATCGGTAGGGTCCTGAGTTCCTTTCCGCAGTGGTTTGTTGACTCAGTGTACACCAACTATACTGGCACCAAATTGGAGTCATTGTGGAATATAGTTCCTCATCCCCTCTACTGGTCACCTTCACGACAATGTATCATAGAGGGGATTGAAGACTAGGCAACGCATACAGTAAACAACCGTTATCGCAAACTCTTTCATCCACGTGCAATCAAACATTACAATGACAACTTGAGTCGCTAGTCTTTTCCAGCAATTGGTGGTGATTCTGTTTATCTTTTATCTGTCTTATTGTATATACATGATATGTCTATTTTGTCTATTCTATATTTTTGTAATTTCCGAACTTTTATGTGCGATATCATAATTTCCATTACTGGAGGGCAAAAAAGGGGTGTTTACTTACTTAACTTACTTCCCAAATGCCTTCATGAGAACGACAAGCAAGCTCATGGACGAAGACCAACAGAGACCCAGTGCTAAAGAAGCTGAAGAATGTAGTAAGAACAGGATGGTCATTAGCAACGTAGTCCCAAGTAGATCCGAAATCAGGTCCTACTGGATTCTATCGATGAGATCACAGAGATTGAAGGTATCATGTTCAAAGGTTTAATAATCCCCAGAGGAAATGAGACCACTCATGTTGAAAGTCATACATGAAACCATTCAGAAGTAGGCAAGTGCAAGCAGCTTGCATGAACAATCAGATAGAAGACGTCGTAGTCAATGTGCAGAATGTCAGGAGAGGAAGAAAACCAACAGCCCCATGAAGCCTCCGGCCCAGTGCATTTCCAGACACCCTGGGCAGATTGTTTGCAGCAGACCTACTTCAGACAGAAGGGACCAGTTTTCCCTTTGTAGTCGTAAGACTACTATCAGACTTCATAGAAGTTGTAGAGCTGAGGAAAACACACACAAGCAAAACAGTCATGAGGAATTAGCCAAGCTATTTTCATAGAACATGGAAAACCTGCTAAGTTCATTTCGGACAATGGGCCAACAGTTCAAGCCCATGTCATTCTTTCAGTTCAGCAAGGATGGCAGTTCGGAGCATGTCCGTCACCACAGCCCATATCATCACCAAGCCAATGGGAAGATTTGAAAGATCGAATAATAGATCAGAGATGTGGGAAAGTTTAGAGAAATGAGTGAGCTTTTTTATGGACTCTTGCAACTCTCCGTAACACCACCCGTGACACTGCAGGATCCCCAGCACAACGTCTGATGGCCCGAATTACTGCAACAAACTCCAGACGGTGCAAAGGTGCTGAAGCCAAAGTCGTATCACCCGCAGAGGATACAACGGAACTTGAGCATACTTCGCCCACGGACCTCGAACCCAACCGTTACAGCCTCAGATACAGTCAGTAGTAAGGGTCGGGAACCAATGGAAGCCTTTCAAACTACTAGCCACAATATCAGCCGCCCCCAGCCCAGGTATCAACATGGAGACCGAACAGGGTACCGTCTGGAGGAGAGACAGGGAGGGGAAGATACATACTCAAAACAAGAGACAACATATTCGCTCGACAAGAACCCTATTATGGCTTCGGAGTGACATCCGAGGCAGCCCCTACCCCACCCCCCCCCAAAAACGAACCTCCTAAACCCCCTGATTCACATGTGTAACCACCACGAAACCCCACAGTTGCCAGACCACCTGTCCAACCAAAACCCCCCTACGCCAACACCCCAAACTAGGTATGGACGATGTCAAGAGACATTTGCTCATAGTGAGATACTTCTTTATAGCTTTTGGGCGATGGACCAGAACATTCTTTGACCTTGCATTGCCTTATTTCCATCGCATGATTTCAAAGTGCAGAATTAGAGTGGTGTTTTCTAAAGTAAGTATTCTCTATTCGGCATGTGAGACATAGATTGAATAAAGATATCTTTCCGTAAATAACACACAGACCAATTAAAACCTTACATCGGAGGAGAGGACAGTCACGAGATATGAAATGAAATAGTTGAAAACTGCCGTTCTATTCAGTCTGAGGAAATATAGGCCCTAATTCGTTGTATTGTCGAGGGAATACGACACTGTCACTTCATCCATTGAAACGAAAAACAACACGATTATCATACAAATAAGAAGACTCTGGCGCAACGACTCGCGCAGTTAAAAATACATTTCACCCAAACGTAGGGAGAAATCTCCCGAAATTCGTTTACCTATTATAGCGAGAACGAATCCACAGCAAGTAAACTGTTTTACTGAGGAAACACAAAGTTTCAATCGATGTCTAGCAAATACTTACAAAAAAACGCAACGATACTGTCTCTTCTGGGCAATAATGAATTCATATTGGCATAGCATAGCATGTTGCATAGCCTCCGACCAAATTGATCCTCCCAGCTCAGCAAATATTGCGTAAGCTGTTTCTACATACTTTGCGGGAATTGTATCTCCTATGGGTATAATGTCACGAGGGTATTACTTTACACAAGAAGCAATACGACAGCTATCGCTAATTTAAAGGCCTGAACCTGACAGATACATTGTCTCGGGTTTAATATCCAAAATCATCTCTTGGACAGTAATTTTTGAAGATACCTTCGCCGGATAAGACTCATTCTGTAGCTGGTGAACTAACACACTATGCATATGATTTCAACTTTTTACCACGCTTTTTCACCCCAAGCATAGCTACTCCTCTGCTTCATAGCGAACAAATATTTTATCATATAACAACTTGACATGTCAGGCGACGTTTATATCCCCCGCGAAATGGCTTATGTGTTGACCTTGTTTTGAAAGAAAACACCTTGAAGTTTATGGTCGATTTGACCTTGGTGACTTTGGAATGCCCACCTGTTGTTCAAACCAGACTGTAGTTCACATTTCAAAATCCGTACAAAGTTAAAACAAATCTCGAATAAAACACAAATTTGAACTCTGGTGACTCTGAAATCGCTGTGATGTTTTTCGGGACCATTAACTCAAGTTTTTTCGTCTTCAAAACCTGCAAAATAGGGGCAAAACATGCAGTGATGCCCATTTTCGACCTCACCGAGATTTTTGCTAGGACGGACATGTTACCAAGTTAATTGCGTCTAACGCCAAAGTTTTCCGGCATCGGCGGCGGCTTGCGGCGGCGAGACGGCGGCTACACCCCCAAACCCGTAATATCCCCGAACACTTGTGTCATGGGGATATAATTAACATTAACAGGTTCCTAATGCAACAAGAATATTGGTAGGGCGAGGTCATGCTGTTCGAAGTTGTTATGGGGAGGTGGTATGTTAAATTGTTCACGTGCAGCTAATTACAGCACTTCAATAAATCCTGATGTATCAACTATACCATCCACTTTAACCAAATTTGGCTCATTCATGGTAATTGTTCACCGTTTAGTATCAGGCATTATTTAATGCACATTCTACAGTATACCCGCATTACATACTTGAAAATCCTGCTGGAGGAGGGGGGGGGGGGTAGATTAGAACGTTAGTGTGACAATTGAGCTGGGCTTTTAGTGTCCGTCTGCCTCATGTAAACAGGAGTATGACATACCCCGCATGAGCTGCTATGTTGCACAGTCGATTAAGTACATGGTTACTGAATATCTACTCCACAAACACAACCACCAAACTTATACCCCAACCCCACCCCCAATCCTACCCCTACATACGCAACATGGATGTTTGTCCATGGTACTGCCTGCGCGTCATTCAGCAACTGAATTATTATGAATCCGACAGCTGTGGATGGTGTTAGGAACTGGATCCATACCTGTACATCACGGCTCTGGCTGAACACAATAAAATGATTAATCTCAATAATCTCATTCTGCAATCCACAGGGGTCCAACCGAACTTGCTGTAGACTGACTGAGCATATAGATTATTTCAAGGAAAAAATAATGTTAATAAATAATTGTTACACCCACCCAAGCACCACTCACGCTACTAAACCGGCGGTTGGTGTACGATATGGGATGTTTCTGAAAGAACTAAATTTCACTTTTGGAGTTGATTTCTCATCCTCAGATCTATATAGGTTAATATTAACCAATCGGTGCCTGCAACAGAATATGTGGGACACTGAAATGTTGAATACCTTTCCGTAGTATCGGTGTAAGTCGTAAATCTTTAGATCTTCATGCTTAGAATATCGATAGTTCTCAGGCTTACGCTCTAGTCTATAGGCCAAGGCGCCACAGCCTTCACAGTCCACCACTAGAGGTCAAAGGTACAGACATGTTAATGATTATCAAAGGTTGGTGAATGTAAAGATAGGTCCTATATTACGAAAATATACGTTCATTTATCAGAACGTATTGGGGTCGTTTATTGGTAGGAATGCAAGGCGTCCCTTTTAATTGAGCCGCCCCCACGTCAATGCTAGCATTCTCTGCTATTGAAACGTACGTACAATTGATAAATAACACAAACATGTCATAATGAGTTGGATCGCTACCATTTGAAACGTGCGCCACATTTTTTCTGGGATATCGAAGTTTAGACAATGGAGCCGGACACCGGGTCAACAACATGAAGATCCAGGAAACCAGGAACGGGTCCTCGGTTCACACTTAGGGTCCGGTAGCACTCAATGTCCCCCGCGGCTCGCGGGGTGGTGGTTCCGTATTGTATACGAGTGAACTTGTGAAGTTTTAAGACAACCAACTCTATTTTTTAAAACATTTGATTTAATAGATGTTCTCTTATCCGTGAAAGACAAATTTCATGTAAGGCTCCTCTTAGATACGACTGTTCGTTATCAACAAAAAATTTACATACAATAGGTTTCTTTCAATAATTCGAACCTTTTATCATGATTTCTGTACTTCAAAAAACTGGTCGTCCTTCTACTAGTTGGGGACATTAACTTTCACTTGGACGACAGACCAAAGGGAGGAGCCACGGTTTTTACCTCATAGATTCTTTGACCTTCACAACATGTAATGAATCTACTCACATGTTGCCATATATTGGATACCGTATTTCTCGACCAAGCGATGTCCCTGGTACATTCAATTGAGGTTCCCGATCCGGCTGTTAGACCATTTTTTCATAATTGCGAATACCTCGTATTGTCGACGCCACCTCTTAAGAGGACATAATACATTTCTGGAAAATGAATTAAATTGACGGAAGAGCCTAGCTTTTCCTCTGAACCTTCATGCAGGTGGGCAAACGCATATCATACATAATTTGGTCTGTAGCTGAGTGGTGGAAAATTATAACGCCATCCTAAGGTCCACTCTTCGAGAAGGCATTTCCAATGACGTTCAGGCTATCAGATACGCCCTGTTTGTGAAGTGCATAACTTTACCCCATCTGGATGGATTGAACTCACTTGTAATGTGGATTCCCCATAATGAGTACTACATATTCCCTATTGTTGTGGGGTTAGGGCAAGGTCTCTCAGTCCTTTAAGGTCAACTCTGGAAAACAAAAAATCTTGTGAAAATAATATGTCCACATGCTTGGTCCAATCTTTGAACTTTGGTGTGTAGCTTTAATATGAGGAGTACACTAACCTGAGGTTAACAAACTTCAAGTGGAAAATATCATGACAAACTTAAGGGAAGGTCATAACAAACTTCAAGTGAACGGTCATGACAACGTTGAGTGAAAGCTCATGAACAAACTTTAAGTGACAAGGTTATAAACAAAATCACGGCAATAATTGCTTGCGGGTATCTGTGGACAACCTCTCACAATTCTTAGATGTGTTGTGCGGGCATGGTAGTTGTTACGGCCTTCATTGTTCTCCCGAACTGCCATCCTATCAGGCCATTGACGATAGGGTAACGTTAGGATACTCTTGTCTGGTCCGCAAGGGTACTATGGCCAGTGAAATGCTCTTTAATTCGAAAAACCTGCATACGGTCGATAAACCTGGATTTCGACCGCTAAATCAGGTTCCTCACCGTTTTAACTGATTTGTCGTCGATACCAGGTATCTATCTAAAAACAATTGATTATCGGCTATAAACTTGGTTTATCAACCACACAACTTGTTTTTTCAGTAAAACTGTCTTCGACCTCAAAACGGGGAGTTTTGGTTGATAGTAACCAGTGACGTCAGGCGTCCGAAAAGTGGGGGGGACAACATCAGAAGGCAAATGACTCATCAAGCGGAGCGCCACCCTCGTTGGCGCGAGCGTCCCAAGAAAATTTTCATGCTTCTCATACCCTCCAGATCGACGAAACGGCACTTGCCAGGCTCATAGCACTCATCTACTTGTGATTTGAGTACAACAGACAAAAATTTGTCATTGTGCATACTAAGATGATTTACCGAGTCTCACACATTGGAATTTCTTCATCACCTTTTCTACTCTGGCTTTGTTTTGCGTGGGATCCGGTCTACCCGAACGTTCTCTTGTGGGATCGGGGAAAAAGCCATAGGCGTATACGGGAAATCCCCCGCCCCCCCCATTTCAATTTGGGAGGCAGAAAGTTGTACCCGAATTTTACAAGTCCGGTCATTGAGAAACTACCGGAGCGCGCGAAAAAAAGTGCATTTTTCCTGCATTTTATCGAAGAAAACTGCAAAATTCAGCATTTTTTTTAATTTTCACAATTTTCCTTCACAATTTCCACGAATTTTTATCTCATAAAAAATTGGGTGGGGGGGGGGGGGGCAGTC
Source organism: Sclerodactyla briareus (assembly GCA_026419785.1). Taxonomy (NCBI): domain Eukaryota; kingdom Metazoa; phylum Echinodermata; class Holothuroidea; order Dendrochirotida; family Sclerodactylidae; genus Sclerodactyla; species Sclerodactyla briareus. The sequence goes on along the minus strand of JAODTK010004187.1, from coordinate 281,058 downwards.
TGCCCCCAAGGCTTCGTGAAAATAATCGAGTGAACGAAATTATCGAAGGCACTACATCGCATATTTACCATACAACGCCTGGAAGAAAAACGCCAGTTGCGCGCGAACACACTTGAAAAATATGCCCTTTTGGCTACTCGATTTAAAATTCAAGAACTCGGTATGAGCATGGGTAATCCTTCCACCTCGGCCCTATCGGTCCAGATCTTCACCTGGGGTCCGCAACCTGAATAGTGGACTTAAAACATTTCCAACGCGATTATTGTTTGGTTATACAAAAATTGAATCATTTTAGAGTGATACCAATTCGGGCAAGGTGCCTAGTATTTTTTTTTATAGCGGTCCGGAAAAGTGGGGGGGACAACGATATGATATCCCGCCCCCCCCTTTTGAAAGGGGGGGGACATGTCCCCCCTTCGCCCCACTGTGTTGACGCCCATGGATAGTAAAAATTCATGACCATCATCATACAATACCAGTCAGTGATAGGCTACTTCTTTCAGTGATTTAGGGGCAAATGTCCATTTAAAAAAAGCATACTGTACTCTGCAAAAAAAATCTGCCCATGCCTCTCTACAGATTAAGTTGGAGTACCATAATGCTCATCAGGTGTTATCATGGACTGGTCATACTCACCGAGTTTCCCGGGAGCTAAGGTCAAAGGTTAATAGAGGGGAATAGAGTATCAAATGTGGAAGAATACAAAAAATCCATAATGCCTTTCCTTTAAGATTTGGTGGATACCATCCTCATCGGTCGGTTATAATAGTTATAGGGTTACTCGGGGTGTCGAGGATATTGGTTCATTATGTAAGAAAAACAAATCTGCTAAAATTGCATCTTCTACATGTTAATTGGATTATCTTACTTTAGGACAGTTTAATAATAGACGAGTGGGAGTTCCAGACAGGGATTCAGGGACTTGAGGGCAACGGGTGGTGAAAAGGGGCACAATTAACTTATTATGTGTAAAGAGTTCCTTCTCCAAAGATCAGGTTGGATTACTATGGTCTTAAGCGTTATCATGGAATGAATGTTACCTATGGGATTCAAGGTCAAAGGCCATTTAATGGGGCCAACAGACCGTTATGTGGAAAAACGACTGGTTTTCCCCACGATGAGTACATGCTCTCCATTGTTTTGGGATCAGGGCGAAGGTTATATAAGTCCATAAGTCCAAAACTGTTCACCACAATCAGTCCTGACAGATCGGCCTGATCAAGTGAAATTTGGTATCTATATCTCGTTATGGAAAGTACATTATTGTTTTCTGTGTGAACCGAGTGTTCTTTTTTTGGGAAGAAATGGGAAAATTGTGAACCATAAAGCCGAAAGGCTCAGGGATTCCTTGACCCTTTCTGACACCTATAGCCAAGGACACATGACCTAAATGGCAGAATGTACCAGCTCACTATGGCACATATGATATTGTCTGACAAATTTCCCATTTCCCACAACATGATACTATCTGATCACGTCAAGGGTTCCTGTACTCGTAATAGCCGAATGCTTCACACTAATTTCAACAATAATCAGACCAAGCATTCTGACTGTTGAATCGCTCACCAGTACCCCGAAATAAGGGCACTCATGTCGCATGATTGTGGACATACATACTGAGTACGAGCTTCATCCTCTAGATGGGGATAGGTTAACCCGGTTTAAAGCTGCAATTGTCCAAATATTACTTCTCTTTCACAACGTCCTTACACAAGATATGTGCTCTTGATAAGGAAGCCACACAACACCTAATTCCAACTGGTCAATCCGAGCAGACTTACAAAGGTTTACAAAGATCTTGCCTTGGCCTGCAGTGACCTAAGTGGCCTCGCGAACCTGAACCCCAAACCAATAGGGCTCTTGTACTTCCCAGAAGAAAGCTGCACACCAAAATTCAACTTGATTGAACCAACCTTCTGGACTCATCGTATGACAAGGTTTTCAACTTTAACCTCTGTTGACCCTCAGACGCACTCTGGCCTGACCCAAAACAATAGGGTTCATGTACTCTCACTGGTGAACACAAATGTTGAGTATTAGCTCATCCAACTTGGATCGAGTCAATGTGTTTACGAGCTACATTTATCAGAAAAATATTGTTTCCTCCCCGAATTTCTAGTTTCTCCAAAGTTTACCCTCCATCCACATCAAAATACCGGGTTTCCTGTACTCCCCAAAGAAATTATGCACAATATTTCAGGATATCCCAGACGTTGACCTCTGATTGACCTCAGATGACCCCTCTGACATGGACCCAAAAATATAGGGTTCATGTTTTCATCATCATGGAACTCACATCCCTAGTATGAGCTTCACGTCAGGGGGGGGGGGTCAAGCTAATCGGTTTACGCCGAATTGCCAAATAATCGATTTTTCACATTTTTTTATCCTTGGCGAAGCCAAAGGATCTATGCAGCCCTCGTGTGCGTGTGTGTGTATGTGTGTGTGTGTGTAATGTGTGTGGTGTGTGTGTGACACTCGTTCCCTCGATATCTAACAACGCAAGCTTGTATATTTCATACATGTGGTCAGGTGTCACCCATGGAAGGGATGACCCCAAACTATTGCTTTTTGGTACCAATCGATGTTCGTTCAGGTCAGAGAGGTCAAACTTTGAAATGTTTTCGCTCGCACGATATCTAATGATCGCAAGCAGTTATGAAATTCATATTTGGTAGGTAGGTGTCACCCATGGCGGGGATGACCAACCTAATTGTTTTTGGGGGGGGTGAGGTCAAGGTCATTTAGGGTCATCATAAAATGTGCAATCTTATATATCTGGCAAACGAACACATTTTAGTGATGTCGTAATGGAAAGTTTGTTCTCTGGTTGAATACATCCTGGTGAACCTATTTGAACCTCATTTGACCTTTTGACCTTCTGACCCCATTCGACCTCTGACCTCGTGGATTTTTGCCTGCTTTTTTTTTGTATTGGCGGTAAGCGTCTTGTTAAGACAAAACAAAAAATCAATGACACTACCAACTACGATACTCGTCTTATACAAGCTATCTCAATGAATGTGGAAGGGCAAGACAAGCTAACATCGTCATAATATCTCGGCAACGAAACATTTTGGGGACTGTCATAATGGAAAGTTGCGTTCGTCTGGGTGAAATGCATCTGGTGACGAACTTTGACCTATTGACCTATTGACCTTTTGACCTCATTTGACCTTTTGACCTGGTGATTTGATGCTTTTTATGTGTTGGCCGTGAAGCGTCTTGTTAAGACAACGAAGTCGATGACACTACCATACTATGGTACTCTTATCACAAGCTACTCAATGAATGTGGAAGGTCAAGACGACTAAACCACTGGAATGTGGATACATTGGCATTGACATCTGGCTCCTCAGCATGATACTAATAATGGCAAGTATCTATCAGTTCAACTTAAGTGTGTGGCATTGTACCATGATGAAGAAGAACCCTATTGTTTTTGGTATCATTGTCAAGTCTTCCAGGTCCCATAGGACAATCCTTATTCTCTGCAGCGCCTTCATTGTACTAGTGAGAACAAGCATATAGCCAACCAAACAAATATTTCCACCATTGACAGACGTACATTCTTGAATTGTCATGTTTTGTTATTCCTGATATGTTTGAGTATTGGAATAGCACCAAATATTTCACCCCTATACAAGTACAGTACAAAGTCTTGAATTGTCTTTTATATTATCCCCAGTGACGCAAGCCTATATGTACCTACCGAATCCTGACCAGGAGTGGTGTTGCTACGGGTGGGGGTGGGCAATTTTTGGTCTTGCCAAGCCCCATCACCAAACCCCCCACAGGTTTCATAGGCAGCGTAGAAAAATTTAAAATTCGTCCCTGTTTGAAGCCGCATCACACTGCACAAAAAAAATTATCATTGACAAATTTCCTAATTGCCAAAGCAGAAACGCCTCTTCTTGCGTATACCTCCTCTCATTTAAAAGGATGTTACATTTTCGACCACCAAAGTGTGTGTTGCCTCTTCATTAAATCTGGTTTGCTTCCAGTTCCCCCTTCCCCCTCTCCCCTTCCCCAATACAAGTATTCCCCAGTGAAGACAGTACAAATTCTCAATTGGCCTTTTATTCTTATTCCTGATATGTCTGAATATCGGACTATCACCAGTGACCCCTATTAGTTGTATGTAATGTATTACCTCCTGATCATAGTGGTCAAGTGTTTGCTATGGGTGGCGTGGGAATTGCAAGGCAGATCGCCTCTTTCTTAAATGCACCACCCCCCCCGCCCCCCCATCCCCCGGTTTAAAACATAGGCATCCTATGAAAATTGAAAAATGTAGCCCAATTTGAAGTCTGCATCACTGCATTCATTGATGACAAATTCCTACTTGGGCAGGCAGATCGTTTCTTCTTGCGTATACTTCTATAGGATATATGAATATCGATGGGAGGGGTAGCAAACTGGCAATTTCTTCCATAGGCGTATATTATATTTACTCGAGGGGAGAATGCCACGTTTGTTGCTTTACAATTAATTGCAAACGGTGTTATGATCTTCAAATTTCGCCATTTAACTAGTTATTACAGCAGATAGAAATGGCCCCACCAGGAAATGTCCTGCTGAATTCATTTAGAACACCTATGTAACCCAGGCCCAGCCATTCTCCTCTTCACCACTGGCTGTCATTGAGAGTGTATACTATAATAAGCCTCAGTTTGACTGGTCAACATTCCCAATCCTCCAAAGGATTTAATCTCTCAGCTGTGTGTTGAGATCTGATTGTACACATCCCTACTCGAATGCGAAAAGCACACTTCCAGGTTGTGAATATTGACGGCAGGACTGACCATTGGGTATTATTAACGGTGATTCATAGACAAGCCCTAATGAGGATTAACTTTGGTGTGTGTAAAAGCAGTGAGTTGGGAGGAAGAAGATAGCAAGGGGCAAGGAAAAACTCTGAAAGTCGGAAGGGCTCAACTTTTGGCATTTTTTGCTATTGACAAAAGTGCGGGATTACCCTGTACCCACTAGCAAAAAGTGAGGGCATACCCTGTACCCCAGGCAGAAATGGGCAAAGGGTTTTAAGTCTATAAAGTCTCTCTCTTCTTCTCCCAGTGCCTCTTATCTGGTGTTGACTGTCACCTGATGTGACTATTTGGGAAAAGTGATTGCCAGGATCATAACATGTTAAACAATTGGTCAGAAGACATACTGGATCAACATTAACTTGACCCCACATAAATTCAGAAAGGTCTCAACATTGGCTATATATATACTAGAAAATGTAACAAAGATCTGTCTGTTCTATTATCTATTTTTATTATTATCGTGCAGCCAATATATTGTTATGGGAGGTGCTGCATTGGGGTGGGTCATATATAGAGACATTCCTCAAAACCCCACCAATGTAGGAGAGAAAATGTGATTTAAAAGCCTTGTGAAAAGTTTGACCCTCAAATAGCAATAAGACATTTGATGGACATGGAAACCATGGCTATTGATACAAGTATTCTGACAGTTATGCACTTGTCCAATTGCATGACCGCCCCTCTGTACCCCAGACATGTGATTCATTGCACTTCGACAAAATGATGCCCACTCATCACTTGTGCCTGAGATAATGAAAATTGGATACACCCACAGTCACTGAAAGACCACAGCCTACTTGCTGTATACAATTGTAAGGATTGACTGGCAATGACTTACCCCTCAGTCACCTTATTGATTAAGCGACATCTGGTACAATGATCAACAGTGAGACAACATGCTCATTGGACCTGATGTACCTACAATGAATCCGCCTTTTCCAGGGTAGGGAGGGATGATTGCATAATATATAGGCCTATATGCACTCTCTTTCCCCACACACATATACCCCTAACAAAGTATTTTTTTCACATTTGGTTAATGATGTTGGTCGCCGATTCAAAGAACTGCCACTTCTTTCAATCTATCTGCTTTTGACCACCCCAGTCACTTATGAGTAATGAAGGTTGCTAAAGTGATCCTCTTCATTTACCCTTGCACTGTGCATCTGCTGACTTAGTGTTAGTCGCTGGGACTTCCACACGAAGGGAACATGGACCTCGCTGGTTATGACTCGTGATTTTACCTTCCTCTCTTTAAGAATATACTTGCTTGCCAGGTTTATTTTCAGTATTTCATTTCAATTGCCCGCAGATGACTTTTTGACCAAGGTCAAAAGCACAAGTATCTCTCATCATATCTCATGCGCTGATTAAATATTGCAGGTGATCTTTGTGTCATGTTGTGGTTTGGGTTGGCAACACACATCTTGCAGGGTTTGGATATAGCTGAGTAAGGGGAACGTGTCAGGAAAAAAGACAAGGGATCACTACGCAGGGTTTCGTTCTTGTTCATATTTTTTGACCAAGATTCGACTCCGACCAAAGCCAAAAACAATCGGGTTCCTGTATCCCCATGAGAAAGCTACACACCAACGTTCAATTCAACCTGATCGGAAAGAAACATTTGTGGATTTGGCCTCTGGTGACCTCCAGATGACCTCTGACCTGCCGCCCACAACATGGAGAACAACCATACCACCATATGAGCTTCATCCACTCATTGGGGTCGGTATCGTGATTTACAAGCTCGGCGTCACATACACCCAACATAACACACATACATACACACACACTGTCATTACTGGATAGATTCCATGCCACCACGTGTGAAAGTGGGTCCCTCGTGGGGACACGATCAAGTGGACGCCTGGTTTTACGTTCGGGAGTCACAAGTCAGAAATTCGTACTGTATTCACAAAACATGGAACTTTCCATGATACTTCCTAATATAAACATCCCTTTTCCCCTTCCCCCTCGTTATCACTATAGCCAATAGTATTAAACCCTTCAAATAATAATATGAAGTTCCAAAGACATTGTCATCTCCTAATGACAACAGTTTATTAGATTGTGCCTCTGATATAACATTTATTCACTCTATTGAAGAAAAAAACGTTGATCGTCGAGAGCATGCTGAAAGTGGGACTCCCATTCCAGTATTCCAATGAAGGACTGGTCTTCTGTTTTGAAATACCTTATATTGCTGTGACCGAGACGAGAACTACTCTACAGTACTTTCATTCAAATTTTCCTCCATCGTATTCTTGGGACGAACAAATACTTTTTGTTGAAGAAAGTGGCCACACCAAACTGTACATTTTGTGAACGTAGAATTGAAACAATTGCGCAATCTGTTTTGGGATTGCCAAATCATATCTAACTCTATTTTAGATTGTGAGTTGGGATTTTTTTGGGAGACAATTTTTTATCCACGAAAAGATTTTCTTTTTGGTATTATCTTCTTTTGAAACACAACATCCTCTATTGTGACATACATATATTCTTAGCTAGAAACTTTTTCAACAGACCGCATACTTATTTCATCACCTGATTGGGGACCCTAATAAAGCAGGTGCTGTGTCCATGTGTAATCACTGAAATAATATACTGTAAGAGCACGTATGTATATATTTTTGTATGAGAAATGAAGAAATTAAAAAATCAAAAACACAACAAAGTTTCCAAACTCACTGTGCCATTACCGTACTTCCCAGATAGATCCGCAAATTAAGATCCAATAATTACCCCAATTCGTTTTTCCACGTCTTCTAGATATCTTGTTTCACAAAGTCAGACTCTTCCAGAGCCATTCATCTGCAGCACATTTCGCGCCAATTTCCAGCCATTGGAACAAAAATGTGTGTATATGATTTTGATCATCATTCACAATGAAACGCCTTGTCCAAGTTCCTTTGGACTCTGAGTGTTGGGGAATTGTTTATCTCAACACATCGCTCCCCATTTTATTTTGCTATGAAAACGGGTAACCCTGAAAGGACGGTGTTTTTCATTCTACATTGTTCGTTGTTTTCAATGGCGTCAGTTACAAACTTGAAGCCTTCACAAACAGAGTACCGTGAATTGACTTTTTGATTCCTTGAAGAAGCTAATCCAGTCAATCACAAAACACCCAAAGGTCCAAAGTTCAACTGAGGTCAAATCGTCAAAGTAGGTCATCGGTTTATTTCACCTGGACACACAAACTTCTATTACGACCATCCCACTAAAATCTTATCGTTCGGGAGATTTGAGAAGAAAGATTCCCTGGACCTTTTTTTTTTTTTTTTTTTTCCCATTTATTCAGTCATGCCAACAATATTTCTAGCACTTTCCAACTATCTTATCATATATGATTATTCCACACTTTGCGCAACGGACAATAGTTACCGCTGCTTAAAGAAATTCATTTTTGGTCTGTGCTGCCTCAAATGAGCCCAACTGACAACCAAAACCATACGAATCTTCTGCACCCTACCTGCAACCTTCATGTTCAATTCGAACCTCAGCCTACTTGTCATCTGCACAAAGTTTCATAGGCCTGCCAAACCACACCAACACACACACCATGCAATGATTGATTGCTTAGATTCCTTTTGCCTTTTGCCTAAAAAATGGATAAACTATTTACGTTTACTTTATCAATTCCTATGGAGTGATTAGACCATTGAGCAGAATCCGTAAAAAAATGGTAGGCCCATGAAACGGCCTAAAAGTCAGTAAGTGTCTAGAAATTTAGATTCATTTTCCAGAAAGCATGGGAGCGATAAATTGGTACTTTTTCCTATAGATGTTGCAACGCTCTTCACATAGGGATAAACGTCTCTTCCGAGGTTGTTGAGAAGGTCCTTAGGTCCCTCCCTTACCCTCGAGAATTACTTCCACTACTTCCATGCAGGGCTGCCATTTTCTTGGCCGCATTCTTCTTTTTCAATCTCTCTGAGTTTGCAATCAACTCCCTGTTGAACGAGGGACCAACCGGGTAATCTTTTGCCCAAGCTTCTGTTGAAGATTCGAAGAGTTTTGTGTCTCAAGTTCCAACCACTTTCTGACAGGTTCGCGTGTTCCTTCAACGGTGAATACCCTCGACTTCTGACTTTCTTTGAGAATACTGTAGCATCACTGCACCCAAGCACATCAGGTCTTCCAATCAAGATCATTCGTTCGTCGAGTAGCTTTGGATCAAACTACATCGAAGTCTTCTTCCTCGATTCCGTTGTATTTTTTTGGCGCAAACTCTCAGGGGACGTGGCGCTTTTATGGAATCGTCAAATCGTACATTTGACCGTTGTATGTAACCTTTGCAATACGTCTTTTGCAACGGCGCCACCTTGAAAGAGAATTCCTCCTTCCTCCCGACCAACTTCGAGGAAGAAGATGTTACCATTGGAGCCCAAGCGTTTTTGTAAGTTGAAAAAAATTTCACAGAAAATCGAAGTGAGAGACCGGTCTCTGATGATCGTGACGTAATTTGGCTTCCCTATTCATAACCTCCTGCATCCTTGATTTATTAAAAGGCACATGTGTACTCAAAAAGTCGAAGCCATTCTCGTCTGGTTTGCTTGAGAGCAGCATTCCCTCTCAAGAGCGTAATCGCCAAATTTACTGGGATCGCTCTTCGGCAAGAGCAAACGATGAATTTCTCTCGTAGCCGTATCTGGCTATAATGCTGCCTAGTGTTTGACCCACACAGTCTTGTGAATGATAAGTATAATGAACTCAATCTGCAGACAGTCCTGTTTCGCTCTTTTATACTCATCAATCAGCTCAGAGTTGTGAATCGCGACTGAGATATACACCTGCACTGGCGACACCTGCCGATTCCGTACCCTCACAAGGTTCATTATTATAATAATAGGCTCTAATAATAATAATAATAATAATTATAATAATATAATAATAATAATAATAAAATAATAAGAACAATAAATAAATGTTAATAATCACCATTTATATTAAATGGAGGGGCGGCTACGATGTGTCCACAGGTGGGAAGAGGTTTATTCTGTTCAAAATCAGTCATTGCTGAGATCCCCATTCGAATGTGGACAAAGATATATTAAGAAGGCCAGCTCATTCCATAAAGAAACTGAACGTGACATTAAACCGCTTCAGACCCAAAGCATATTCACTCGATTTTGGTATAGATGACTGTTGCGCTCACGTGATAATCGCAGAACACGAGCTGGCGCATGTCTCTGGGGGGAGTCGGAGAGATAGACTGGGGGAAGTTATCAAAACATTTATACACATCAATCATTATTTTGAAAGTTATTCTTTTTCGCGACTGGTAACAGTGTAGTTGATGCTCAAGGGCATTCCATTTTATATTTTATCACACTCCAGATCCATCTAATCACTCGGTACTTAGTTTGTCACATAATGTGCAGCTCAGGGCGATTGAATATAGACGCTGCTAACACATAAGTGCACTGCACAACTTCTCTCGTGCCCATCTTCAAACACGTGACAGGATTCTGTTGCAGACCATGTCGATGGACCCCAATGACTCTATTTCCCATGCTCTATATATCGCATCTCGACTGTGCACCACCCCAATATGCTATCGAAGTCTAGCATTTTTCCAGAGTACCGGTTGTCAACCCCCATTGCACTTTTTCTTTTTCACAGATTTTAGTCCTGATTATCGATTGTTTTCGCTATATCCAGGCGCGGTCCGCTCGTTCGCGGGTACTGCGCGGGGCCGAGGGAGCGCGGGGATATCCCTAGAAATAGTCACCCGACACTGTCTTCTCCGGCTGGCAGTTTGGGTGGGGGTTAACTCCACAGGTTCGCAACAGCCTGGGGAGAAATCGACCTGAGGGCGTGGGTCCCGGGGTTGTCACCGGAGATCGATTCAAGTTACATCCTTCTCCTCAGCCCACCTCCCTCCTCGGACCCAGGTGCTTACAGACCCACAGACCCGCCGCGCGCTGGAGGACAAGCTCGACGCCTTGCTACGGAACCGCTGCCTGTGACCACGCCTACCCTCCTCTTTCGATCGCGCTCACCCTGGGCCACCAGAACAGAAACCATGATTCCTTCTCTTGAATCAGCACCCGTTCACTTCACCAGCCTTCGCTGCCCGAGGAGATTCCCGGAGGTAGTCCTCCCCACCCTTATCCCGATCCCGACGATAGACTTAAAGGACGCGTATTTCATGTTCCCATTCACTGTCGGTGCCTGGCTTTTCCCTATGGGCAAGACTACTATTTTCAGCCTCCCATTGGGCTGTCACTCTCCAAAGGTCTTCACGAAGGTTTTTAAGGCCCCTTCTCGCGTTTTTTTTTTTTTTGTTTTTTTTTTTTCAACGGAGTTGCCTCACATTCTTTGCGTACAATGACGTTGGCTCGTGGTGGTCTTCATAGGCGAAAGAGCCGTCGCCCACCGCCAAGGTCGCGGTTTCATCGGGCGAAACTGTTGTTGATCACCATGAGAAGTCCCTCTCTCATCGAGCCCTCTAGTCCATGTCCACCGTCCTCGAACTTGCGCGGTCGCGCCTCACCTCACCGGGGCGTGTTACCGACGTAGTGACAGTGAACGACGTTCGTTCCGGTCGCCCGCTTGTTAATCTCTTGCGATGCCATCAATGCGCGCTTCCCCACCTTCTGCTGAGGACACTTTCAATCCGACGTCACGATCAGCTTTCCCCTGTCTCGCAGCTGCATACCACCGTCTTTCAAGGATTCTTACATCGTGTGGAAATGTTGTGATGGCTTCACATGCAAGAACTCCTGAGAAGACTTGGACGATGATCCTATGCAATCACAGAGTGAAGAAATATCAAACAGGTGGCTCAAATAGAATGGGATACAGTATACCTATCCGTACTATATGGTCACATACACAAGTTGAGATAGTCGGAACATCCATTTTAAACCAGTTTAACTTTTGTCGAGATTGTACATTGTTGAAAACTCTTTTGAAATTGCTTCAATGATAGGAAAAACCCTGGGCCTTGACCCTCCCTTGCTCCAGTCGTCAACTGAGAAAGATGGTTATTTCAGCATTCAATCCTGAATGATATTGAAAATTAATTCCATTGCTTCTATCCTCATCTGCAAGAAGAACTCAATCAAATATCAGCACTCATCATTTCCATTTCTCTGAGAAAATGATGAGCCTCTCCCGTGAATTTTCTAAAAAGGGCCATCCGCACAGAATTGGATCTTTTTTCGCCACAGGGACCTACTCCACGAAATTACGATTTTGACCTAATACTCGTTTCTAACAAAAATTTTCAATTGTATTTCTTGTATCATGAAACAATAAACCACACTATTTGTAAACTTCGTAGCTGGAAAGGAGGACTGAAATGAAGGCTGAAAGTATCTTCACAAGTATTTTCGGTTACTAATATATGTTCTAAATTAGGGCTTCGTCACTCAGCAATTGCCTGAGACCCACCACCGGCCATATTTGTTGCGATCCTTTTTTAGCTGCGGGTAGGCAGCTCTACCAGGTCCCTCATGTCTCTCGTTCGTTCGTTCGTTCGTCTGTCCGTTATTCCTCGTTCGTCCGTTCTGTTGTCGTCACATTCATTCGTACTTCTGAACCGTAACATGCGCTCATGGTTGACACTTGGTTGGGTTTAGTGAAGCATGCCACTGGCTAGGCGGAGTTTACATTTGTTGTTTGTCATAGGCTAAGAAATCTAATGAAATTAAATCCAATTAATTACCTCAATATCCCTCATGCTCGTAACATCTGAACCGTACGTGCAATCAGGCTGAAACTTTGGTGGTGATAGGCAGCCCTGGCTAGGCTGATTTACATTTATGTTTGCATAGTGTCATTATAAGATTTTATTTATCCAATTATTACTCCATTTCCACCTTCCATTGAGCTAGCTCTCTGGCAGTGTGGAGGGATTTGTTGTTACATTACTCCATCCCTCGGCAGACCAGTGTGACCTTATCTGGCCAGAAGGTCCAGGTCTGCACCTAGTTGACAATAGAAATATAAATATTTTCCAGGGAGGAAATTCTTCTTTCGTCCTCTCAACACATCTCGCAGATTGTTGGCTGTGACCCAGAACGAGAGTTGTTTCACTATTTGAGTTCTGTTGGGTAGACTATAATTATCTAATATACAGGCCTAGAATGATTCATTTGATTCCCTTTTGTCTGGGGTACGATAGCAAATATTAGGCCAATGTTGTAGACATGTTTCAACAGGGCCATCCCAGGTTATGACAGATTCATAAAGGTCAATTAATTAAAAACAAAAAAAACGAAATAAAGAGGATTGGTGAGAAAGGCGGTGGCTTCGTCACAGGAATTTTGCAATCCGCGGCCTTTATCCAGAACGTTTCGACTTGCGCTAGGAACAGACGATAGGATAACACCTGTAATTGATTCCTTGCCGACGGCAACAGAAATCTGGCATTCATCCCGGCGTATGTGGTGTGTATCTGTGTTTGTGTGTGCGTGACACCCGCCCCCCTTGTCATCACGATATCTACGTACGCAAACTTGGGCATCACTCTCAAATTAGGTATTGGTTGCACATATGGAGATGATGACCCCTGTTTTTTGGTGCCCGTTCAAGTTCTATTCAAGTCCATGAGAGGGCACAGTTTCAAAATCTTTTCATCACATACTAAAACTAACGCGAATATCTCTCAATTCAATTGGGTATGTGGGGGTACATGTATTGTGTGATGAACCCTTGTTTTTGGTGTCAGGTCAAGGTCATTTCCAGGTCACCATAGGAATCTCCTATATCTCGGCACTAAAACATTTTGGAGACTGTCGTAAAAGTTTTCTTTGTTTGGGTGAAATACAATCTGTGACCGGAGCTTTGACCTCATTTGACCTTTTGACCTCTTGACCTTTTTTATTTTTTTTATTTTTTTTATTTTTTTTATTTTTTTTATTTTTTTTATTTTTTTTATTTTTTTTAAAAAACAAAAAAGGTCAATGCACTACCACCATACTACGATACTCTTATCACAGCTATCTCAATGAATGGAAAACGTCCAAGACACCGCTAACACACGGAATTGATAATTTGGCATTTTGACATCTGCTCGGCAGCATGATATTCTAATGCATGCAAGTTATCATAAGTTCAACTTAGGCTTGTTGGATTTACAACCCATGATTAAGATTGACCCTATTGTTTTTTGGTATCTGTCACTGTCATTCATAGTCACCTAGGACTCCTTATATCTCTGCCCACTTTTCGTGTCCAGATTGAGAATAAGCATATAGCAACCAAACAAATATTTCCCCAGTGAAGAAGTACAAATTCTTGAATTGTGATCATTTATTGTATTCCTGATATGTTTTGAGTATTGGACTAGCCCCACAATTCCCCCAGTGAAGACGTACAAATTCTGAATTGTCCATTTTTCTTTCCTGAATATGGTTCACGTATGGGACTAGCACCATGATCAGCCTATATGTACCCCACTCCTGATCAGTAGTTGTGTTGCTAAGGCTAACGGGTGGGTGTTGGCATTTTGGTCTTGCCATCCTTGCACGCATAGGCGGGCGCAGCTGGGGAGTGGGGGGGGGGGGTCCGTCCCCCCTAAATTTTGACCAATGAATTTTGAAATTACATTACCTCAACAATTGAACTATCATTCTCGATCTTCATAACATATGAATTAGCCACATAGATTATAACGACAGCCCTCAATAAAACTGAACCTGTACCTCTCTAATTTCAACAATGTTTTACCCGCAGGGCTCGAGACCCGTTTTGAAAGTGTGGGGGGGGGACACATCTGAGCGGAGCGCCACCATCGGTTGGCGCGAAGCACACCAAGGAGGAAATTTCAGATTTACATACTCTCCAGATCTACGGAAACGGCACTGCCAGGCACAAAAGCACCCATCTACATATGTGTGATTTGAGTCAAAGACAGACAAAAAAGTTGTCATTGTGCATACTGAGATGACTTACCGAATATCGCACATGGTCCTTTTTTATAACCCTTTTTCTACTCTGGCTTTGGTTTTTGCGTGGATCCATGGGTCTACCGACGGTCCTCTGGTGGGATCGAAGGGAAAAGGCCATAGGCGTACGGGACCACCTCCAATTTAGGAGTCAAAAAATTTGTTAACCCGATGTTACAAGTCATCATTGGAAACTACCGGTGCGCGCGGATCGCGCGGAAAAACATGCATTGGTTTTCCGCGGCCATTTTTATCGAAAAATTCTGCAAGCAATTCAGGCATTTTTTCACTCTGCTGCCTTTCTTCTTCCTTCCCAACTTTTCTACGAATTTTTCGCTGCCGCAATTTTTCATATCAAAATGGAATGGGTGTGGGCCAAGTCCTGCCCCCAATGCTTCTGAAATCAATCGAGTTACCAAAATGATTCGAACCATAACATCGCATTATTTAGCCTACACGCCTGGAAGAAAAACGCCATTGCGCGCGAACACTTAAAAAATTATTCAGTTCTGGCTATTGATTTAAAATTCGAGAACCTGTATGAAACATGGGTTAATCCTTCGAATTCGGCCCTAGTCTGGTCCACTACACTGGGGCCGCACCTGGAATTAGTGTGACTTCAGCAATTCCCACGGATAGACCACGCGATTTCCTCTTTTTGGTTAGACAAAACTTTAATCAGTTTAGAGTGAAAATTCGGGCATGTGCCAATTATTTTTTATTACGTGTCCGAAAAGTGGGTGGGTGGGACAATCGAATATATCCCCCCACTTTTGGAAGTGGAGGGGACATGTCCCCCCCATCCCCCACCTTGGACGCCATGCCGTACCGAACCCTTTCCGCCTGGTCTGCTGATATTCGCAGCTGTAGCGTAGTCTGTAAATCGAAGGGGAAATTTTACCTCCCGTGTAGAGAAATGGAAAAAAATTAGAACAGAAGAAAACACGAGTCAGCATTGCTTTCTGGGCAAATACAAGTGATGGGCCGACTGACAGTAATGCATTGCTAGTCTCTTGACTAGCCACTAGATTATCAAGATGGACAATATCACCGCTGTATCACACAGGTACAAAGGCCACAATACTCGGCAACAAAAGTGGAACATTTGAAGAAAAAAAAAACAAAAGTCCCTAGCTTAAACATAGAAACGATATGCTTGCATTTTTGTTCATCTTTATGATGAACATGAAGAAATTACCCCTCAAATGACATCTGTCGAATAGACCTTTATAATCATTACTACCTTGCAGTATTGGATTTAGGTGTTACGTACGTTTTTTCAAATAACGAAACACAAAAATACATGAATTTTATGTATCGAACTGTATGCAGTAATGCTATAAAATTTGCATACCGTATGTTGCATAAACAACAATAAAATATCTTTGAACCTTGATTCCACTTTTCGTTACAACACTTCATCAACCGAATTGGAAAAGTCTTACGTACGTTTCAAAGCCACCACTTTTGGTGTCTTCTAAACTACGTAATAATTTTTTCACGTTAGTTGTCAAACTATATTAAGCGAGGAAAACCAAGTGTTACAACGTGTTAATTCTTTCCAGTGTTTGTCTCGTCCCACCTACGAGTCGACCCAAACCCGGCTAACAGACTACAATCCGATGGCTGCTACCACCCCACGTGACCACATGGGGATTGCCAACTGGGCGGGAAAGAGGGCTACCTTGGGTGAGCATCATAATTACTAACTCATCTCGATCATGGCCTGGATATTCACCGTAATGATCGAAGAAGTGTGGGTAACTCCTTTTCCTCTTCCCCTCCCCCGTCTCTCCCTCACGGGATTTGCTGTCCTCAAACCCCTCTGCATGACTATGCATTACATTCTTCATACATCATTTTATTATAACTACGATTTTGCAGACATGAAACCAGTTTTATAACTGTGTACATATAACCCCACGCTCCGCAGTGTGCCGTTCCGGCCATCTGGGAGGTTTGTAAAACCCCACATTTCCTTGGAACTATCCGCGCCAAAAACCATGGTTGCGCTCCCTTAGATAGTGAACACTACATCAATTCCATCAAAATCGGTTCGTTCGGTTCCCTCCCTAAATTTTGTAGGCTTCCTCCGCCGCCACTGCTTGCACGCACCTCACCTCCACTCCTCCCCCCCCCCCCCCACAGTTTCCATAGGCATCTATGAAATTGAAAATGTCGCCCTGAGTGAAGCCTGCATACTGCATTTATTGACAAATTCCTATTGCCGGCCGAAACGCCCCGCGTCTTGCGTATACTTCCCTTCATCATTTAGTGTTATATATTTGACCACCAAAGTGTGTGTTTGCCCTCTTCATAAAATCGTGCGTTCTTACACCCCCCCTCTCCCCGTTATTCCCCCAATACCAGTATTCCCTCCCCAGTGAAGACAGTCAAATTCTTGAATTGGCATTTTATTATTATTCCTTGATATTTCTTAATCTTTGACTAGCCACCAATGACCAGCCTTATGTTCCTCCTGATCAGTAGTGATGTTGCTACGGTGGGGTGGTATTTTGGGCTTGCCTGCCCCCCCCCCCCCCCCCGGTTCAAGGCGCTTATTGAAAATTTAAAATGTAGCCCTATTTGATGCCTGCATCACTGCATTTATTTGACAATTCCTATGGCAGGCATAACGCTCTTCTTGCATATACTTCTTCTCATTTCGTGTTCTTTTTACATTCATCCCCAGTTGCATTTTCTCAGGGAAGTACAAATTGGGTTAGTAACCATGGATATCGATGGTAGGGTGGGGAGGGGTATACAAACTCTGGCATTTTTTTTTTCCATAGGCGTATATTATATTCGGGGGAATGCCAAGTTTGTTCTTTACCTTAATTGAACCGTGTATATGATTCTTCAATTACATTAAAATATTTATTACAGCATAATTCAATTGGAACAACCTCATGTGTCCTACTACTATAAATCCTCTTCAACCACTGCCGTCATTGTGTGTGCAACGATAATAGGCCTTTAGTTTGGCTGGTCATTATTCCAAATCCTCACAGGATTAATTCTCCAAGTTGTGGTGTGTGAGACATGCAAGTAAACACTATAAACGTTTGACTGCCGGTCAGACATTCATGTGGATGTACCTGGCACTGGCATGCTCAGAGGCTTGATAGTGGGTAATCCAATTATTCTCTGTTTGCAATCATTCTCCCTGATTATCCTGAATGTTTTCATTTAAAGTTAAAACTTCCCTATTTGGGAATGCAAAAGCACACTTCCGGATGTAAATTACTTTACAGGCAGGACTGACCTTGGTATTATTACCTTTGATTCATAGACAAGCCCAGATGGGATTAACTGTGGTGTGCGTAGAAGCAGTGAGAGGGTAGTGAGTTGGAAGGAAGAAGAAAGCAAGGGTCAAGAAGCTTCTGAAAGTGGGGAAAGGGACAACATTTGTGGCATTTTTTGTATTGAGCAAAAGTGCGTGCATTACCCCTGTACCCCCAGGCAGAATGGGGCAGGGGGGTGATCTCTAAAGTATCTCTCGTTTCTCCCGATAACCAGTTGCCTCTCTAAATCTGTTGTTGGACGTCCATGATGTACTATTTGGGAACAGGTGTTGCCGGATAATCACATTTTAACCAATTGGCCCAAGTCACACTGGATCAACATCAACTGAGCCCACATAATATTCAGAAATGTCTCAACATGGGCTATAATATATATATAAAACACTAGAAAATTACAAAGATCTTGTCCTTTCTATTATCTATTTGTAATTACATCATGCAGCAGATATATTTGTATGGGAGTGCTGCCATGGGGTGGGGCCCTATAGAGAGACATTCCCAACCCCACAAATGTAGGAGAGAATATCTTATTTGAAAGCCTTGTGAAAGGTTTGACCCTAAAAATGGGAATAAGACATTTGATGGCTGGTACAAATGGTATTGAATACAAGTATTTTGAACAGTTTTATGCACTTCAATTGCATGACCCCCCCTTTGACCCCAGACAAGGTGATCATTGCACTTAGGTTGTTCACAAATGATGCCCCCTCAGTCACTTTTGTGCCTGAAAATAATGAAAATTGATACACCCATAGTCCACTTTGAAAGATCCAACAACTACTCTGCTGTACAAATTGTAAGGATTGACTGGCAATGACTTAACCCTTAGTCACATTAGTGATTAACGGGCATATGTACAATGACCAATCTGTGAGACACCATGCTATTGGCAATGAATTTACTACAATGATTCACCCTGTCCAGGGTAGTGGCGGGATTCACTTGACAATATTAGGCCTGTATGGCAACGTCTCTTTTTTTCTCCCTCTTCCCCACACATATACCCCCAAAAAAGAGATTTTTTCACTTTGTTGGGCGTCCGATTAAAACTGCCACTTCATTCATTTTATCTTCTTTGACCACATCAGTCACTTATGACTGAGAATTTCGCTCAAGTGATGCCTCATCATTAGCCCCTTGCCTGCATCTGCCGACTCAGTGTTACGGTCGCGGGGACTTCCCACACACTTCTGGAAAATCGTTGGACCTCATTGGTTATGACTCGTGACTTATACCTTCACTCTTCAAGATACATCACGTACTTACCATGTTTTTTTCCGTATGTCACTTCAATTGCCCTCAGATGACTTTGTTAATTTAACCTTGGTCAAAAGCAACAAGAATCTCTTGCGGTTAGTAAATATTGCAGGTGATTGATTCGTGTCGTGTCAAAGTTGTGGTTTGAGAAAATTGGCAACACACATCTTTCAGGGTTTGATATATCCCCTTGAGTAAGGGGAACATGTCGGTAAAACAGCAGGACCCTACGCAGAATTGCGTTCTTGGTATATCTTACCCCGAACATCGTAGGCAGCGTTGCACACTAGTGCATGGGGGTGATATCTTGTTACTGTAGGAAAGAGTGTTAGCCGTGAAACGGATTATAAGGAGTGGGGCCGACAGAGGCTGACAGGGTTGAGAATGTGAAGAGGGAGAGATTAAGGCAACATTTCTACTGTCTGAGAATACGACGGTTTGCTAGGTTCTTACCCTTACCTGCAGGCTACGAGAGCTAATCGCATCACACCATTACGAAATCAATTCTGTAGAAGGTACACTTTTGGGTCATGCAACTCATGTTTTACTCGGACAGCCTACTCTTTACCGTTTTTCTTTTTTTGCTCGAAGTCACACGGAAATCAATGCAGTCACGCACCGTGCGTTTGTGGTTGTGTGTGTTCTCCCCCCCCCCCTTTCTCTCTCATCTCTCCTCTGTCCTGTGTGTGGCTGTGTGTGACACCCCTTTCACCACGATATCTAAGAATCGCCAACATGAATGAAGTTTAAATCAGGTAGGTGGTTGGACATATATAGATGATGACCCCTATCTTTTTTTGGTTCCAGTTCGAGGTCATTTAAGGTCACCGAGAAGGGTCACACACCTTTTTGTTGACCATTTGACTTTGTGGCATTGAGGCTAATTTTTTGGTGATAACCAGATTCCTCTTGTTGAAACCCTCAAGGTGGATTACTAATGTAACACAACACTCCTATCACGAGCTAACTCAATCAACGTACATGTGTGAAAGGTCAAGGCAGCCTAAAACACTGGACTGTTGTTAAACTTGACGTTTCACATTGACATCTTTGCACAAACATATTTTAGAGGGATGTTGGAATGGCAAGTTTTGTTCGTCCAGTCGAACTGCATGTATTTCGCTATCGCTATGGGAGCCTACATGTCCTGAACTTTATGGATTGTTGTGGTGGTCACCCGCCCCTCAACGAATTGAGATGCCTTGTGTCATGATAAAAATAAAAAAAAGCATAATTTTGCCAGTGTCCCGATATTATCCCTCAGGCATGGGGTATGTGATACCACAGTTTGGGCCGAGAATGACGGAAATGGAAATAATTTGAGATTCCAGAGGGCGACCTTGTATGGAAAGGCATTTTGGCTTAAACCGACATACTATGGGGTATTTTTCCTGTTCTTTTTTACAACAGTCACACGATAGTCATGCACTCGTGCTATATAACCGTATCTTTTTAGTCCTAGTAGGGTTCAAACCTTTATCTCACCTCACCATTTTATACAGCAGTCACACAATGTCATGCACTCATGTTATATAGAACAGTAGTCCTAGTAGGGTTCATAACCTTATTTTACCATTTTTGACAGCAGTCACCAATTTCATGCACTCATGTTATATACACAGTAGGCCCAGTAGTTTCATACCTTATCTTACCTTTTTTCGGTAGTCACACAATTTCATGCCTCATGTTATGTAGAACAGTAGTCCTAGTAGCTTCATACTTATCTTACAATTTTCGACAGCAGTCACCGACATGTCATGTACTCATGTTTATAATCCGTAGTTTTCGTAGGTTCAAACCCTCTTACCATTTTCGACAGCAGTCACACAATGCCATGCACTCTTGTGATATAGAACATAGTCCTAGTAGGGTTTCACTGACCTTATCTTACCATTTTTGACAGCAGTCAACAATGCATGGCCTGGATATAACTGATTCGGCAGGGGTGGGCTGTTTTTGGAAGCATGAATAGGTTTGGCACTTCGCAGTGTACAACCTTGTTACTTTATTTGTTACTTTGTACTATTATATTTATTATAGACCAACATAAATTATCCCTTTTCGCATGATGTCTTCATACTCCAATTGCAATTAACGAATAGTAATGGCAAAACAAAACCGTCCGTACAGACCATAACCCCCAGTGCCTCCCCCTCCCCAGAACAATAAGCAAAATTCACCCACGAAAGGGAGCACATACCAAAGATGTTTCAACTCAGCCTCCAATGTAGTAATTAACACAACAACCTGCCATGGGATGGAAGTGAATTATAGTCATACATTGCCGTATATAGAGGTCGAATCCGTCATTCCCTCCAATCGTTTCACAATAGGCTTCAAATTGGCTACATAGCCCCATTTTGCATCTCGGCCTCTTCGGAAGCATTCTTTGTCAAAGCCCCCTCCCCCTCTACCTCCCATACCAGGACGGGTCGACCATTCCTGCTCCCCCGCCCTCCCAATTAAACATCCTGGATACCCCCCTGAGAGTTAGGAATAGAGTGGTGCCATTACATAGTAGTTTTTGTCTTGCTTGAACAAAGTTCAGGAGGAGACCTTAGGCAATCCTTGTCGGTTGTGTGAATGGTATATATACAATACATTTATTGCGTCCCGCTCTCTCGTAGCAGGATTCTCTCTGAAACGGGAAGGACCGTTTTGTTGAAATTTTTGTATGTAATAACTGATTTTGAACAAGTATATTAAGGTAAGGTAAGTAGCCTCTTTTATTTCATTTATTTGTTAGACTCGTTTACGCAGATCAGGATAACCGTAGGTGCTATATTTACTACTGGTTTGGGTCATAGGTGCAGGATCAGCGGTGGATGAACTATTGAATTTTCAGTGTGAATATCTAATTAAGTCGTCTAATTTGCATAATCATGCGAAGTTCGTCGATTTTCACGATACGTGGTGATTATGGCCTCGGTGAATTGTCTAATATACCTCCAGTCTCAAACTTTGACAAGGACCGGTCCATGGGCGCATTTCAATGTGTTTTTATTGCATAATTTATTGCGAAATCGTGAAGTTTGGTCGGATTTTCATGAAACCTGGTGGGTATGGTTTGCTTCATTTCCGGTTATTTTTGATCATGGATTCGGGTCAATGGAGGCCATTCAGTTGTCAATTTGCATAATTTATGCGTCAATTTCTAAGTTTGCCGGATTTTCCTGGAAACTTGGGGGTATCCCACTTTTACTCTCCAACATTTTCAACATAGACTGGAGGTCATTCAGTTTGTCTATTTTGGCATAGTTGTTCATTGAATTTCTAAAGTTGTTCGATGCTTATGAAGCTTGATGGGTAGGTCTACCTTGTCCCCAAAATTGACTCAAGTCACTGGTATTATATTAGTGTGTCTAATTGCTTTCATTTTACAATGGTTTCAGATTGTGTTGGATCCCATGAAACATATTAGGGTGATCCCACTATTGGTCTGAAATATTCAAAATGAGGGAATGGGTCAACGAAGTTTTTAGTATTGTTGTCCTAATTTGCATAATTTTATTTGTGCCAATTTTAGTCACCTTCCACAAACCTTATTGGGTAGACATGGTCAATAATCAAGCCTTTATATGACTTATAAGTGACTTGCCATGGTGACTGATGGAAGAACCACTGATCGAGCCTCCTTCGAGACACTGGGGGCGATCCCTTTTCTATCTTGCAGTGTTTTGGCGATAAAAAAAAACAACTAGGTGATGATGCAGGAAGGCTTCGCTTTGCAATTCTTGGGCGAGCCAAAAGAATCTATTGCAATCACGCTCTTCTTGTCCTGTGTGTGGTGTGTGTGTGGTGTTGGGAGAGAGTGTGTGGGTACGTGTTATGAGGTTGTGTGACGCTTGGACCGGTTTGATTTCCACGCGATGTCTAAAGTACGCAAGCATATATCAAGCTCATAGTTAGTAGGTAGGTGTCCCCCATGTAGGGAAAGAGTCTCTATTGTTTTTGGTATCAATTGAATGTCATGCCAGGACAGGAGGGGTCAATTTCTATAGAATGAAAAAAAAAAACGTTTCCGCACAATAACTGTTGAACGGAGACAGATATAAGTTGTATCTTGTGTGTGAGTTGGGGTTAACGAAGAGGAGGAGCTCTATTTTCGATGGTGTCAGTTCAAGGTCAATCAAGGTTACTGAAGGATAATCTTTGTATATCTCGGCAACGATGAAATTTTAGAGGGTGGGCGTAATGGAGAATTTCGTCCGTGCAAACTACATCTGATGTGATACTTTGATCTCCTTTGACCAATTGACCTCGTGACCTTCGGGGTAAATTATTCGTGACAACCAGACTTGTCGTGTTGCGACAAACTAATAAGTCAATTACACTGACGTACTGAAAAATTTCTATCTACTGAAACATTTCTACCTTATATCTTCGCAACCAAACATTTCAGGGGGTTGGCATAATGTAGAATTTTGTTTCCGTTTGTGCAGATTACATCTGATGACTTACTTTAGACTTCCTTTGACCTTCTGACCTCATTTGACCTAGTGACCTTGTGACCTTCTGGGGTCAATTCTTCGTGACGACAAGACTCGTCTTGTTATAGCGAACCGATAAGTTAATTGAATTGAACCCACATGCTAAAACACTTCTATCACACGCCATCTTCAGTTATGTCCTCTGTAGAAGGGTGGAACAGCCTCTAAAACACATGATAAATTTAAATCTTCACAACGAAATACTTCAGGGGGTTGGCATAAATCTCTTCCTGTTGCAACAAATCAAAATACAATGGACGTAGAAGTACTTCTATTCAACGCTTTCTCCAGGAGATATGAGGACTATGCAGTTGGTCCCCCAACCACTAGGCAGATGGGTGAACCCCCCCAAGGAGCGATAATTTTCATAGAATTGGGGTATTTTGGCACATGCATCAGGCATGTAATGCTTGCATGCCGCTAGCCAGGGATATTTCTGATGTCCACGAACACCCCAAAAAAGGCCCTTTTTTCCCCTCGGGTGCTATTCCGGCTGTCAGATTGAACTCTAGATGGGGACTGGCTAAGCCAGGGTTAAACTGACAAGGCGATCGCCCCAAGTGTCTCGCCTGGTTGCGCGATCAGTGGTTCCTTCGATAATCATCATGTGAACAATTACAAGGCATTCCATCGGTTGCTTCAAGATTTTGGTATTAGCATATAACAGAAACAGCCTACTAATCAGTGACCAAATTCAAATTCGTAAGGACTGATCATTGACCATGTCTACTAAAGAGTATAAGCTCTGTGAAAATGTGACTAAAATATGACTAAATTATGCAAATCAGACACAATTCAATTCCATTGACCAATTTTCTCACTTTAAATATCTCAGGACCAATAGTGGACCACACTTGATACATTCCATGGGAATCCAGCAAACTTGAACATTCGCACGAATGGAGCAATTTATACACACTGCATAACCTCCAGTGACTCGAGTCAAGGTTAACATTTTGGGGGACTAAAGGGAGACCATACCCATCAAGCTTCATGAAAATCGATCAAATTTAGAAATTTGGAATAAACCATGCAAAAACCCACTCCAGTGACATCCTGTCTATGTTAAAAATGTTGGAGAGTAAAGGTAAGCCATATCTACCAAGTTTCAAGAAAATCCGACAAACTTTGAAATTATGCATAATTTATGCAAATTAGACATGTTGAATGACCTCCAGTGACCCTGAATCCATGATAAAAAATTTAGGAACTCAAGGTGAATCATACCCACCAGGTTTCATGAAAATTCAACAAACTTCAAGATTTCGCATAGATTATGCAAATTAGATACATTGAATGACCCTCAGTGACCCAAATTTGTGTTAAAAAGTTTTGGGACTGAAGGTAGACCCATATTCACAAAATTCTGTGAAAATTCGACAAACTTGAATTATGCAAATTAGACGACTTAATCAGCATATTTACGCTGAAAATCTAATCAGGTCATCTACCATATATCCTGCATCTATGTGCCAAACCATAGTCGCCATGGCACCTAGGGTTCATCCGTAATCTTGCTAACGAGCCTATGCAATAAATTACATAAAATATGCTAATTACCTTACTTGATTAGTGACTTTGTGCCCAAAATCTAATCAGATCGTGGTTTGCAACCCAACCTCCGATACTACATACAAAATTTCATCAAAATCGGTCTTACTGTTTCGGAGAAATCCTGCTAACGAGGAAGTGGGACACCATACACCCACACACACGCACGCGCGCACGCGCGCGCGCACATACCCGCACGCACCCACACAAACACGCGCACACGCACACATACATATATGCATGCCTATATACCCACACACGCGACAGAGTGATCGCTAAGTTCTTCCTGTCACTGTGTTCAGGCGAGACAAATATAAACACTACTCTGTCTGTTTAGACAAGCTGTCACTGGGAGAGGGCTGATAATGATCCGATTGTCATTATGACAAATTGAGTAATCTTTATTGCCTGTGCCCTGAAATATAGCCAACCATTACCAGCTTATATACCTGTCTAATTTGTTGTTTTCTATGAAAAAGAAGGCAGTAATTGTGCCAAATTTGCCTCGAATGCACTAAAAAGTGTAGAAAAGTTCGTGCTTCGCGCGTGGTACTAAATAGCCGGGTGGAATTCGTCTTGTTGCTCTCCGCCCGTCCACCGACATCTCCGCAAGCTCTAAACTAGGCAGAAATGAGGAAGAAATGTAAGTCTTGTGGTGATCCGAAACCAGATTTATTATTTCTGACTTGAATTTCCCACTAAATATTTCCAGAACGGTATGCAGTCGTGCTGCCAGTGATGTGTGTTTGTCAAGGGGTCTGAGTCTGAGGCGCTTTCACTTGTAAGCACGAGAAACCAGATCACATTGAGTAACATCAACATGATCAGTATGTTTAGTGAAAAATGGCCAGTGGGTCACGGCTGAATTCCATAGGCCTATCCGCAGGCCGTAGGCTGTCGTCCCCTGTGCTAAGATGATCCCTGATGCATAATGATTTTTTTTTTTTTTCAGAAACGCATCGACACTCAACGGGTAATATTGCTGTGCATACTGAAATCACAGATTGCAATTCAAACCAACACTTCTATGGTGGCAGTGTTTCCCAACTGAGGAAATTATTACTTCGAGGGGTAATGGGCCGATTTTAGGGCTTATTATGGCACAGCTGTTACCGACGGTAAATTGACCTTCTGACACATTGCTGTCACCGTCTGTGAGCTTGATTAAACTCTTTTCAGCTCGTAATAACAATGAGCATAATACATGGCATTATGACGTAGTAAGGATACCAGTAGGCTCGTATAGGAAATCACTAACATTCCGAAAAAGACCAAAGTGCAGGATGACATTTTGCATAGGTCCCCCACCGCATTCATGTGTAGTTTGCGATTTTTTTTGCGAGAATGTGAAATTACTGTCTGAAGATGTTAATATCAATGGGAACACATTGCAAAACTTGGGGTGCCCCCCCCCATCTAGGAACCTGCATCCATGTCACAATTCCCAACTGTAATACTACCTGGTACTGTCTAGCTTCATTCCGAACATATATATATATTAATAATTAATAGATATTTTTTATAATTTTATATAGGCCGGAAAAATCTGACATTCTCAAGCGCTTCAACACTACAACCAGAAACCAAATACAAAAAACCAAATACAACCAAATACAACGAATGAGGACAACACAGATGAACTGTGCTAGTTAAACAGGTGTGTTTTCAGGCGAGATTTGAAGACATCTAATGATGAGGAGCAGGGATGTGAATTGGGAAGATTGTTCCATAGGGTGGGGGCGCGCGACAGAGAAAGCTCTACTTCCGTAATAGGATGCATGAAAACGGGGTCCATGATTAAGAAGTTGCTGTTGTGAAGAACGCAATGCACCCCTGTGTGGTTACCGTTTTCAAACTCATACCTGCAGTAATAACAATACAGTAGGCCTACCCTACTAAAATATTTAGAGACTTGTTAGAGTTTGCCACACACACACACACACACACACACACACTGGAGTGGCTAGTATCTTCATTGCAGGGCAATCACTCATCTCCCTGTGAGTGTTGGTCTATCCAGAAGGATTACCTACTGTAAGTGGTTTGTTTATTTAGTGGGCAAATAATTAATCACTGACCCCTGGTGTTGGAATGGATGACAAATTGGATTTCTAGAGATTGATTGATTGATTCCTTGCTGAAGGCAAAAGGAATCTATGCAGTCAAGGGCGGCGATCATGAGGGGGACGCGATGCATTTTGTCCCCCCCCCCCCCAAATTTGAGGCTCGACTTATTTCGCTGATACTGTATCCGTCTTCCATTAGCAACCGTGGGTCTTTAAAACAAATGCATATGACCCGAAATTTTATCCAGTTGAGTGAATTCTGCTGCCTCAAATCCGATTTTTTTTTGCGCGCTCCGCGCGCGGGAATCTTATGTACCGGTAGTGTTCGGGCATATGATGTGCCTTGTGATGATGTTCCTTAACAAAAAAAAAATGCCTGAAATTACTTCTTTTACTAACATTGCACATTCGTTTGTTCGCAATTAGCCCGGCCAATTTCCATTTCCCGCGATCCCCCACGATCATGAAGAAGGTTTGTTTAGAAGAAACACCCACCTCCACATTCTATCAACATATTCCGGTTCGAGGCCATAGACTATTTTTGGTTCAAGTGTTATTCTCCACAGCAGTGCACCTCGTTTTCAACCGATAGCATTAGCGTAACAGAAGGGGAACATGCCGCCCTCCCCCTCCCTGTCGTGATTGTTTCCCGAGCGGGTACGCTAAGATTTACACATCTCCACGAGAGCCTGTTTCACCGACCGTATACCTATTCCCAACCTTCTTCATGCGAATTCCTCTATACTAAAGCTGAACATTTCCGGTGCACTCGCGAACCGCCTAGTTTTTGTGCTCATTTGCCCGCGTTCATCGCTTATAGAATTTTGAGATCACCGTATCCATTCTCCTATCCTCCTACAAATTATGCAATGTGGCATTTATAATTAGGGCTATACACGTATTATGGATATATCTTCGAAATGTCCCTGAAAGAGATAGATGTTTAACCATCCATTGGGGAGGGTGCAGCATGTTCTACTATTCACGAGTGCCTATTGAGTAGGCCTGTCACTGTTTCTTTTTCTGTTTTTCTTTTCTTTAGTTTTCTTTGTGAAAAAAATTCTAAAAAGATCAATACATAAAAAATGCAGGTTTTGACTTATTGGTAAGGCGAGGCTCGGAAATCTTTGCACGATCCTGGACCACCGTTTGGGAAAACTTGGACCTCTTTTCCAGAGATAATCGGTCGACTTGATCACACACACCTTATCTTTTTCACCTGTTTAAATTATTCAATTCAGGATTCTTTGTAATACGACAGTCAGGTCCACCTGTGCTATTTCAACTCCATAGAACGTCTCTTCTGTGATCCACAGATATTATATGAATCGTCTTTGATAATTCTCCAGAATCTAAAATGTTCCCAAATCAGTCCAAGCCGCATGTTGCCTAGAGAGCATTAGACTCCTACAGCTTCCAGGCCCTAAGGCGGGCCACTTGACCCACGCTGAAGGAATTTGTTTGTGTGGCAGAGCAATACGAATTACCGCGCTACAATCATAAGGGCGACATGATTTAACCTAGGCAGATAAATGTGTCCAAGCGAATCCTCTCCTCTTGATAGTTTTCTTGTTACCCAAAATCATGATAGCATCCAGAAACCATACAGCTTCCAGGGCCATGAAGCTGTCCATGGACCCGCGCCGAAGAGACTCGCGCCTACGCGCTCCGTGTTCGCTACCAACGCACATGAAGTCTTGTCTGTGATAATGGCAGCAAGAATGGTAACTCGTTTTAAACTAAATGATTAAATTGGGATTTGGTATAACACACGCGTTCAGTCGGCATGAATGATCAGGATTAAGTTATTGACAATTCAGGTAATTTCATACAGGGTATGACTGTTTTAATGGAATACACGAGTGTATATGAACTGCTTCCATTTTAGAATACTCTTTATTCTTCGGATGATACTTTTGCCGACAAACTTGTGTATTTGTTACTGTATGGTGTTGTTTCATGAACTCAAACGGCGGTATGAGAAATATCATACAATATATCGGTAGAATGTTGGAGGGGGGAGGGGAGGTGTAATCACAGCTGTGTAGATCTCCCTTCGTAAGTGGACCCGGTAAGAAAGTGGTTTAAGGTTTAAGAAGAGTCGCTGCTTACAGGGACTATCGGTCTCCAGACTCCCGAAATTCTGAGCCCCCCCCCCCCCCCATATTCCCATGCAATTTTGGCTTGTTACCATGACAACTCACTTCACTTGGCATGGATGAAGCCAGCACTTGGTATGTTCGTTCCCCCATGATGAGTACCATGAGCCCTAGTGTTTTGGGGTTAGGTCAGAGTCATCTGAGGACACCATAGGTTGAAGTCTAAAAATCTGAAATTTAGTGTGTACTTCCTTTTCAAGAGATAGGAACTCTATTGGTTGTTTGGGAAGAATGGGAAAATTGTCAGTGATGTGATGTTGCCCATAATGAGCTGGTGGCAACCTCCATTTATCCTTGTGTCGGCTATATTTTCAAGCCGAGTCCGCATCACTAAGTCTTCTTGCTTCCTGGTTGCAGCTAGGGAAGGCCTCTTCTGGTGTTCTGAAAGCTAAAATTTTCCTGTACGATACGCACCAACCGACGGCGGCGCTCCGCTCAGATAGTCACAAATTAAGTAGCCTCAAAAACCGCGCCTGGCAGTGTCGGTATATTGACTATATGCTGTTGGTACATTTAGCTCATTTTCATCCATGCCCCCTCACTTTCATCACCCCGTTACGCTACTTGACGATAGTGTGAGTTAACAACGGTCCTCTCAGGCTCGAGAGGGTGTCATTGCCGCGCCCCGGGTTAACAAATCTGCATACGCCCCTGAAAAAGAACTCTTATCTTGGAGCATCACCAAGCAAACTTCTCTCCATGAATTGCTTTCAGTTCCAGAGAAAGTAGCTACCAAACATACTGTAAGGTTGTGTGGCAAGGCCTATAATGTAACATTGCTGCCGACATTTTAAGGACAATATACTCACCCGTGATAACCCGTATTGGCAATAAATATTACTACAGACACAGAAAAAAAAAGAGCAATCCAACTAATCTGGAGTCCCGCTGACTTCATAATTGAGCTCCCGACATTTGTAACAAAAAATAGTCCGGAAAAAACTGATTAGTAAAACTTGTTCGGGCACTTTAATACTAAAAGAATGAACTCCGAATGACTCATTGAACATAGCACTGAGTAAAATATCCGAATGACGATTTAGTTGCGTCGAGCCGGATTCTAGTGTACGGAAGAGTTGTAAGAACATATCTACAGCGCTGTCATATGTGTAAATTCCCAGGAGTACCTTGTACCTTGTAGATTCCACCTCCGAAAAATTCCACTAGGGATCTAACTGGAAGGCTTACGCGTTATATGCGTTGCCACTCCTGCCAATCCGCACAGCCAGGGCGAGTCCAAGAAATTAACAGTTCAGGCGTAATTGAAAGGGAAGAATCAAAATGAATGACACAGTGATAATTGATAATTTGTCATTTCACATGCACAGCAGTGACGCCATGGTGGAACGTATAGGAGAGGAATAACAGCTGGTCGCGAGTCGCTATACAAGATTACGGCACGTGGAACCTATCTAGACTACAATAGCAGCTTTTTATTGTCCCCCTTCTTCAACAAAAGCATGCCTAGTTTTCTTATGTAATTCGCCTGCACGATTCCATAAATCGGCGTCCGCCTGAATGTGGCAGTAGCTATTTAAAGCCTATCCAATTAGCCCGGTTGCAAACCAATCGTCTATCGCGATGCATACAAATTTTACTGTCATTCGCCTGCACAAATCTAACTGGCGTTCGCCTATATAGTATACAAATGTAAACTGCGATTGCCTTCTGTACAAACACTCAATATTAGCATGTATTCATATGAAATATGTCAAAAAGTAATATGCTACCTATATACGAACCAAATCGTCATTCGCCTGTAGTAATCCAACTGCCATTCCACATAGACCTACACGCAAATTCAATTGTCATTCGCCTATGCAAATTCAATTGCCATTCGTCTGTACAAAGTCTATTGGCATTCGCTTGTACCGTATAATATAACCTACACTCCAATTCATCTATTCGCCTTCACAAATTTTAACTGTCTGCCCCACTATGCAAATTCTTTGCATACGTACACAATCTATTGTCGGCATTCGCCTGTGTATCATAACTTCAATTGCCATTCGCATGTACAATCTCTATTGGCTCTCAAGGATCATAATTGTACACCCATTTCCTATCAAGTGGTGAAGTTGCGGACTCAGTTTACGAAGAAATACCAGTATACCCCTTCTAGCACAAACAACACTGTTAACAAACCTAGTCTTAGGTGGGTAAACAGACATACCGAGGCTTGGGTCTTGTCACCAAGAAAACCTGGAGGCAATATTGACTTCAATGCCAATCATAAAATTGAAAAGGAGAAACTTCTTCCCCGCAACTA
The DNA here is from genome assembly GCA_026419785.1 of Sclerodactyla briareus. NCBI lineage: Eukaryota > Metazoa > Echinodermata > Holothuroidea > Dendrochirotida > Sclerodactylidae > Sclerodactyla > Sclerodactyla briareus. The sequence goes on along the minus strand of JAODTK010004187.1, from coordinate 249,230 downwards.
TACATATATTTTTCTTGCTGCTCCTTGCTAGCCTTTGAATTTAATAATTTTAAACATCTACGGGAAATATACGATTGCACAACCTCTGTACCGGTACCATAATTATTTAATCTGAACATAGATTACCAGAATATGTGACCATTGCTAAAATGTGAGACAAGACTAACATGTTATTGGCCGTCTGCAGTTAATTTATGGTATTCTATCCGAAACCCTATTGCAAGAACTCGTTATCTCTCGACAGAAAATATCAAATATGCACGGCTATAAATGCTATAAATACAAAGTGAATGTCTGTTCAGAGTTTGTCCACAATATGGTTCCTAAATTCCAGTCCAGAACGATACGTAACAAACTCGGAATGAATCGGAATGAAATTACAAAAATTGGAGAGGAGCAGAGGTAATGGGGCGAGGAGATGTTTCGGAGCCTTGAAAAGACCAGTACAGCTCCGTCACGGGGTTGCGACTCCAATCCCGTACCTCTGGCAAATGAGCAAATGCCTCCTTACAATAAATATGCCAAAAAAGGACGAAACGCATGCACGAACAAACCTTAAAACTCCTTAAAACAATGCTACACCCAACAAGCTAATTAAAATTGACAAGACAACAGATGCATGTCGTGCCAACAAAAAAAAAAAAAAAATTCTTCCCTACAATCGCCTCGTACGAACAGGAGGGAATACGAACACATCTACCACCACACATGCCACGACGAGTAAATACATAATACATAACATTTACAGCCACATGACGTATCGACAGATAGATGACCAACCTAAACCACGTCCATAATAAACTACCGAACAGAGGCAACCTTTCAGCAGCGAAACCATTTCCACAACCAATAATGTAGAAAACACCTGCCAAAATGACATACCCCGGGAGGGGGAAGGGAAGGGAAAATACCGAAAACCCAAGAACACTGTCCACCAGGGACCGAGTGACTCCCCCAGCCCCATGCAACCAGATAATACGCCAAAATACAAGAATGAATGGCAGTACTTACAGCAACGAATGTACTCTCCGAGCACGGTGGATGTCGGCAGGATGGCGGCGAGCGGGCCTCCCGTCTCGTCCAACTACCATAAGTAGAAGATATTGTGACGATTCCCGTCTAACCGACACACCTGGGAGCCTCACTCTGAGGCCCAAAATCACAGCAATAATAAAAATTTACGGATCCAGAACCAGAAGTTCGGCACAAACCTTCGATAGTAACCAGCCAGTCCCAGAAAGGAACGGACTTCCTTCTTAGTTTTCATACGTTTCGCCCCTCGGATTGCTACAAGCTTGTCAACTTTCGTCTATTAGGCCTCTTCCTATTAGGTGTCATTTGGACAGACGTACTGTAAGCTTGCGTCGGAAGGCGGCTCAAAACCATCTTCAATACCCAGAGGTGCTCACTCCAAGTTCTTGTGTGGATGAGGATGTCGTCCAAAGAGTTGTGAACATTCGGTCAAACCTCTTAGGAGTCGACGCATCAGTCGACTGAAAGTAGCTGTTGCGTTCACAAACCGAAAGGCATCCGATTGAATTCGAACAAGACTTCATGCGTAATGAAAGCAGTCAACGGTCTGGACATTGCAGCCAGCCGAACCTGCCAAAATCCCTTGACATTTTTTTGTGTGCAACCGTACACCGGCATCATGGGACAACTGGGCAGAAATGCCATCCTGATCGGGGATCGGTCCAGCGTCAAAAACAGTTATCTGATCGACCTTGCGCAGATCTACACATATACGCTTCGAACCATCTGGTTTAGCAACTGCGACTAAGGGCTTGCATAAGAGCTGTAGCTAGGGGATACAACTTCAATGTACGCATAGCTCGACCTCTCTTGGACTCGAATGGCATGGGGCAAAGGGTATGATTTGCTCCTGACAGGGTCATTGTTTGTCAACTGAAATCTTCTGATCACTCAGTTAGTGCATCCTGGAACATCAGTTAAAATGTCCTGGAAGTCACGCAAGAACTCTTTGACCTGATAATTGATCGTTGTTAGTGTGTGCTGATCTTGATGTCATCATGGGTCCTTTTCTGAACCGCACGGGGGTAGTGCAAAAACTCACGTTGCTGGATCCTACAACGGAACCTACACGGATTCCTCCTCTATGGCTGACGTGCAGGCGACGGCATACGCGCCCTGGCGAATTTATTAAACCCATAGTTTGCCCCTCGTCCGAGCTAGGCCTTGTATACTTCTTCAACATGTTAGCATGGAAGGTCTTGACGCGTGAACCAACATCTACTTTGAAGTTCATGTCATTGACTTTCTCACCTATGGGAAAAGAACCTTTCAATGCAATAGCATCTTGTTCTCATTTTCGCCAGCTGTTCATGTTCTAGAGCGCATGTATTCTGGAGCCTATCCTGCAGGTCGAGTACGTACTCGTACACCTGCTTACCCTTCATGTACTTCGGCCTTGCCACTAAAGATCTCCTTCAAGATAGTCATAGGTCCTTTAGCCGTTCGACCGGATAAACAGCTCGAAAGGAAACAGGGGCGAGAAACCTGTGCTATCCTGAGGCATTTCCCTGTACGCGAATAGAAGGGGGTTGATGTAACGATCCCAACCCGCACATCTTTCTGAGCATGCCCTTCAGGATCCCATTGAACCGTTCGACCAAGCCATTACACATTGCGTGATAGGGTGTAGTCGTCAGTCACCGTATGGAAAGTAGTCTACTAACCTCCTTCCCATCAAACCCGATACAAACTGAGAGCCCAAGTCCGTCAGGATCTCCTTTGGAAGGCTACTCTCGAGTACATGGTAATCGAGCCTTCCGCTACAGTCCGGGCCTCTATATTCCTCAATGACAAAGGTTCGGAGTACCGCGTAATCAACGAGGACCAATATGTACCTGACGTAGTGGTCGGATGTTTAGCACCTACCAAGCCGACCGCCACTCGTCTATTATTGGGTGAGATCCCGAAGGCAACTTGGTGACCCTGCCCTTGAGAAATGTTCTTTGGCACTTATCACAAGATTGGCAGTAACGCGTTACATCCGCAAACATGCCGGGCTTTGTGAAGCAGCTTGAGACTTTGTCCTCTGTCTTCTTCGAGCCTAAATGACCTCCAAAAATAGACTCATGCGCCAGACGCATGACCTCAACCCTGAGCTCCTTGGGCACCACTAGCAGATGGACTACGTTGCCAAAATCCACATGAGGCGAGGTGAAGTCTTTGTACAAACCCCCCTCACGAATTACATACTGATACTTGGCCCCACCCCTATTCTCTATCTTGCCAGACTTCGCCAAATCCCATAACTTAGCTAAGCTAGGATCTTCCGACTGCTTTACCTCCACATCATCTGGGTAATATCGCCTAATGGCGCGGGGACCTTCAGTTGCCTTCGTGGCCTACTGACATTGGCATTCGCTGCCTGGCTTCGAGTTTGCACCGCAGCAGCTTCCTCGTACGAAACGATGTCAGAGCCTAACTTATCCAGCGACCAGTTAGAATCCGGATAAGCTGGTTCACAGGCACCGGGGATATTTCCTATGATTAAATCATACACCAGTTTCCTCATACAGAGCGCTCGGGTCCTATCCGTGAAATATGGCGCACCTACCGTGATCGCATCTACACTACATCGACGAAGAGTCCCGTCTATTAGCATACACAACCTAGATTCTCCTGTGAGTTCACTCGGGAGCACTAGATCTGCCTTCACCACTACGGAACTACAACCAGAGTCTAAGTACTGGGACTACGTGACGTCCTATTTTCCCTTGTAGTGCAGGCATCTTCGACTGTGTAGGCTGTTCATAAGACAGCACCAAAAGTGGTACGTGATACCCACAGTCGAGATTCACAAACCCTTGTTTCTCCCCATAGTCAACCGTTGCTTTTGCAATGCAAGGCAAAATCTCGGTGTCTCAGTGGGATAGGGGGACGCATCCTCTCCGGGCACGTCGGAGACCTGCTCACTTTTTTCCTTCTTATCTAGCAACTCATACAGGGCTGCTAACTTATGCCTGTTAGGGCAGTCTCTAGCTAGATGGCCAGGGGAATTACAAATAAAGCATGTAAATTTGCTCTTTCTAGTACCTTGATGACCTTGTCTGCTCTGCCTAGAATCTTTAAGAGCATCAGATTGACCCTTTGGCCTTTGATGACCTTCCCCACGCTTTCCAGCTAGTTTCCACCACCATGCGCTGTCAAATACTGATCCGCATATTTGACCATCACTGCCAAACTAGATGGCCCTCTCTCCTTTAAAAAGGTCCTGTGCTCTGGACTACAGCATGTCAAAAACTGTTCTCTCATAATTAGATTTTTCAAACCTTGGAGATCACTCACTTTCGCCATCTCTAGCCAGCGATCTAGATAATTAGTGAGACGAGAAGAAAACCTGACACAGGACACTTTGGTTTTCGATTATTAGGGGTCAATTAGGTTATTTTGAGGCATATTTCAAATCGCAATGTTACAAGTTGTGGACTCGTTCCCATGCAAATCATACATGCGGATAACTTCTCGACTGAGTTGTCCACTTTGTGTATCGCTTCTATACTGTTCGAAATGAACTCCGTGAAACCGTTCAATGTAAATTGAATTGCAAAATTCAGTTCCGAAGTGCAATGTTGCAAGATGTGGACTTTGTTACCTTGCCTCATACGTTGCGGATGACATTCCCAGTTGTCCATACCTGTTGTGTATTTCAGTGCAACAGAAGAGTTGACAAAAGTAGCTCTACTAATGCAAGTTCCAAAGTGCAATGTTGCAAGATGTGGACTTCGTTACCTTGTCTTATACATTGCGGATGACCTTCTGAGTTGTCCATACCTGTTGTGTATTTACGAGCAACAAATATTTGCCAAAATTAGCTCCACTAATGAAGGTTCAAAACTGCGATGTTGCATGATGTGGACTCGTTCCCTTGCCTTACGGGTCACCACCTACTTGTCCATAGTTGTTGTGCAGTAGATGCAAGAGTAATAATTGAGAATTAAGCTGAAATTCTAAATTGCAATGTTGTAAGTTGGAGGCTCGGCCCTCGCCAAATCATGCATTGCTGATAACTTTGACGTTATCAGTGTATTGTGCAGTAGCAGGTAAATTCAACAGAAAGAAATAACAAATGAAGTCCTTTCCAAGCAAGTTTCAATTGAGATGTTGGCAAGCTGTGGATGGTTTCCCTTGCCTTGCACATTGTGAATAACATTCATCAAGACTGTGATATATGCCACATACTATTGATTTCAGTAGAGATGACTGAAGGAATTTCATTTCGCTCATACCCTTGCTGCAAGTTACATCTTGGAATTGTGGTTTTTCGAAATTTAGTGGCAGGAGGGTAAAACTGGCCTATCATAGGCATATTGCAAATTTCACTTTACAAGCTGGACGTGCCTGGTTTCATTTCCCAGCCGTGTTGTGGAGCACACACACATAAAACAGAACAAACTTTTTTGAGAACTGATTAAGGATTACTGATAAATGCCAAAAGTGCAAAAACGCTGTCTCATATAGTCAGCAAGGAAAAGGTTTTTGTCACACTCAATGACCCATCGTCCTGAATTTACGCTAGTGATTGTATGGGAAATTGACTATCATAGAGTTTGAAACAAGCCGGAGCATTGAAATTTGAGAGCAATATAATTGACATGGAAAACCACTGACATGTTGACGGGCGCGCTCGAGGCTGCCGGTTCCCCTTAGCGAAAACAAGTACTTTGCTGGTACCCCATAGCGCCTCGATAGTGCGTATGCCTGTATGTATGTATGTATGTATGTATGTATGTATGTAATGTATGTATGTATTATGTATGTATGTATTATGTATGTATGTATGTATGTATGTATGTATGTACGCACGACGACTACTTTAGCGCGTACGTGAGAGGCCTGACCCGACCTCCTCTCGTCGACGTGAACATCGAAACTTCGCTGTGCCGCCACGCTCCGCTACCCACTGGGTTGCCAACCCCCTCGGTGCGCACGTTGCTGTGCCGGCGCAGGCCGCGGGCGCGCTCCGGGGCTGCCGGTTCCCCTTAGCGAAAACAGTACTTTGCTGTTACCCCTTAGCGCATCGAATGTGCGTATGTATGCATGGAATGAGTACCATTACAGAGTAGTTTTCGTATCGCCCGAACAAAGTTCAGGAAGAGACTTAGCGATCACTTTGTCGTGTGTGTGAGTGTGTGTGTGTGTGTATGTGTGTATGTATGTATGTAATGTATGTATGTATGTATGTATGTATGTAATGTATGTATGTATGTGTGTATGTATGCATGTATGTATGCATGTATGTATGCATGTATGCGAAGCCTGGTTTGTGAATAGCATAACTTGACCCCACCTGGATGGATGAAACCCATACTTGGTATATGTGGGTTCCCCATAATGAGTACAAGATCCCTATTGTTTTGGGTTTAGGTCACAGGTCATCTTGGGTAATTAGAGGGCAAAGTCTGAAAATCTTGTGAAGAGGATAAGTCCAGAATGCTTGGTCCAATCAAGTTGAAATTTGGTGTGTAGCTTTAATATGAGGAGTACACGAACCCTAATGTTTCTGGGTGTAGACTGGGGGGTCAGGTTTGGGAAAGTATTGGAAATTGAGAAAAATTGATATTTTGGCCATTTCAGCTTGTTAACAAAATAACTCGACCCCGCCTGGATGGATGGAGCTCATACTGGTACTGCAGAGTGTCACTTGATGTGTGTCCCATAATGAGTAAATGATCCCTGTTACCCTGAGGTTAACAAACTTGAGTGAAAGGTCATGAAGGAAGTCAAGGAATCACTAAACCTCTTGGCGTTCTGGTTCAATTGATTGATTCTTTCTCCGAAGGCCTGGTTCTATTTTCGTTGGTTGATTCTGTTTCCATGGGCTGATACTGTTTTCGACGTCCTGATTCCAACTCTGATGATTTTGTTACGCTTCGCACTCCGTAGTTGAGACGATACAAGTAATCCACGGAAGTCAACTTTTGTGACAGGCGGGGAGTACTGGGAGGCTAATCTATCACCCCAGGGCGCGATCAATCACTGGTGTCACATGGATGCCCAGTATACGGTGTCCCATTCGGCGTTTCATAGTGGTCGTCGTTCGCGTGGCGCATCCGCGCGCGATACGCGAATTGTCACCTGAGAATTCGATTTTTGTTGCGGCTCCCGCGAAAAACGATTCGCCGATTCGCGTGCCTAATGAAATCAGCTCAACGTGTCTACTAATTGATACAACGCTTCATGGCTGTGTTTTCTGAATGGTTGAATGGATAGACCTGGACCTGCAATACATTTTACTTGACAACGAAGAACACTTTTTACCGAGGACTGTATGGTACCCGGAGCGAAGCTGATCGTTTCTGGTATCGGTATCTCACAGTAGATGTCGTGAACAGTTTGTGGGAGTGTGTGTGGAGTTCCTTTCCAGGAGATGGATAGTTTCATCAAGTGGTCCAAACCTGGATCTGCAGCAGCTTAGATCAACAGTAAGTAAATTTCAGATTAAAAGAGGCTTGCTAAAAATGGTTGGAGTCTAACGAAAGCCACATCCCAGTGACGGCTCCTAAAGAAGACAACATCGCTACATGTTCACATATATATAGACGAATTCCTGATACTTTCGTCAGGTATCTGTTACAACTGTCTCTCTCACATTCTTAGATTGTGTTGTAAGTCTGGCATGGTAGTGTTCACGGCCTTCGTGTTCTCCAGAACAGTGCCATCTATCAGGCAATGACGAGTAGGGTAACGTTACTCGATACGATAAATCTGTCCGGTCCGCCAGGGTACATCCTTGGCAACGAAATGCTCACTACTTCGAAAAAAACTACATATCGGTCGATAAACCGGATTTTCGACCGATAAATCAGGTTTCTCGACCGATTTTTTACTTGGTTGTCGTCGATGGTCCAGGTATTCCAGTCGCAAAACATGGAATCGCATAAACATGGTTTATCAACCACACAACTTGGTTTTCCGGTAAAACATGGTTTTCGACTTAAACGTGAGTTTCAGTTGATAGTCCAGAGTTTCATGAATATCCAGTACACATTGTCGTGATAGGTACTATCGGGGTTCATTGATGTAGGGGCAATGTCAATAAAAAAGGGCAAATGAATTCTGCGAAAAATCCTGCAAAATTCTGCAAATGCCCTCTCCTACGGATTAAATTGGACTACCTATAATGCCAGTCAGTGTGTATCATGGACTGGTCAACTCACCGAGTTTCCCGGATCTAAGGTCAAGGTTTTTAAAAGAGGACAGGTCTCATTATGTGGAAGACGCAACATCTACAGAATGCCTTCCTTTTACAGATTTGGTTGGATTACATCCTAATCGTTCATGTTATCATAGACTATGGGTAACCCCCCACCATCCTTAGGGTGTCAAAATCTTGGTTCACATGTGAAGAAAAAAATCTGCTACATGATCTCCTACATGTTAATTTGGATTATCATCCTTGGAATAGTTTCATAATTCCGATTGGGATTCCATTGCATGGATTCAGGGACTTGAGGGCAACGGTGGTGAAAGCGCACAATGAACTACATGTTTTAAGAGGTCCTCTCCTGAAGTCAGGTGGAATTACTATGGTCCTTAGCCGTTATCATGACTAATGTTATGTTGATCTCTGATTGTTTTTGGGATCAGTCGAAGGTCATATAATCATAAAGTCCAAAACTTTCATCCACAATCGTCCTGTCAGATATGCCTGATCAATTGAAATTGTATCTACATCTTCGTATGGAAAGTACACGAACCTTATTGTTTTTGTTGAACCGATGTTCTTTGTTGGAAGAAATGGTAAATTGTGAACAGAAGCCGAAAGGCTCAGTGATTCCTTTACCCCATTTCTGACAACCTATGCCAGACACATGAACTATGGCACAATGTACCACTCACTTGGGCAACATAATGATATGTCTACCAATGTCCCACAACATGATATTCTCTTGATCAATAATAGGGTTCCTGTACTCTTATTAAGAGAGCTCACACTAACTTTCCAACAATAATCAGACCAAGCATTTCTGAACTGTTGAGTCTCTCACCGGACCCCAAAATAATGGCACTCATGTACTCATAATTGTGACATACATACTGAGTAGAGCTTCATCCATCTAGCTGGTTATAGGATATCACGTTTATAAGCTGCAATTGTCCAAAATAATTACTTGCTTTCACCACTGTTCTTACACAGATTATCTTTGCTCTTGGTAAGGAAGCCACACCCTAATTCCAACTGGACATCCGAGCAGACTTACACGGTTCACAAAGATTCTTGCTTTGGCTTGCAGTGACCCTAAGTGGCCGCGGCGGACCTGACCCCAAACCAAGGGCTTCTTGTACTTGCCATAGAAGCTGCATACCAATTTCAACTTGATTGAACCAACCATTCTGGACTTAATCTGTTTTGACAAGGTTTTCAAACTTCGACCTCTGGTGACCTCATACGACCTCTTACCTGACCCCAAACAATAGGTTCATGTACTCATCCTGGTGAACACAATGTATATGATCTTCTTTTGAAACACCTAATGAATTTCTTCATCCTCTATTGTGGAACATTACAATTCTTGTAAACAAAGCCAATCATACAACATATCACCATTCTTTTTCAATAGGATGAAATTGGTATTGCAAATAGAATGTTACATTGCTGTGAAACATTGATCTCCGAAAAAATGTATGCAAACAATTAACGAGCTAAAAGCTTGTTTCAACAGACCCCATACTTATTTTCATCACCTTATTGATTCATAATAAGGCATGCTGCTGTGTCCAATGGGTAATACTGTAACTATTATGCTGTTTAAGATCACATATGTAGTATTTGGGAGATAAATGAAGAATGAAAATAATGAGATGACAAAAAAGTTCCAAAACCTAACTGTGGCCATCACTTGTACTCCCAGATAGATCCCACCAGCAAATTAAATCCCAATATTCCCCATTAGTCCCCTTCCCACAGTCATTCCTATAGATATTTTTTCACCACACAACCAGTCTAGCTATTTCCAGAGGCATTCATCGTCGCGCATTTCGCGCAATTTTCCCCAGCCATTGGTGAACTAGAAATGTGTGTATATATGTTTGATTTCATTCCACATGACGCATTGTCCAAGTTCCTTGGACGGAGGGTGGTGTGATTTATCTGTCAACACATCGCGTCCCCATTTTTCTGTTGCTATGAAAACTGGTAACCCAAGAAGAAAGGGTTTCATTCTACCTTGGTTGGCTTTTTCAATGGTGTCCATTCCCACAATCGAGATTTCCGCAGCAAAGGAGAGAGGCTTAAGTGGGTAGTATGGGAAGGCCTGTTAAGGTTAAAATGTTTCTTGATTCAGTTTGACCGATTCTACACCTAGGCGTATTATTGCCCGCAGCTACCAAGACATTTACGAATGCGCTTTGTTAGTTAGTGCCAGTAGCCGAACAAGGAGTGTCTGAAAAATGGATAATTGTGCCAGGCAATTGGTGTCATACGGCTTTTAGGCAGTAACTTGACTTACAGCCTTCACACACGAGTACCGTAATCGACTTTTTGACTTCTTCCTTAAAAGAGGCTATTCCAGTCGTGCTCAAACGACCAAAGGTCAAAGCAAATGCGGTCAAAGGTAGTCCATCAGATGTATTTCCACCTAGAAAAACTTCCAATTTACGCCATCCCACAAATGTATCGTTCGAGATATCGAGAAAGAAGATTGCCTGACCTTGTTATGACTCTATCCCTACCAAACTAGCTTATCCTATTCAATCCACACCACTGAACACGAAAATGAGTTGAAGATTCATTTTTTTGGTTGTGCTGCCATTTAATGACCCAACGGACACACCAAATCATTAGTGCTTCTCTTCACCAACCTGCAACCTACATGTCATATTCGAATTGCGTTCTAGAAGATGTCCTTTGCACAAGTTCACGACCTGAAAACAACTGCACACCACCACACACACAACAGACACACACACACACCCACACACACCCCGCACCACACACACCACACACACACACACCCACACACACACATGACCACACGTACCAGCAGGTTGCATAGATTCTTCATGCCTTTGCGGAATACCAAATGGTTAAACGATTTGTTTACCCTCCATCAATTCTTTTAGATGATTAGACCATTACGCATAAATCTCCGAAATCAGTTGGCCCATAACGCATCGAAAAGTCAGTATGTGAAATTTGAGATTCCTTTTCCATAAGCATGGAGCGGTAATTGTTACTTCTTCTTAGTGGGCGTGTTTCAAGCTCTGCACATAGGGATAAACGTCCTCTTTCGGAGTATCGCAGAGGTCCTCAGTTTTCCTCCCTTTCTCTAGTAATTACTACTCATTCAGGGCTTCACATTTTGCCGCAGTCTCAATTTTCAGCGCTCTGAGTTGCATCACGTCCTTGTTGAACGAGGGACCATACCGGGTAATCTTTCCCAAAGCGTCTGTCGAAGAAAATTCGAAGAGTTTTGTGTCTTCGAAGTTCCACTTTCTGATCAGGTTCGCGTGTTCCTCAGACGGTGAATACCCTCGAACTTCTCCTTTCTTTCTTTTGGGAAATACTGTACAAGCCCTGAATCCCAAGCACACAGGTCCTACAGCAAGATCACGTTCGTCGAGTAGCTTTGGATCAAAACTAAATCCGAAGTCTTTCGACGATTCGTTGTAATTTTTTGGCCGCACCCTTTCAGTGGATGTGGTGCTGTTATCGAACTTCCCAAATCGAACATTTCAATCAGCATTGTGTGTATATTTGCAGAACGTCTCGTCACAACGCGGCCACCTAGAGAGGACTTCCCCAATTGAACTCCGGAGAAAGATGTTTCCATGTGAGCCCAGCGTTTTTGTAACCTAAAAATTGGTACGGAAGAATAGAAGTGAAGCCGGTCCCTGAGAATCGGGACGTATTGGCTTCCCTGTTCATAACCTCCTGCATCCTTGATTTATTAAAAGGCACATTTATCAAAAAAGGTCGCCATGCATTCTCGTCTGGTTGCATGCAGCAAGTCCCTCTCAAAGTGCGTAACGCCAAATTTAATTTATTGGGAACGCTCTTCGGCAGAGAGAAAACGATAAGTTTCTCTCGTAGCCATATCTGGCTATAATGCTGCCTAGTGTTTGAACCCCGCTTGTGGATTTTCGCAAGGACGATGCTACTGTTGCTGGACAATAAATGACGTAGGACTCTATCATTAGCGGACATTAAAATGTCTCCAAAGATACCGTCGGCTGAAGGACGTCTCTCCGAGTCTGAAGCAAACTGAAGAAAAAGAACATCCTTGCATCGTCCTTTTTTGAAACGTACGCTAATACATAATCATATAATAATGAAAATAATCTAATAAGATATATAAATAAATAATAATAATATAATAATAATAATATCATAATCATAATATAATAATCATACATAATAATATAATAATAATATAATAATAATAATACTACTAAAATAATTACGTGGATCACCTGATTAACAAGGCTGTTTCCTGTTGATGCTAATACCAAAATCCTGAAAGCAACAGCATGGAAATGACTGTACTTGATTTTCATGGTGACGTGATGGGAGAACCCACTGTCGCGCCAACCAGGCGTTGACACTGGGGTCGATCCGCCTTGTATTAATATGGGCATGCTACAAATATTTTCCACGGTGAGGACATTGTCCCGACTTTTTCATGAGTCGGCTGGACGTTTTGAAACGAGATTTGATCGTTGCTCATCGCCAGTGTCAGTCTAGTGGGAAGAGGTGTAGTTTCCTCCACAACGTCATTGCTGAGCTCCAACACAGAATGTGCAAGATACCCGTGATAATACGTAGGGTAGGTTATAGGCTGACTACCAGATTTACGGTCGCTTACTTTCCTCATAATCTATACGTGAGCCCGCGATCCCATGGAATTTACGAACGTTGTACTCGCTATATACGGGCATGATACCACTGTAGTTTTTTTCCTGTGCGTACATGATGGCAGGTGATTGAACATGGTTGTGTACGTTCGCGCTATTCACTTGTCAACTTTTACGTGCCTCCGTTGTGATATCTCAATATGCATAGACGAGTACTCAATATATCACGTGGTTAGGTAGGTAGCTTAGAGCGTCGTTCAACCCACCACGGAGATCGGGAGTCGAATACTGGTCGGGTCATACGAAAAAAAAACCCCTGCTGCACTTTCAGCACGGGGAGACAGAAGCAGAGACAACGAGGGGTAGGTCTCTGTATTGTTTAGTGGTCTGGTGATGATTCTTGGATCCAGAGGTTGTTGGTTCCAATCCCGGAGGAGGCATGTTGGGTCTCCTCAAGGCAGGCAAGAATCAAAATCGGCTGCCAGGTAGGCCGAGAAATCGGCAAGATTAGGGGGTCACGAACTACGAGATCGCCCCAGTAATTGGTGCGATTGGTGCGCCCCAGCCTACTCGGCTTGATGAACACCAAGTGTTCGCAACGGGGAGGGAAACTGCTGGACATGAAAAGCAGGTAGGCTAGGGACGAAGTGTCGGGATTACATGCCCCGCAACGAGGCGCTGTCAAAGCGTGTGGCCCGAATTTCATTTTTTCGAAGAGGCAAAGACGTAATCCGTGTTACCTGGTGCAGATTCGCAGCTGACAAGAAGTGCGGAGACCCAGGATCGTACCCCTGCCGTGAAGACAAGTACACAAAAGTTGTGTAATTTTCCTGCGTGGCAAATTTAAGCTCACTTCTTGCATGCATATTGTCCCCCCCCCCCTTCCACCCTCCTCCCTCTTCCACATGACCTATCAGCAGGTCCATCCGAATATCTCACTTGAGAGTAGGACTTTTGGGACTTATAAAATGAATGGAGTTAGATTAAAAAAAAGAGTAAGTGCTTGATTGTGCGAACAGATAAAACAGTCAAGAATATTCCCTTCAATAAGTCGAAAATAGTGCTTCTGCGTATGCAAAGGAAGCGTATTATTTTCTCGTGGTTTGTTCTGTTTGCGGTGTTGTTGTGTGTGGGTTTGTTTTTTAAAATTGGGGATTTTTTGAAAAATACTGTGGAATGGATACATAGTACTTTATCCTATCGTTCCTTTGCTGCTAATAGGTTACCACAAAAAATAGTGTGGGGGTTTGGGTTTTACTGAATTATAATGTTAAGGGAACGTTGTATTTGTGCCAAGCAAGGCGTTTTACGATTTTTAGCTCAAACCAGCTATGTGGGTTGAGCTATTGGAATATGTTTGCACTCTATTATCTATATATCCTACGATTCTTCTTATCTATCTATCTAATCTATCTATCTTTATTATCTATCTATCTATCTATCCAGTGGTCAACGATTGCCTTTTGCCTCCCAAAACAGTCAGCCTGTGATGAGATGTCGACCAAACCTGAACACAATGTTCCTTGACCCATGGGACATGTCTCATTGTGAAGGTCAAAGTTTATCAAAGGGCAATATAGGCATTATGTGTAAAATTTCGAAATATATCTCCCACAAAGTTGGTGCACAGTGCTGCGGTTCGGTCATAATGATGGTCTATCAGCCGTAACTTCGGGGGTTCAGGAATTTGATCCAAGGGCACGGGCCATTCTTATGGAGTCTCACACATGCACTTGAAGATCTATCCCACAGCTTCAATAATTTTCTCAAAAGTTACATGTAAGCTTACTTGGGTAAAGGGCCATTGGGGGGTGTTCGAGAATTTTGGGACAAGGGCCCACGTTTGGGCCTAGGTGGCCAATATGGGGAAACACCGCAAAATCTTGTATCCCTACAAATCCAGTTGCACCATTAATGATGTTTGGTCCTAGTGATGGTCTAATCGAATACTTCAGGGGGCCCAGGAATTGAGGACCCAATGCCCAGTGTGGGCTCGAGGGGCCCATCATGTGGACATGTGTGCAAATGTCCTCCTCTTAAAGTTTCGGTGCAACACAGTGCTGACATTCGTCATAATGATGGTCCAACAGTCGTTCAAGAATTTTTGATACAAGGGTCCCACCTGGGCCCGATAGCCCATTTGATGAAATTCCATGGAATTCACACATTGGTACTTGAATGCATCTCTTCGAATGTTCCAATTGATTTGAAGTTACATGTAAGCTGCCTTAGTGAGTAAGTCAGTGAGTGGGTCCATCAGGGGTGTCTTCTAGCTCAGCTGCTAGTCAAGGCCAATGTGAGACCTGGGGCCCATAATGTAGATTCACTGTTAAATCAAATGCTTCATACAATTTGATGCACAGGTCAGGTACCCACGTGGACCCTACAGCCTATTACTCTATCTCAGGGTGTCAAAACAATTCCGTTTTGGCCCCAAAACAGTATTCTGTTGAGAGGATGTCACCCAAAACTTGGACACAATGTTTAATGGCCCATGGGACATGTTTGTTTGTGAGGGCAGGGTTCCAGGTCTTTGTAGGGCATATAGGCCATATGTGTAATTCCAATGTATCTAATGCAAAAAGCGTTAGATTTTCTTGAAACTGTGTTCATAAATGTTCTCTTTTCAGCGGGGGAAGGGTGTTGGAGGATTTTACATGCAACATCATGTAGTGGCATTAGAATTAAAACAGTAAAATTCTGATGAAATGAAAACAAGTCATTCTTGAGGGATGTTGACCAAACTTGAACTCAATTTTCATGACATTCGGGTACATCTTTGGCCTTTGTGTTCATGAAGGTCAAGGTCGTAGGTCATTAAAGGGACACAATAGGCCACTGTGTGAAATGGCCTTTTTCCTTCAATGGCCATTTCTTTGATGGACGTTGGACCAAATGAGTAAAATGATTTATAGATTGCTATGACATTCCGTGGCATATGAAGATTAATGTCAAAGTTGTTAAAGGGCACAGTAGGCCATTGTTGAAACTGCTTCGTGGCTCAGGATCTTGAACATCTTAACACATTCATATGTTACATTTTGTGCGTTTCTGCTAAACACCATTGGTGCTCCTAGTTTAGAAAGACTCCTCGCTCTCTTGCCAGCAATTGGCTGTGCTGGTTTCAGTTAAACTATCGGCAAGAGTTTTGACTATAATTAAGCTGTAGCTTCACATATTTTGGCAAAATCATTCCTATTACCGTACAGTTATTACTCATCGCCAGTTACTCTGGATGAGGAACCGGACACATATATCGGATAATTTTATTCAATATTTCTATTGCCCATGGAAATACAAGCTCTAGTCGCAACTAACTTCTACCAATTGAAGAGATAATATTAGATACTCAACGATATTGCATCTCAGATCTATTTTCTCAATGCCATTGACAAAGTTTCACCTTTTTTGGCAGAGTAAGGCACTTTAATCCTAATCAAAGTGATCTAGGAGGGGTACGGTGTTTATCGACCCCCAATTGCTCATAAATGCACACAAGGCGACAGTGTAAGGACGAGAGTCGACGGCAGATGAACTCCGTAAAGTAATTGGTACGCATAAAGTTGGTCTCTCATCTTGTTGATTCACTAAAGGCGAAAAGTGGTGGCTGAAAACACCCTCCTACTAGGCACCGGCCACAAACACTAATGTATACAGGGGGTTTTAAATTGGGGTTTTTAAAACAACAAGTGTCCCCAAACCAAACAAAATCGGCTCAAAAGTTGTTCGGTATTTTACGAGGAACTGGACAAATGGGAAGACACACTTGTAAAGTTATAATGGGCTATAAACACGAATTATCGCAGGCAGTGTCGCAATAAGTAAGCTACTCAGCAGGCATGGAGGGTGAATATTTGTTAGAGTGAGGAAGAGTGAGGAGGACGGGGACGAAAAGATAAGGAGTGGGGCACAAGACAGGTGACAGGGTTGAGAATGTGAAGAGGGAGAGATTAAGGTAACATTTCTAATGGCCGAAAATACGACGGTTTGCTATGTTCTTACCTGCAGGCTAAGAAGTAGCTAATTGCATTCACAACAGTTTCTGAATTCAATTCTTAGAAGGGACAATTGGGTCATGTTATTGGGGACAGTGTGTCTAGAAGGTTAATACCTTATCTTACCATTTTCGACAGCAGTCACACAATGCCATGCACCCTGGTTATATAGGACAGTATTCCTAGTAGGGTTAATAACCTTATATTACCATTTTCGACAGCAGTCACACAATGTCATGCACTCCTGTTATATAGACAGTGTCCTGGTAGGGTTATAACATTTGTTTACCATTTTCGACAGCAGTCACACGATGTCATGCACTCATGTTATATAGAACAGTAGTCCTAGTATGGTTCATAACCTTATCTTACCACTTTTGATTTTATGTTGGCCTACATTATAGGCCAACATAAATTAGCCGTGTCTGATGAGGTCCTGCATCATCTTACAATTGCATTAACGATGTCTTTTTAATTCAGTCACGTACAGAATTATATCACCCCTCCCTGACAACAAACACCCCCCACCCCAGAACAAACCTTGCACACAACAACCACCCCAAAGGGAGAGCATAGCAAAAAGGTTTCAACCAGCCTTCAATGTAGTAATAAACGCAACATACCTGCCATGGGATGGAAGTGAATTATAGTCATATATAGCTGTATATAGAGGTAGAATCAGTCATCACTTCAATCGTTCACAAATAGGCTTCAAATTGGCCACGTATAGCACCACTTTGCATCTCGGCCCTTCTTCGGGAGCAATTTTTTTCGAAGCTCCCCGTCCCATACCAGTACGGCGACCACTCAATCTTTGCCCCCCCCCCTTCCGCTCAATTAAAAACCCTGGATGCGCCCCTGGAACAGGAATGGAATGAGTGCCGTTACAGAGTTGTTTTTGTATCGCCCGAACAAAGTTCAGTATGTATGTATGTATGTATGTATGTATGTATGTATGTATGTATGTACGTCCCACTTTCTCGTTAGCAGGATTCCTCTGAAACGGTAGGACCGATTTTGCTGAAATTTTGTATGTGATATCAGGGTTGGGTGAACACGATATGATTAGATCTTGGGCACAAAAGTCACTAATTAAGTAGGGTAATTACCTATTTTATGGAAGTTATTGTTTAGAATCGTTAGCAAGATCATCGGATGAACAGTAGGTGCTATGATTACTTGGTTTGGCACATAGGTGCTGGATATGAGGTAGATGAAACTGAGTAAATTTCCAGTGTAAAATATGCTAATTAGGTCGTCTAATTTGCATAATTTATGCGAAGTTCGTCGGATTTTCACGAAACTATGGGAATATGGTCTCGGTAAATATGGTCTACCTCCATGGTTCCAAAAAATTGTGGTGGTGGGTAGGTTTACCTTCAGTTCCGATTTTTTAATCATGGATTCAGGTTCAATGAAGGTCATTCAATTCGTCTAATTTGCATGATTTATGCTAATTTTAACGTTTGCCGGATTTTCGTGGAACTTGGTGGGGGTTATGGCCAACCTTTACTCTTCAAAATTTTCCAACATAGACGGGAAGTCATTCCGTGTGTCGATTTGCATAGTTCATTCTAATTGACAAAGTTGGTCGATTTTATGAAGCTTAATGATGTGGTCTCCTTCAGACCCTAAAAAAATGCACATTGACGCAAGTAATGGGGTGATTCATTCTATGCAGTACGTCGTTGCAGGTGTATCTCTCCTCTCTCCCCCCCCTCTATCTCTTCGCTCCCCCCCCCCTCTCTCTCTCTCTCTCCCCCTCTCATTCTCTTTGGGTGTGTGTGCGCGCGTGTGTGTATGTACGCGGTGTATGTGGGCTGTGTGAGCTTGGACCGGATTGTTTCAACTTATATCTGAAGAACGCAAGCATATATCCAAGCTCATTAATTTTGGGTAGGAGATGTCTCCATGTGGGGAAAGGTCTCTATTGTTTTGGTGTCAGATGTGTGCAGGATATTCAGACTTTGAACTCTGGTGACCTGATACCTTTGACCTGACCCAAAACCATAGTGATTTGTACTCATCATGGGGGAACGCACTACCAAGTATGAGCCTCAATCTCCAGGTGGGGTAGAGTTATTGTGTTACAAGCAGAGCGTCACACATACATACACACCACACACATACCACACACCTACGAATGACTACATAGATAAGATTCCTCGACTCTTGTCAAGAAATCAATAAAGACTGGTGTGTTGAGACAAGGTGTGACATGGGATGGGGGTCATTTCAAAACGTATTCTCAATGAAATCCAAGGTCAGCAAACTCAATTGTGAGAAGATAGCCTTTCGGCGATAACTTGATACAAACTGTCGGACAGGTTGGAGGGTGTGCCATTGAATCCTACAGTCGACCGCATCTGTGTGACCTTTACTCAAATTTCCGATTGCATTCCCAGATGCATAGTTTGGTCTGTGGACCTGGTTATAGCGCTTAATTTTCAAAAAATTAGCCGCAGGTAATGTATTCCAGGGTCTTGTGATAGTGATTTTGGTGTCAAATATTGTCATAATTAATCAAGTTATAGAGCTCTGTGCGCTCTCCACTTCAGTTGGATAATCAGTGTGCATGCATGTGGAATACACTACGCTCAGGGGACAGGAGCACATAATCGAGGAGACATTTCTCATACAACCCACCAGTCATGCCATCAAAGAATTGCAGTAACATATGGGCAAAGAACGCCTGATGACAGCCCCGATAAAGATGGTATTTTTTAGACACGGTGCATGCATGTCATGGACGGTGGCGTAGATTTGTTTAGGTTTGGAGGGATGACTGGTACGGATATATCTAAGAGAGCGCCACCATTAGTTGGCGGGTAGTGAGGTCATTCCGATGGCCGGCAAAGACTTGCGGGTGTTTGAGCTGCATTTACCAGGCCTTAAAATTGTAACGCAGTTTGCAATTCTAATTTGATGAGAAAAAATCTATATATATAGAAATGGTAATAAGCATTGATTAGTCGAGGGATACACGGAATCATATTGACTATGCTTGCCTCCGGCTTCTTTCATCTGCCAAGTTCCATACTAGCCTCTCATTCGCAAGGTGAATTGCGTCCATCAGCCCATCCATAAATAGCACTGACATGTCCGACAACTTGTCTGGAATTTGGACTCTATGCACCGCACTGATCTAAATACTGTGACAATAGAACAATGGTTGGAAATGTGTTCATATTTGGGCCTTTGATGCAAAAAAAAAATCGAGCCCGTCGCGGGAAAAATGGGTCAGTATTAGGTTGATTCGTTCAAACTTTGGTTCAAAGTTTAAATGTCCCAGAATTGTTTTGTCCCACCTCTGCGCCTATATATTAAGTGCCAAACGTCAATCACGTTAACCTCCAAATGATGTGCACGATCCCCTGCCCTGTAGTGGGTCAACTATTGTGAAAAAATGTGACACGAGTGACAAAAGTGCCATTTTTTCTCAGCAGTACATCTCCTTGGTGAACAATGCGAAAATACCTGGCTCCAGAAAAAAAAATGATGATGGGACCAGAGTTCATGGACGGTCATCATTGCGCAATCATCCGACTCATTTTTTAATTAGGATATGACAGAGTGTTGCGTTAGCATTATACTTCAAAGTGAAGGAACCAGGTTGAAGCGGGGGGCGTCTTGGGCATTACCCAAATGCGTACAATCCATCACAGACGATTTCTTAAGATATGAGTCGAATGAAGAGTCACAGAATAGTGATTTGAAATATATTCGTGAATGAGCCGTTAGAACAGTATAATTTGGGGAGCGTTTGGACTGTACATGTGAGTCCACCAAGTTGAACAATCTGTTGCGTATGCCCTGTAACCGACCTGCGGTTCAGGGTGTTAATTCTGTTACGTCATGACATCATAAACTGGTTCTGGTTTCGATTAAGAGTACGCAAAACACATGTACACTACTTCTCGACTTTCATTTCTTCCATTACAATGCGTTGATGCTGTTTATCATGAATATGTGATGCATTCATGATGGATAACTTGCTTATCTGTGATCCTTTCACTGCGTATTATGCCAATATCAAGCAGGCAAGATGCCTGGATGGATGGGACATTCTTATCCGGGATGACCGAGTTTCGATGTCTTGTCATCAGATTCGTTATTCTCGCATCAAGTTCAAGTTAGTGCATGGTAGGCCTGAATCTCAGATTAGGCTGAGAAACCGCTGCAGACTCACTGCCGCATAAAAGCTCTCCGCAGGCCTTGGCGACTCCTGGTATCGTCATCATAACGGTTTTCCAGCATCCATCTCGAAGTCTATCCCAGCCCTCAGGGGTGGGAAATCGCTGGTTGGGCCCGAGAAATCTTGCCCAGACAGAGCTCTTTGCCATTGCCAATGTCACCCACACTTCGATGTGTGGAGGGAAACGGAGGCAAGTTGGAAGATGGCGATGGGAGGAAAATAACATCGGTGTTCACAGTCCGGATCAGAAGTTTCTGAGTGCCTGTGTCTGTGGTCGACCGCGTATGCAGTAGACGATGTTCTGGGTCGGCTTCCTCGTTGTACTCCCTCCATGGGCTCACAGTATATTTAGAAATCAATGTTGACCTGGGTGTAAGATCGGTGAAAATCCAGAGGGAATATTCATCTAATACATTTGAATAAACTTACTATCTCGTGGAGGGTTATGTATAATAATAGTAAACGATCATTAAGAGCATTTCAACCTCCATCCCGGTGTGCTCCGTGTATTAACGGTTATTGGAGGGACATGATGTACATATCTCCTCCATATAGGCTGGGGTGAGACATTCTGCGTGCGCCAAAGCCACTCTTCTGCCGAGTGGACTATTTGATGCTACGGGTAGATACTGTCAACACCAGATGCACTCGCCCACTCTCGCATTCGGAAGAGTGAGGGCATTTTTGCCAGCAGCCGGTATGGCATACCAATGCGTCGCCGTCAACGATTTTGCATGACATTGTCCTGGCGGCTCTTCTGGCAGTCTGTCCTGAGTTCAGGAACTCAGTACCTTTCGATTAGTGTAATATTCGTTAGTTTTCCGGAGTTCGAGCTAAATAAATAAATAAATGATTGGTTCTGTGACAGGAAAAATACAACAGGGTACCTTCTCGCAACGGTTGCGATGTAGGCGACGACTGAAGAGACTACCATGGGTTCTGAGGAAAAAAAAAAAAAAAAAAAACACAAAAAAACAAAAGGGGGGGGGCATTTTCCAGTTTTCGGATCTCCCTTCACCTCCTGTGGCGTCTTGGAGAGAGGGGAGTGAATTCTTCTTGATTGGTACATGGAGAGAACCTGTTTTGCCTGGATGCGTGAAGCTGCTGGGAACCAATTGCCTCGCATGCTGAATGGTTTTCACGACTGATTCTTCAGTACAGTATGAGAGGGGAAAACAACAAGTTCAACATGATCGGGATTGAAAGGTTACCGTATTCACGATCAGTGAACCAGACTATGTTTTGATTCCGCAACGCGCTTGCACTGAGGGGACCTTTCCTCATAGCGTGATAGTTCCATCGGCTCATCTTCGGGAAGGTGTTAGTAAGCTGCTCGATCGGGACCTGCTATATCCTTGTAGTAAAGCGTTTTTCTCTGTCAGACGAATGGCACCACCCTTGCCTTCACCTTGACGTTTTCTTGTCGTGAACTTGATCGATTGGTAGTGGGAGGAGAGCCTCTTCGTGCTTTGTTCACCACCCAGTGCCGCCGGAATTGGCACTACTTGGAGGTGAAGAGATGAAGAGGAACATCCAACTTTGAAGAGACTGGGCCATAGAGAGGGAAATCATTCATTTGGTGCACCCGAATGAAGGTCAGGATCATTGTCTCTGTAAGTAGTACGATGTCCCCATTACTGGAAAGTAGGACTCTTCTTTGGCATATGCAGTCTCCAAACGTGACAGAGGATAAACGCTGTGGACTGGGGTAATAGCGTGTGCGAGTTACATGCGTTGGCTTTGATGAATGAGTTCGCAGAACAAGATGATGCTATGGATGGGGATACAGTCCAACAAGTCGGCCCAAGAAGTCTCCCAGTGCTTTCCACAGGCTAAATGAATCCACGAACATGATCTATCAAACTATAGGTCACGATCGAGAACTGTTCGCCATGAGTGGCAGATCCAGGTCAAACTCTGGCCAACTGGCCGGGTTGAGGTACTCGTGATCGCCTCAGGGTGTTCTAGCATGTGCTTGATTATAGATGGTAGGTTTGCCTCCTCTTGGAGTAGACGGGTAGGCGCAAGATGAGATGCGTGGTAGGCAGCTCATGAAAGGCCTCTATTTTCTAGATTGCGCTTTATTCAAGAGCGGGAATGCATGCTGAAGCCATTCCTTCATCAATGGAACTTGGGTACACTTAGTATTTGACGGTTCCAGCTGAACTGATCAACATCACTGAAACGATTGTGGTGAAGCGTGGCTTGTCACTTCTACTTTGGATAGAAAAAACCAAGGGGGTAATACAGAACGGATCCGAAATAAGAATGAGACGTGTCATAGGGACCATGTGAATTTGTCAAAGGACTTCATTCCACCCCAGTGGATGAACGAGGACCAGGCTTTTCTTTATCCGTTAAACTTGTGATTGAAAGAAATTACCTCAAAACTGGAAATACCATTTGAATTTAGAGGGACTGCCTCACATTTCGAGAAATGACATGCGGTAACATGGTATCGAACTGGAAACATAATGTGAATCATTCCAAGATCTATCTAACTACCTGGAGCATATAGGGACAAAAACATCAGTACTGCATTACACAACTTCGAATTAAGGAATCAGTGGCGACCAATATATTGCGAATATACTATGTCATTATGACGTCATAAAATATGCTCGCCGATTTTTTGGAGCCGGGCACGATTTTTACCCTTGGACCTTGAGGAAGCTTTGATGAAAAAATGACACTTTTGTCACTCGTGTGACATTTTTCGATTCTTTTGTCACTAAAAGACCCCACTACTGTTAGTCGGTCTCGTTGCATATTTCACCGAGAAGCAGCTCGGCAGGCTGGCAAAGCCAGTCGGGTATAAACAATCAGGATTAGAAGTAGACTGAACTCTAGTCATTGGTAAAGTGCAGTGTCAGAAAAGTGCAGTTGGATTCCAGCATTGGTGGAGGAAACATGAATCATGTCCCAAACAAAAAAAAAACCAAAACTTGTAGATGACACGTCTGGAGAAAAAGCATATTTTTGCCAAAATCTGACGAAGTTGTGCATAGGCCAACTGTATTATAGATGTAACGGAAACATTGAAAACAACGCGCGCAGCGCGAATTTCTTGTATTTTGGCCTCCTCAATATGGAATTGAGGAAAGCCCATTAGAAATATGTGTTAGGCTTTGTGTTATGGCCGTACTGCACCTTCGTTACTATACACTCATTTCAGTTATTTGGATCATTTGGGGGGGGGGGGGGGGGGGGAAGATGATCACATAGGCCATCCCCCAACACCAAATATATATTGATTTCTCCCTCCCTCCCCCCCCCCCCTCCTTCGCGCGATTTACTCCTATGGAGGAGAACAGATGACCATAGGTCACTTCATAGGGAGGGGTCCCCGCGAGATTTACTCCTATGGTCATGGAGGAGAACGTTTTTCATAAAGGATACCACACATCCAAGATGACCATAGGGGTCGAAAAGCTCGTTTTTTGTTTTTGTTTTGTTTCTTGGCGCAATATCATGAGAACAACAGGCGAGGTTGGGAAGTACAACCATTGTGATCCTCAAGGATGACCCTTATCTGTGGGACCTTTGCCCTCAGTTCGACCTTTGATGGTCTTCACTATTTCTTCTGCCGGTTAGTTTTTCATGGCCATTTTGGGTAAGGAATTCGAGATCGCTTTTGGACAAGAAGTGTGAAATAATTTCTTCATCTTATGAACAGGAGAGGGGGAGGGTGACATGCGAAGGAAGGTCACGTATGGTATGTTTTTGGATGTTATTTCGGGAAATATGTTGTCTAGCCTAGGCATACATTAGTAGTGAATCGTCAAAGACTCTGAAGAGTCGTGGACGATGTCTCAAAGCGATGCGAGATGACCGACGAGGTGGACCTGGTTGGTGAGCGCGTCCGTATCTGCAGACGATTCCGGGAAAGAGCATGGTGTTTTGCTTCCTCCATGTTGAGCCCAGTTGGAGTTCTGATTTTATCATACCAGGTCATCCGATGGCGCCCCCGTCTTCTCACTGTGCCTGGAACGGCACCTGACAGAAGGTCCTACAAGAGGCTCTGTTGACGGGCAATATGGCTAAACCAATCCATCTCCTCAGCTACAAGTGTCAGGAGTGAAGAGCCATCTTCCGTCTATTATTCGCATAAGTTGACTCGGTGGTAACATGGTCACTCCAAATGACACCAAGCAAGCATCTCCAGATGGTACGACCAAAAGCTTCCAGTTTAGCTGCGACCAATTTCCTAATTGACCATGTGGTGGAGCCATAAGTCGAATTGGACTTACAAGAGCTCTGATGACCAGAAGCTTAGCCGCGTCGGAAAGGTGTGGGCTACGGAGGGTACTTGCACTCACGTAGTGTAGTCTTGGCCATGCCAATCCGCTTGCTGATTTCTGGGGTGTCATCGGTGTTGTGGGTTGTGATGGATCCGAGGTACATGAATGAGTTAACGTTGGGATAATGGAGGTCCCCATGTGGACATGTCGGCAGAGTTTTGGGTCCGTTTGGATGACAAGGTGAGCTGTTTTACCAGGGTGAATCACAAGCTGATAGGGCTTGGAGACGTCCGCTAAGATGTTAAGAGCCGCTTCCGCTTCAGCAGCGGATAATGCAAACAGGGAAAGATCATCGGCATACCTCAGTTCCTTCACTGTGCGTTCACTATAGTAGCACCAGGCAGACCAACAGTCCTAGCATACCATTCCTTCATAAGGCATTCAGTGTAGAGAGAGAAGAGGATTGGGGATAGTGGGCAGCCTCGTCTACAAACAACAGGAGGGTTGAAGGCATAGTGTTCGTTTCTTTCATGTAGGACGCCCTCAGCATCATTATAAAGACTCTCTGTGAGTCTGATGAGAGCCTTATCCACCCCCATCTGCTCCAGCTTCTCCATAAGCAGGGCATGATTTACACTATCGAAGGCTTTCTTGTAATCCACAAAAATAAGATGGAGTGGTGTGTGGGCTCTGTAGTAGGCAGAAATGATAGTCTTAAGAGGAGATAGCATCTGTGGTTGACTTCCCGGAGCGGAAGCCAAACTGCACCTCGCTAACATCTTCAAGGAGAGTCTGGAGGCGTGACGGCATGTGTTGAGCACTGCTTTGCTGGCATGACTAATGAGAGCCAATGTGCGATAGTGCTCACAGACCCCTCGGTCGTTCTTCTTATGGAGTGGGATGAAGGTGGAAGATGTCAGCGCTGAAGGCCAGATGCCTGTGGCCCAGATGTGCCGCACAGCCTTGTTGAATGGGCGAGAATGTGTTATCGGTTGCAGCAGTTCTTGATGCATTCAGCCAGAATGTTGTCAGGCCCAGAAGCTTTGTTGGCCTACCTCTCGCATTAAAAGTAGTATTACTACACCAATAAGCTAAACTGGCTGGACCTACGACTGATTCACCCCCATTGATATGAGGAATATGTACAGCGCATCGTTAAAATCTGCACTGAGCGCGTCAGGGCCTGACCTCTCCATACGGGCTCAAGTTCAAGCACTCATAAGACTCTATCATATATAGGATGGTGCTGCAAGACTAGTACCCTCGTCTGAGCCCTAATTCCAGTTCTGCTAAGTGCGCTACTAGTATTAATAACAATAAACTGAAGTCAATCCTCTCAAGCCTAATCGTAAGACGCGATCTGCTGAATGTTAGGAATACGCTGGTAGCAATTTGCCCATGTTTATAGGCATTCTTCCGGAGCTCGTCACACAAAGCGCGAGGACCGGTGGGACCTCGTACACACTAGTGTGTTCATGCCATGAAGGTGCACTTCATATAGACAGTGTGTAAAATTAATTGATTAGGGCATTCAACTGCCTATGAGTAGGGAAAGTAACCTGTAAATCTTCCTGAAATTGTGAGTAATATAATTTTCAAATGTACTATTCTGTTCCTAACCACTTATCTTACGTATGAATCACAGGAAATCCGATTCAACATTTTTTCTGATAAGGCTGTTTTTCGACTTCCAAGCTAACATTATCCCAAATCAACGCATCACAAAGCATTAGAAACAGTTATGTTTTATAGTTCACACAATAATTTCAGTTGACTCCACAATACAACCAATGATGTCTCATGAGTAATGAGGTATTCCTCTGCCAATGAGACCTACATGAGTATTATGAAGCAATCATTGGAACCGCCCCACTGACTTACTAAAGATCCTATATCACTTAGCATGTACTGATCGCACATGCAGGGTTGTACACGAGAAATAGTGAGATTGCTCTGGGTAGCGATTTTAAAGTCACCAGTATCTTATCTCACACGCCTCGAATAGGATCCATTCAGTTTTCTCTACATTGAGAGGCAATGAACCATACTATACAATACATGACAACACCCCTAACCTAGTCACTAGGAAATCCACGTTGGCCTAACTAGAAAACTAGTACTATCAACTATCATCGCATAAAACATGAGTTCGAAGTCAGAATTGGCGCAATACAGATGTCATTGGTGTAACACAGAAACAACATGTACCATAATATTGGTTATCTGAAGTCAGTAGGAGCAGAGCCTGAGAACCTCGAAAACATGGTAAGTTCGGAATGCTCATTCAGTCCAAGGTAGAATGCCTTGCGTAGTTCTTCTATGAAGAGTACAGGAACAGCGTAGTTTTTTAAACTGCTGCCACTTGTCACGTGGAAAAAGAATATAGGAAATGAAATTGGTATTTTTACCTATTTCGACCAATTCTGGCTTGTAAACATAATTTCCCACCCCACCCCACCTAGATGATGACTGTCCATACATGGTACATGTGTTTTCCGGTGGTAAGTGCATGGAATCTTCTGTTTTAGGGTAAGGTCAGTTGGTCATTTGAGGTCAGTAGAGTCAGGGACTGAGACCCTTGAAAACATGATAAGTCTAAATGCTCGATCAGATCAAGGGATTTTGATAGTAGCTTTCCTATGAAGAATACAGGGACCCTGGGTTCTTGTTGCAGATCGGGGACATTTGTTATATGAATTAGGAAGCCAAAATGCTCTGTGAATCCTTGACTCTCGTGATACCTATGCCCAGTAACAAAAATGAATGTAAAGCGTAAGTGGGGGAAAAACTGGGAAGGGGGAAAACCCTCAAATGTTTACAAGATATACCTACAAAATATTTGGAAACATGTGGGAGAACATTAAAGCTGCAAGAAAATGTCTTCTTAGGATAGGGGATGGGGGTTATTCCAGAGTACAGCCAAGCTTTATAACTCGTTCATTGCCTCCAAGTAGAGAAAACTGAATGGATCCTATTCGGAGCGTAGTCAAAGAAGAATACCGAGTTGACTTCAAAATCGCTACCCAGAGCAATCTCACTATTTCTCGTGTATTTTCTCTGGCTGTACTCAGGGTACAGCCAAGCTTTATAACTCTGAAGAGCGCCCCGCCTCTAAGACACCCCCCACCCCTTCCCGCTCCTCTCCCCTCCCCGCCAATTAGGGGGTACGTTTGGTTCTACAGCTAAAGCAATTTTTACACCCCCAAAGACACCCCCTCAGCTTTTCAAAAGTAATGCCCTTCGAAAAGCGTAATGTAATGTACCCTTCCTAATTGAACTTCACCCTGCCCCGTTTCAAATGAAGCTAGGAGTCGGCTTGAATGTCAATGAGAACAGAAATTTACCTAATTACTTTCAAGTTCTTGCGAACTGATCATGTTTTTTGTTCAATAACACTCAAAATACTTAAAAAAATTGCAGTATTCAAGTAATGAAATTCTGTGTGGCTTATATTAGCCTATAGAGTGTCAGGTGAGGTAAGCATACAATTTGAAGCAACAGGAAATGAATACTGCAGGAAAATGGACAATGGACATTAGAAAAACCCTTTCCCCAAAAAAAATGTTAGAATTAGATGTGTTTGAATAGATTGAAATGAGACTTCGTATTATATGCTATCTACTCCAAGATCATTATGCCCCGGACAATATCTTCCTTGCTGTATGTGCATGGTATTTAATGGGGTGATGAAAACGGTTTCGTGGGGTGAATGGTAGTGGGGTGATGTAACTCGCAACATATGAGCCGCGTTAGTATGCTTTATGGATGACCCTGAATGTACACTTATAGTGTTATATATGCGGAAAGGCATGACCAATACATTACGATAAGAGATTTCATCTTGTACACAGCTTCTGGGCGAATTTTCATTAAATATGCAAATTTATGCAAATGCAATATGGTTCAGTCGGGAAGAGAAGTGGATGCACATCGACATTTCTTCACCGCACACCCCAACAAGCTTTTAGTATGACGGCTTCTACGGTTCAGGAGATATAGAACCACTACGGACAGAAGACATCAACAACCAAGTTTGATCAATATGTCTTCCTTGAACAAAGTTCAGGCGAGACAAAACCACGGTCCGGTACCCCAATTTCAAGTTTCATTCAAGCTCAATTCAGCCTTTTTAATATTCGAGAAAATAGCATCAATGCTATTGAAAATGAAGTATCGTCGATTGCCTATTACGAGAAGAACTCAGTCAAAACTGCAGCACTCCAACTCATTCAATTTGGAAGTAGATGGTGATCAGGCCTGAGTCCGGAATTTTCAAAACAGCCGACCGGCCGCCCTATCGGATATATTCCGTATCGCCACGAAATTAAGAATTTGGACTAAATATTATCGTTTCAAGTTGAATGGAAAACTTTACAAATCCTGTAATTTAGCCTGAATCCACACATGTACTGGCAATCTCATCTCTTTTAGCCTCAAAGCTGTTTGATTGTTATTCCTTTGTGGCCTCCATAAAAGCAACGTGTTCCGCTGTCACCGCCGTCAAAAAATAAAAATGATTCCGATCTCTGGGCGCGCGTCAAGCAAAACAGATCGGAAACGAGGCCACCGGTGAGACGCGCGTGTCCTACTTCGGTGACCTCTGACCGGCTTACAAAATTTCCGGTTACGCTCCGGGACGGCGGTGAAGTTCGAATTGGGCTTAACAGTAGCGTAACTGGAAGGGAGGCAGGGGGCAGTCCTCGCCCCCCCCCACCCAACACACACACTTTTCGTCCCGAGTCAGTCTTTCGTACATTGGTTGATATTGTCGTTGGTAACAATCCTACGGCGGGGAGCCCCCCCCCCCCCGTCGGGGGAGATTGTTTCCTGAGTGGGTAAGCCAAAAATTCACACGCCTCTACGAGGGCCTGTTCCCCGACAGTAGCAATCTTTCCAACCTCCATGAAAATCCCTATATTAAAGCTGAGTTTTTTTATCGCGGCTTCGCCGCAGACTATTCCGGTTGCTTGTTGCCGAGTTCATCGCTTACGTTTTAGATCACCGTATCCATCCTCCTAATTCCTACACCGTACCTGACCTATACAATGATGGCATTTATAGTTAGGCTATACAAGTATTATGGAGATCTTCGAAATGTCCCTGGAAAAGATTAATGGTACAAATTTTTTTTTTTCTGTGGGGGGTGACTGTCCTACAGCATATTCTATCAGGTGTCTAATTGAGTGAGTATGTCAATGATTTCTTTTCTTTTTGAGTTTCTTTCATGAGAAAAAAAGTTTGAAGATTGAATACATAAAAAAATGCAGGGTTTGACTTATGAATAGGGTGAAGCTCGAAATCTGTGAACGATCCTGAAAACAACCCCAGTTGGGAACTTACTGGATTGGACCTCCCGTCGGGGAAATCCTGGCGCCACCACTGCGCAGGATACCAACACTTGTTCCTCATTGATGCCAAATTCAGGTTCCAGCAGGCCGCGAATCCAAGGGAAGGGGGTCGGTTGTCCGGCTTCATTCCCCCTTTTTCATCAGCAGATAACCATATCTTATCTTTCCCCCCCCCCTCTTTTCGTGATTATAGTCCGTGAATATCGTCGACTTGATCACCCTTTATACTTTAACGCTGAAGAGACTTCGCGCTATAACGCGTTCAAGATGTGCGTTGTGCGCACCTGGAAACTGTTTGTGCTATTGCAGCACAGAGTAATTCACGCACATCATAGGGCGATGATTCGACCTAGACCTTTGATATTTGCAGTTATATTAAGTTGTTTTTTACCGGGCTTCGCGCGCCTATTCCTTTTGTCTTGTTTGCCGAGTTCCTCGCTAAAGTTTAAGATCACCGGTATCCACCTCCCAATCTTCCACAACTTACTGACCGATACAATGATGGCATTTAAGTTAGGCTATACACGTATTATGGATATCTTTCGAAATGTCCCTGAAGAGATTAATGTTACATCGGTTTGGGGAGGGTGACTGCCCTACAACATATTCTATTCAGAGTGCCTATTATTGAGACGTCCTGATTTCGTTTCTTTTTTTTAATTTTTCTCTCATGAGACAATATTTACAAATGAATACATCAAAAATGCAGGTTGGCTTCTGAATCGCGTGGAGAATAAAAATGCCTTCCCTGCCAACCATTTTCCTCCCTTTTTCCTTTTTTTTTTTTTTTTTTTTTGAGCGATCTCCGCCCGTACTTTCCCAACTTAACGACTTGATTCCTTTATACGCAATCATGCGCGAGCCTATAAAACCGGGCCGCATACGGGATCCGGCATACGGGATACGGCATACGGGAAGTAAGACGAACCATTGAAATTAATTGACCACAATACAGAACAACCGCTCAATCCTCCAGTCACAATCACGAGAAAAATCATTTCATCCCAACTAATATTCGGGGTCTGGTATTATCTATTATCATTACACTGAATTCTCGTTATTACTAGGCTAATTACTTGCGACGTGCCTGGGCCGCGCCGCGATTTTTCTCTTCGAAGGATGGCAACGGCCTAGCACTACTGTTCCTATGGGCCCCTCTGATAGTGACCGAATCATTAATGCATGTTTCTTATTTCTTCACACAAAACAGTTGTGGACATATATTTCTACTCTGAGGTTCGGTTACGAAAGATCGGCATGTGAATGACCCTGACCACTGACGCTAGCCTGATATTTTGAATCCGATATCCCGATTTGAACGATTCCTCGAAGCCCTAATGATCCTCCAAGTACCATCGCTCCAGAAAATGTTTTCAGTGTGGCGCCACCACCAGCGCCGCCACACTAAAATGGTGGCGAAGTCTTAATGGGGGCACTTGTAGTGTGGCGAAATTAAATGGGCGAACGGTCTTGCAATGTCCTTTTAGGCTGTGTCTGGACACCGTTCGGTAACGTGTCAAGGAATCATGAGCCTGTTGGCTTTCTTGTTTCTGACCGTCTTCATCTCAGGCCTGTGAATATTGCTAAAGAACAAACTTGCATGACCGCCCCACGCCACTTATCTCCTGAATTGCTTCGGTTTTAGAGAAAGTAGCTACCGAACATAATGTAAGGTTGTAGGCTATTCCTAGTATATGTACCAATCGCTGCCGACATTTCATGGCAAATTAAATACTCACCCGTGATAACCCGTATTGGCGATAACTAATTACTACACAGAAAAAAAAGGAAAATCCCTATAATCTGACCGCTGTCGTAGAATTGAGTCCTCCGCACATTTTGTTACAAAAATAGTCGAAAACTTAATTAGTAAAACCTTTCGGGCCCTTTCATACTAAGCGAAATTGAACACTAGCACTGGTGTAAAAAGACAAATCTATCTGTACGGCGCCGGCCATAGACCTAGCCGCAAAGCAATGTCCTTCGCCTTTCAATTCAACTCTTTCGCCTGTACAAGGTCTATTGACATCGCTTGTTAGCGTACTATAACCTACACTCGCATTCAAATATCGCCTTTACAAAATACTGTCGCCTCACTTTGCGTTCACGTACACAATCTTAAGTCATTTCGCCAGTGTAAATCAATTGTCATTCTATGTACAATCCTATGGCTCTCCAGGAATCTAATTGTACACCCATCTGCTATCAGTGGTGAAGTTGCGGGCTGTCACCACCACGTTCGCGCAGTTCAAGAAATACCATTATACCTCTTTCTAGAGCACAAACACACTGGCTATTAACCGAATAGGACGTCCGTTTTCTTAATTCGATTTGTAACGAATACAGTCGCGTTATGTTTAAGATTAAGCCTTCGATAGCATGGCGCACAGCAGTAAGAATGTGTACTAACACGAAATAGGCACATCTGGCAAATTGCTGTTAGCAGATATATGCCTGCTACGTGGCGTCGTTCCCATTTGGGGCCCGTGGGATGGGGATTTTTTTTTTTGTCAGAGTGTCTACAATGTTGTCATAATTTAAATTAAAAGGTCTTCTCGAAATCGAAAAGTTAGATATATCCGAGTCATTTGTTCTTTTGATAATCGTTATGACGAGATCATAATACCATTGCTTCGACTATTGGTCTGTCCCCAAGCTTGATATTTGATAACAAATATACATAGCACCACCACGGAAACTGACCAACCTTAGGTCATTACAGCTCAAGACATTTCTACAGCGAGAAATGCGAGGCTAATGCATCGGGGGTTCCCCAAATGGCGGTCCGTGGGTTTGAAATCGTCCCGCCAGATGATGAAATCCGGCAGCACTATGAATACCCAGTTAGAAGAAAACTGTTAAGGTTTTTAGCTGCGGTTAAGCACTTCTACAAGTCACCATGTCTCTCCTTCCGTCCGGTCGTCGTTCGTTCGTACTTTCTGTTCGTCACGTTCATTGTAACTTCTGACCGAACCGTTATAGGCGTCAGGTTTGAACTTGGTGGGTGGATGTAGCAATGCCCCTCTCTAGGACAGCCTGAGTTCCTTTTTGTTTGTGCATAGTTGCTATGAATGTTCCAGATGATGAAATAGACACACTATGAATCAAGTTGGAAGAAATATGTTAAGGTTTGTAGCTGCGGGTACGCAGCTCTACAAATCATCCTGTCTCTCCGTCCGTTTGTTCGTTGTCGTTCGTCCGTTAGGAGTTCGTTCGTTCGTCGTCTTGTTCGTCCACATTCATTCGTAACTCTACTCTGACCCGTACATGTATCAGGTTAAACTTTGGTGGGTGTATGAAGCATGCCACCTCTAGGGCTGAGTTAGCTGAGTTTATGTTTGCATATTGTTATTCAGATTCATTAAATCCAATTAAATTAACCCCAATTTCCAACTTCCATTTAGCTAGCTCTCTGTGACAGAGGTTGTGTTAACATTACTCCATCCCTCTTCAGACCAGTGGTTTACCTTATCTGTTAGAAGGTCCAGGCTGCAGCCTAGCTGACAATAAAACCTCTTGTCCAGGGGGAAATGATTTGTCTCTCCAACCATCTCGACTCGATTGTTGGCTGTTGACCCAAAGAGAGTTGTTTTCCACATGTTGACTTCTGTTTTGGGAGGCTAATGTAGTTACTACACCTACTACGGTCTAATAATTATTGAGTTGAGATTTCGTGCTTGGCACTGATAGCAAATATTAGGCCGATGTTGATATACATGTTCAAGCTCCTTCCAAGCTATACAGATTCAGTAAAGATCAATTGAATTGAACAAAACATAAAAATGTGATGTGTGAAAACATGCCGTGTATTCGCCACAGGAATTTTGTTGCCGTCCGCAAGCTACAAGACGTTGCGACTTGCGCTTGGTCAGACAAGAAACGGAGGAATTATCAACAGCACGTCTATAAACGCTGGAAACTGCACGCATGTTTAAAAATGCTACTAGCATAAAATATAAAATCACTTTTAGTCCAATATATTGTGACCAATAATATCTTTATCGGGCTATAGGAAGAATGTTTGTTTGATATTTGTCCTCATCTAGAACTAACATTTGCGACCCACACAATAATCACTCCTTTGACAATTCCATGCTACGCTTCTTGACAAATCATGGTGCCATTCGCCCACTTAATCTAAAAACGTATGAACTGCTAAAGTGATATTCTTTTTCCAATGTGTGCAGTTTTATTTTATTTGATCAAAAAGGCTACTGCCCTCGTCCAGTTGGTCGTCTACGAACACCCCATTTGGAAATTTTGCAATAGCACGGCTACGGTGAATTCACTCCCTCTTTTTGTTATTTATTTTTTCTTTCAGATAAAATTTGCCTATCTGGCCACTCCACCAGTTTGGCCTCCTGCACAGACCGTTGATCATATATTTGTCTTGCTGCGCGGAAACCATTATGGCCACTTCGCAAATATTGCCCAAAACTCGCATGAACAAGAGCGGTTTAAGGTGAAATTCATTCTAATTTGTAAGTTAACTTTCAATTCATGAAAGAAAATGCTAGGGAAATAGAGTTTTGAACACGAATATTGGTTCACTGGTCAAAATGGAATTATATTCAGCACTCAGTGTATTTTTCCAGTAACTAATATCACTGTTCCCGACTGTCGTAAAAAGGCTACTAAAGGGGAGGATGGTTGAAGATAACATAATGTAGGATGGGATTAGGAAAGTACATCCGTACAGGGACAGCTGATACGAGTTCCCTTTTTATCCTGATTTCCGACCTACTTGGTTATCCACGTTCTGTCTCTTGACACCATCAGCTGTCCGTTGGGATCTGCGTTCATTTTAGTGGTGCTGTTTGAATTGGGAGGTGGAATCCCTGGTGTGCATTCTTGTCGGCCACCTTCAACAGGCAAGTCCTTTTCTCAAGGTCTCAGAGTAGCTCTAACTGTTTTGTATTTAGGGATAAACGGTTGGTTCCTCCGTTAGATGACGATGGTAGCGGCGCGGACGTAGAGGGCCCACCAAATGACTGCTTTGGCATACATTGACCGGGGGGAACACACTTCTGTTCCTGGCCTCTGCAAAAAATCCGTCGACGCGAGTGAGGTCTTCTGAAGTGATGGGTTGGCAAAATCCACTTCAAGCCCCTCAGTCCACACCAGTCTGAGAAAGAAAAGATGAAGATTGTATACTCTCGATATGAAATCGAAACTGGTCTCGAATGATTCTCAATTTCTATGCTAACCTTTGTGTGAACTCAAGCCGAGCCTAATCTACACACCACACACACCACCCACCCTGTTTAGGGCTATGCTCTCACCCTTAACACTTTCCAACACCCCATGGTGTGGTTGACTTGTTAGCGCCCACTCATTCCGTCCTCCTGCAATTTGGGTCAATTCTTCTACATCAATACTTGAAATCGCTAAGGAGGGTTAACAGGCTCAGTCTCATCCAACATCCATTTCGAAGTTGAGATGTCGAAGTTGGGACAAGGTCCCACACGTCTTAAGAAGTTTGCCTATAAATGTCCTGTATTCTGCTACTTTACATGTCCCTCCAGTACTTCAACGAACTCAAGTGAACTGCTTATTTGCTTCGATATCACCATAGTACCGTTTGTGATCCCATTGGTGCCCCCCATCCTTGATCAATAACACAATCTCTACGACTTGTAGGAATTTATCTAACAACCCTATCATCGATTTGAAAATCGATACTGTCTCGATTCAACTCTTTCGGCCAATCAGATTGCCTGGAAACCGAAAAGGTATTTAAGAATGTAGAGTAACCCATCGGAGTTCGATCACGATCTATGGCCCGGCACTCCCAACGCCTAACAGCCCATGTCTGGTCTGACGGGGCCGTGTTAAAAATGCAGTACGGCAGTTTTCCATTGTTTTAAGATGCCGCTATACCTGAAAATGTCCCCTAAAGAGTAACACAGAGCGAAGTTGATCCAAAACAATTTAAACGCACGAAAATGTAATATCCGCGGTCTCCGTGTCAGTCGTTTCCATGGAAATCCGCTCACTTGTCCCCGGTAGAGTAGCTCACATACCGTAGATGGTCAGAGACTTTAACGCACTCGAGGATGCTCGCGGGTCAGTCCGGGAGTGGGGGAAATTTTCAAATCTACAATATTGAGCGCCGTTGCCTCCTCCAGTTAATATAATACCCATTAATCACGATCGGGAGTCATTCAGCGCGTCCTTTCCGTAGTGCAAACCGCGCGATAATTGTACGGCGTGTAAATATAGCCTATTACAAAACATCTGCGCGTTAGTCTTCTAATTTAGACGTATCAAAACGTTTTCAATCATTTTCCATTGTCTATTTTGGGGGAACAAATTTAAACCCTCTGAGGTGTTTTATAAGTGCTGAATCACCTGCCAACAATTTGCCAATTTTTTCACGAGCTGAGTCCAGTACGCGTATGCCTTAGTTTTTGCAGGGGTGCTAGCATTGAAATGGTGAGGCTTTGTCATATTATCCGATTAAAACTACCCAAATCTCTGAATCTACGAAGGAACCACCATTTTTTGTGGGCACTCAGTAGATATTTTGGTAAACAACGGGGGGGGGGGGGGGGGTGGGGGGGGCGATTCAAACGTGGTCATCTAAGCGGTCAACCTCGTCGCTGATTCGGATCGTTAATCAAGGCTTTGTATGGGGGGGGGGGGGGGGGGGGTTAGTATAACCCGGCCTGATACATGGGTTTCCGAGGTGGTTCACGGTTTGTGCAACATGTGAGTGGCCATATCCCATTCTGCTAATAATTATCCTTACATAAGGTGTTCTCGGATCTGCAGCGTGCTGTGGTAGCGATGATTCTCCACTGTCCTTAGATGGCTTGTAGTGTGCCACTGTAGGTGATGACGTCATAGTCTGCAAAGATAAGAGGAGAGAACCTACCGGAGACAACGTGGCTTGGTAAGATATACACAAATGCATGGTGTGGGTGCAGTATAAGCGTTGTCTAGGTAAGATTGTCTGTGGGTTTGCCTGTGGGTCACTGTCCTGGGCGAACGAGGTTAAAACGGAGTTCGTCGAGACGCGTTGATTGGTGATAGAGGCCGTGACCGTTGTAAATGGCGAATGATTGATCACTGGAGCGAGCGAAGAATAAGGATGAGCTCCGAATAAGTTGGCGATGATAACTCGAATAATCCATCCTGTTATGGCTTTGAAGTACAGTGCAAACGAATGAAACCACCTGCTTCTAACCGTGCCTGTTTAGGCAAGCAGGAGGCGAGGAAACCGAATGAGCGTTTTACTCGGCTGACAGGATGAAAGTTGAAGTGAGGTAAATTTCCAGTGATGGCATGTAGCTAGATAGTCAACAACCAACGTGGGAGTGTCGTGAAGGTCGTGGCTGTCGTACTGCCAGTGAGTCGCAGCTGAGCCGGTGTCAGGAACACTGTTACGTGCGTGGAGTATGTTTCGATACGGCAAGTCGAAGCCTATAATGTGGCCAACTGGTGCACCGTTGGACTGATATAAACGAGTAAACTATGATGGCTGAAGACATTGAACGTCGAAAAGCATTCAATGGGTTGTTCACTGAATAACGGATAACACCATTGACTCACCTTAGAATGAAATGGTTTGAATGAAGTCTTAAACCTCTGCTAAATGAGCGTCGATCAGGTCGTCAGGTAGAATAAATTATGTCACAGTCCCTGTCCGTCGTTACCAGAGTGTTGAAAGTGTTTGTGGTTATACCAATTTTGCCCGGCGCCGCAATGTAAATTTGTACATAGCTTAGGCCCCCTGCCAGCATGGCGGCTAAGATAATGCGCGCTCTAGAAGTTATATAATACTCCTCCTCAGACGCGCATGAGGGCATTGGAGCCTAAGCTATGACTAAATTTGCATTGCCGCCAGTACCCGGTCCGGGCAAAATTAACAATCGCCCGGAGCTGGTTGCGTCTCGTTAAAAAGGCGTTGTTCAAGCCAGGAGCCGCTCCGAGCAATCTTCGAACGCGTTTCTGTAGTAACAGACGCGCGTATCTATCGTTAGCTACGGCGATTGTGATTTCATGGGGTAATTTGGGTGTGCGCGTCTGAAAAAAGTAGTGTTTTGCGTCGGCCAAGCAAGCGATTTTGTCATGGAGCTATCATATTAACTGGATAGGGCAACGCGTGAATAGATTGAACGCAATGTGCCCCCGACCGGACCGACACCGATCACTTCCATGTACGTTAAAGGGTTTGAAAATTACGGTATGTGCGACTCTACGGGAACAAATCAGCAGAATTTCCCCTGGACACGGACTGACACGCGGATTGCATTTTCGTGCGTTAAATGTCGATCAAATGCGGTCTGTGGTCCTCTTTCGGGAAAAATTTCAGGTAGCGCGTCTGAAGACTGGCTCAAACCGCGCTACTGCCATTTTACCATGGAGCTAGTATATTAACTGGATAGGCATCAGAGGCGTATTGTGTTGGCCCCTGTCCAAATTCCGTCAGAGACCACAACACCGATGTGAGAGGCGCCCTTTGTGTGTAACATTGTAAAACACATTCAGTTGTTACATCTATCGCGAATATCTTCTACCAGAGGACCCCCGAAAATACCGTCGTTGTTCATAGTGAAGTGGTATATCATAGTGCAAGATTCTGCAACAACTTCATTGAGTGTACCGGTTTTAGAAAAACGCGGAAAATTCGCGCTCTATACGGGAGAACAAAAAAAACATGTTTATCGGGAATACTCAATCGATGCGTATGGCAAAAACACCCATCTAGGCGTAAGGCTCATGACCTCCAGGAGTGAACTAGAGCTTAATAATATGACGCTTCAATTTCAAAGGAGGTGACAAAACGCAGCATATTTAATCTTAACGCTTGTCGGCATGAAT
Source organism: Sclerodactyla briareus (assembly GCA_026419785.1). NCBI lineage: Eukaryota > Metazoa > Echinodermata > Holothuroidea > Dendrochirotida > Sclerodactylidae > Sclerodactyla > Sclerodactyla briareus. The sequence goes on along the minus strand of JAODTK010004187.1, from coordinate 209,803 downwards.
GCCATGTCACTGTAACCCCAATGGTAAGTGAGGGCGCTGTTTGCATAGCAAACGAGGATCCACACTGACTTCTGTTTGTATAGGAGCTTCAGTACAGCATGTCATGGGGTTGATTGTAAACACAACGTCAGCTCAGCATGGTGCCGTTAGCGTTGGATTGCCGGGCCTCGACTCTACGAAGACAAAATTGAGGCAAGAATTTCCTGGACACGGAATGACACGTGGATTACATTTTCGTGAGTTAAATTGTATTGATCAAACTACGGTCTGTGTTACTCTTCCGGGGACATTTTCAGTAGCGCGTTGCAGACATGCGAAACGCGCGACTGCCATTTACACACCAACGTCAGCTCAGAATAGACCGTTAGCGTTGGATTGCCAGGCCTAGGATTACACTCTGATATGCCACGCACGATTATCTTCGTCGACGATGCACGCACATAGAGGATGATTTGATGAAGAACGATTATGCACGCGAACCTTGACTATCATCAAGGCGTCTTTTGTGCCCAACATAGTCAACCAAATGGTAGATGATAGGATTCATTGTGCGTCACGACGATGGGATGTTTATGACGAACCAGATGGCTACTGCCGGCCAGAAACGTCGGTAATCCAGTACAACAATTGTTGCCGCCAGCAAGTAAGACCTCGGTTTCCCCTTGCTGTTACTTGCGATTTATCCTGCTGATTAAGCTTCGATTCTGTGGGAGATCGAGAGATCAACTGAAGACTGGAGAGTTGATAACTAGGAGGAATCGTTTCCTTCGTTAGTATAATTGACATAGAGGAGATAACATTTGGGGTATATAGGCCTTGACTTATCCACATACTTTATCTATCATTTTTGTGCACGCACAACTGTCCTTCTGAAGGATCCTGCATGGTCGGGACATAGTTCCATTTGCTTTAGGACTTTTAGGAGTATATAATCACTGCTTGGCCTCTATCATTCCCAATTTCCAAAAGATTGTTGGACAGATTGTATCATACTGCAACCAAAAAAGTATATGTTCTTCGTGTGCAGGCGACCTAGCAGGCTTAGCCATGAAGAATAATTGTGAAACACGGGATTCTGGATTCAGGTAGCTTACATGGGAAAAGAGAATGTAATAGTTGACCCTCCACCGAGCTTGTTCTTTGACTTCATCTAAGATTGACCTATGCCCTACATTGCATTTTTCATGAGTTTGAGTCCAATTTGAATAACCACCGTATTTCATTTGATGGCTTACCCCCCGTGAGTGGGGGTTTATTGGGGTAGTGGTAAGCCCACTGTTATTCTTGGCAAGCCGTGACAGGGGAATGAAGGAAGAACTCCTTAAATCTTGAAGCCACTATAGGCTACATCTTACAACCTACCAATGCCTTTTGGAATACTATCTATCAGCCCCATACCTCTATCTTGTGATGTACTCTGCATAGACATGTGGGCGTATAGGCAAACACTCTAGTCCCCCCCCCCCTCCCCCAGATTGAAAAGTCTAATATTGTAATTTAAAATGAAAGCGTGAGTTTCGATCGAAAACTAACATCCATGTAGGCAGGCTGTATATCCGTCATGTGTCCAGGTGGATAGTGGATGTTGTATGCTGTAATGGCTGTAATTTGGTATATACTACATGTTTGGAAATAGACTTCGAGCAGAAGTACGAATCTCAATTCTGGAGTATAAAAAACAGGCACGAGCTCGAGACCATGCAATTCTGGGTGCGGATCGATCCCTGCACGTTCGCCATTGGTAACATCGACCCGTGCGAGGTTCTAGTTTCAATGGGTTTATCTTTCTCTTTCGGGCGCCGGCCTCCGTTAAAATATCCATACTCTTCGAACCAAGAAACTTAGGGTTTGGGGAAATCCGAGACAGATTGTCAAAAATCGGGGGAAATTGACTTCACCACCCTACCCCTCCTCCCCAACTGAAGAAAAAAGCTGGCTGCGTCCACCGCGTGAAACGACGATGGCATAAACAACATGTTATTTCCATAATAGAAGTGAGCTGGATTATAATCTGATGTATCATAGTATGATATAATTATTGATCATTGACCTTGTACTGACTGACTGCGGCCTTGACGCATCTTACTCGTTATTCTTCTTCTTTCTCTCATCAGAATCTGCAGCTTCATTTCTTCCCTAGATAACCTCAACAATAACAACGACACAGACCCCCCACAACACAGCGGAGAGGCAGGGCGCTGCCATCATTTCCCATACCGTCTAGGACGTCAAAGATCTGACTCATATAGGAAGGCTAACGGCACGCTCTCGATATTCATCCAGTTAAAATGTTACTACCACTACCACTACCTCTTAAATTCAACACTCTTCATCGCTTTTAACCCAAACAATTCGTACTACATTTCATTCATATTCTAAGTCACTCAATCAAAGTCCGGACATTTTTTTCATATCATGTGATATCAATACACCGTGGCAATCCGGAAGTTCGACACGAATACCCATTCGAGAGAAATCGAAACGAAACCCAAATGTCGAAGAATGGAAGTCGCAGTCCGAAAAGAAGGCAAAGTCACGAGGCTAAAAAAAAAGGGGGGGGGGGACTCCAAACGACAAGTATCATCGATAGAACGCCCGATCTCGACAAGCCTGGGTTAATGACACACCGAGATAGGTCTAATATGGGGCCTGCAGCCTGAATTTATTGAATAATTGGAGTAGGTGATAATGGACACATGTGACACAGTGATAAAAGGTGAGTTCCGGGGGCACTGGCTGGTTCAAGTACAGAAGGATGTCACATGTATCACATGTATCACATGTATCACATGTATTACATTCATTACGAAACTGTTTTATTCCTCCCATTAAGAAATTGAAGACCGGAGATGCATATTCCAACCCTCATAATTCTCGGCGGTTGTGCGCCAACCGATGTTGTCACTCCTCTCCAATATTCCTCACGAAAGCCTATATCTCATGTTAATTCCGTAACGAGATGACGGGAAAATAGGTCTCAGAACGACTAATTTAGCTATCGACACATTCCTACATGAAAATGTTATAAATGTCGGAATAAAAATGAACCGACTCCGCAGGTCGAAACTGGTGGTATATGCAGAGGGAAAAGAGAGAATTAGGATATCCGAATGAATCGAGAAAACTTAGTCGGCCATTTTCGGATAACTCGAATGACATTGCACTGCTCTCCAGAACTACGTTAGTCCTCTTCAGTCGTCGCTACAATCGCATCACTTGACGCGTACACTGGAATTGACAATAATTTTCCGGAACTGATAAATGTTAATCCCTGACATTTCTTCATCGTGGTTTCCATTCCTACCATATCCTTTTTTAGAGATTTTCCACGAGACCCTTCCATTGGGTTGGAGGCGGCCCGCAGATTGAAAAGTTGCTTGAACATCACTGTCATGGGAATTGTGGTGCATTTTTTCGGGCATTCGATTAAAAGGGATTGAGCCTGTCAGCCTACTATTCGGTTTTCATTTTTCAGATTTGTTTCCTGTATAACTTTTCGTCCAAACTTTCTTCCTTCCGCGTCCGCGCCTGTATAGTGCCATAGGTCAATCACTTAAACCTCCATATTGATGTGCACGTAGTTTTTTTGTAGTTTTTTTTTGTTATCAAAAAAAAAAAAAAAAAAACAAATAGATTTCAACTTTTAATAAAACAGCACGTCAGGTGAGGCGAAGCCAGTTCTGAACAATAGCTCATAAGTCGACTAACTGTGTGCAGTGTTTGAGAATGGAGTTTGATCGTGTCCCAAAACCAATCTCCTTTGAGGTTGACCCAGATGTTGTCACCACACTTGAAGATGACGCGTATGGAGAGAAATCATATTGCCTGAATCCTTCTGACAAAGTTATTGTATACATCTGGGCCCACTGTATTATACTGTAACGGGGCAAAAGACAGGATCAGCGCGCGCGCGAATTGTTTTACATTTCAAGCCTTCTCAACTAAAATTGCATCTAATAAGAATATATAGTTTAGACTTTTGTGTTTATATGGCTGACTGTCATATGATAAAGTATTTTTGTTTTCACCAGTCCGCAAAATATTTTGGGTGAAATGTCCACCACCGCCACCCCCCGCACCCGTGATTCGCCGCCCATTGCGTAGCGCCCAGCAAAGGGCTTGTATAGGTATCATATTACAGCTCCGGTGTGCGCCGGTGCACTTTGAATCCCCAAACAATTCTCAGGGAGGAATGAAAAATTGCCAGAACGTGTGCTAAGCCCCTATAGTTTGGGAGAGCCTGACTCCTATGTCTATTTTCGCCTTTGTTTTCGACTTACTGATATTACAGCTTCGCTGCGCAAGTTAATTGATTTTGGGTAGGCCACGTCGAACTTTTGTTGTAAATTTTTTTTACATACCATTCGAATTCCTGCATATATGTGGGAAACAGCATATATGGAAGCAACGTACGGTTACCTCCGTTACCGTAATAGAACGATGCCATGCACGTGATATAAAACAGTCATCTTCTGACCCGAAAGATCCGGAGTGCACCTCCTCCGCAACTTACCCTACTGAGAGAAATACCTTAATTTGGGCAAATAGTATTAGTGCAGTTGGATTTCTTACCTTTTTGGTCCTGAGTGTTGTGTGTTTGTGGGTTGGTTGTGCGTGTGTGTGTGGTGTTGTGTGTGTGGGTGGGTGTGGGTGTGTGTTGTTGTTTGCTTTGTGTGAGTGCGTGTGTGTGCGTGTGTGTGTGTGTGTAAAAACCAATGATCTCCTCGCCAATCGTGCATACTTTAAGATCTTCACGGTTTTTCCATGGGAGTACAGGAACTTTACCGCCGATTGCATCCTCAAAAATATTAAATCATAAAGTTTAGAGTGCTGTCATTTAAAACCTTTACGGTTTGTAGAAGAAAAAAAAATATGGAAGCTGCTGACTGAGTGCTGACATCAATGTCATTGATTTTTGTTTTTATTAGAAAACATAAAATCGAATCTATCAGCCCAGATCTACCTGACCTTATCAATTTGATTCTGACGAATGGTTTGATCACTGGACACCAATCGGGCTAACGCAAAACAGCTCTCGTTGATATACAATATACACAACCCGTGTTGAGTTACTACTACCAGCCTCGCAGTCCTTTAAAAAATATTGCACATCACTTTGAATAACCAACCAGTGTCCGAGTCATTGACTTCTACATTAATATACGATCAGTGGTCCGAGTACGAATGCTCTACTCTTGACTTCGCGTATTCTTTCATATGGATTGGGTCAGATAACGTATTCTAAAATGTGGACGCGCTGTTATTGGCTCTCTTCGAAAAAGTTAATGAATCCGTAGTTTGTACAAACAGATCAAATAAGAATAAATAGGAAGTCCCCCCGAATGACTGTAAACTCCGAAGGTGTACATTATTAGATCATCCAGCATATCTCATTCCTTAGAAAAACATATTCGTTCGCGTATTGCCCAGATATTTGGACACCTAAGAATTCAGAATTAGTGGTTACAATACGAACTAGCGCAATTAGACTAGCTCAATCGGAATGAAAAATTACAAATTCATGATTCTAATTTGTTAGTACTTGTCTATACGATTTGTGGCGATTATTCATTTTTAGTCACCCTAAAATGTGCAAATGTGAAAATATTGACATGCCGTCAATGCTACTTGCCACTCCGTCGAGTCCCATGTTTCTCAAAAGCTCACTCGCACGCCACGCTTTTTCGACAATTGATCATTCTTAGATCGTTTTGAAATGTTTCGAACTAAAAATGGATAAGTTTCTGAAAAGGAAATCTGTTCCATCGCCCATGCACCAACCCAGTACTACAAAGTACCAAGAATCACCGTTGACGCATCTTAATTTACCTTAATAACGAATGGCGGGTTAATTAACTGGATAAATTAATTGTTAACTATCCCCCTAAATTGGCTATAAAATACTGCATTGGTAATTATCCGTAGCATTTCATGTATGAACTAAAACAAACTCAAGACGATATATTTTGTAATACGTACCGTGATGGTTGTACTTGCCACTCCTGTTAATCTATGGCAATTTAAAACCGCTATGGAAAGCATACTTAATTAGTTGGAGTATTTCTTCAAAATCAATAGATAAAAAGAATATGTGTAGTTCATTTCTTTTCTTTTAACTATTCAATTATATATCACATTCATGATGTTTACTGTTATGATTGCAAGGCAGTTTACAGATAGTGGCCTCCTCATGAGACCATAGGCTTGACAGGCATTTATTAATAGTCTAATAGAGAGAATGCATGTTCCTTACCGTGAATGCACAAAATGGGGTGCGGTTTGCACAGGTGCCCAGTAACCCATCCACAATCCAACATTGACTTAGCCAGTTTTTTAGCGATGGATGATAATATGTGATGTTTGGAATTCTTTAACCAATAACATTAATCAGGCATCTGTTATTAATGACTCTTAATAGGCTGTGTATATGTATTTGGAAAACCTCCATCCTTAACAACCTACGTTTTATTTCTGGAAGCAACTTGAGACCAGCGGGGCGCTCTGGGGAATGGAAAGCGCACACACGCATGTCTACCAGAACTGTCGCCAATGGATGAGAAACCTTTTTTTTTTTTCCATTTTTCATAATAATAAAAATGCTTGTAACAAATTTGTATTTTAGGTCTCTGTGAAACTGCATAAAAACACTAAATTGGGGCGTCCTCAGGCCATCTGGGGGTTTCCTTATCCAAAAATTTTACTTGTTCGCTCCGCGCCAACCCATGCGGGCGCTCCGCTTAGAGGTGACTAAATGGTTTCCCCACAAAATTCAAGTGCCCCGCGCCTCAAGGAGGAAGGGAAAAAAATTTCCTCCCCCCCCCCCCCACTTTCAAAACTCTGCGACACCACTGGGCCATAAAAATGTTAAAAGTACAATTCCTGATCTTTCTGCTGATCCCTGTTTTAGGTTTAAGGGAAAATTGAACTGATGATTCTTTTCCAGGGAGGGGGGGGGGGGGGGGCCCGACATTTCGCGACAAATGTTATATTCGGGCTATATTTTCCTCCCCCGAACAAATAAAAAGGTCCTCTACACCCACTGCCATATGTCCACCCGCTATAAATCTGTATAACACACCGATTTTTATGGATTTTCCCATAGGGGTTGCTTTGACCCCAACTGTTTGCGACTGTTAATTATAAACTAACCTTTACAACTCGTTCTCTAGTGTCCCCAGTCGCCACCCCCCCGTCCCCTCATTGCTCCCTGGCTCACTTGAAATTTTAGATTTCCGCAGTCCGGAAGTTTGTACCCCCCCCCCCCCCCCCCCCGCCCTCCTGATTCCTAAGACCTTAGCTACGTCTCTGGTGTCCTGGAAAATTCTGCATATCAGCGATAGCGTGAGCATCTGGTACACACCAATTAAGACGGCCCACTCCGTTTTGGAATTATTTTGTTCACCCCCGCCTCATCTCTCGGACTTTTCTTTCCTCGCATAATTTTAGCATTTTAAGGTGGCTGTTGTTTGATCTAATTTGGTGCTTGAAACTCAGATGTTTTGCAAATGATCAAACAGACGAACCGCCAGGACAGCGTCCGCGAACGTAGTACGTTTTTTTTTTTCATTTTTTTTTCATTGCAGTCCTGAGTGACTCCGAATGTGAGCAGAGTCATTTAGGTTTCAATGTGCCTAACTATTCACGAGTTTGTTGTTGTACACTATGATGAATGAAGGAAGATTTAATTCTGAGTTGTCGGAGGTCATGTAACAGGTTCCCTTCAAACCAGCATAGGTGAAAATAGGTCATGTCAAAAACGCACACCCCAAATTTGGGAGGGTACTGGCGTTGTTGCCTTGTTGACATATTAAATTTTTCCAAGGACTTGAGTAATATGTTACAAGATGTGAATTTTGCAATTGCTGGTGTTGCAACCTATCGGCTCACTCGGATCGGCTGAATTGGTACGGAGGTTTGGCTGCCATTATGTCAAGTTAATTATTTACTGATATGATTGGCCTTTTAATGCGCAAAGACGCCAAAGTTGACCTCCGGGGACCTGGAGGTTTTTTCGGTTTACAACCAACTGCCCAAATAGAGGGTAGGACGCATGCGTAATGACCACTTCCGACAGAATCAGGATGTTACTAGGGCGGCATGTGTACTAAGTTCAGGTCAACCGATGAAGCGTTGAAGAGTTATCGCGCTGACGCCTAAGTTCCCGACCATCGGCGGAGCACGGCCCCAAAATATCCCCAAACACGTACAGTGTTGTGGGGACATTAATAGTTGCGACTTCAAGTTCGGGGTTAGTGTTTGCTTTTTTCCTTTTTCTTCTGCTCTCCTTCTTCTTTAATGCCACTGCCACATAGGTATCCCCTTGAGAGGATTTTGAGAATAGCCCGGCAACACAAAGTATACCGTTTTCCATAAAATAGACCTCAGACAATTTGTTAGGTATGTGGGCAAAAATTCCTCCACTATTGCTGTGAAGTGAGACATAACCACCTGAGATGGATAGATAGACGGATATGATAATTAGATCTATCTAGTGCTATATACTATATATCTATCTATCTATCATATATCTATCTATCTGTCCGTCCGTCCGTCCGTCCGTCCGTCCGTGCCGTCCGTGGTCTGTCGTCACAGGAAGACAAATTGCTCAACTAGCATAATAGTTAATATCCTAAATGTTTGCAATCATGATAGCCCAATTTGTTGGCGCTAGTGACAATGCAGGCGCGATGTGACATAAACGAGGGAAAGAGGGTGGTAACAATCTGATAAAATATCAATCTTGTTAGATGGAAATGGTTGGGATTCATCTATCATAGAGATTAGTCCTTGTTGTGAAGTTCACACGTTTGGAGATGTGGACTGGTAAATGAATGTTATTCGCCCATTTGTTTGTAAATACCAAGTGGTTCAACATCACTAATTCATCTTTAGCTATACAAGAAAGATTATTCTGATCGTAAACTGGTAAGTCGGGAGAGAACAAGACACAATATGCTGGTGCCCATTGATAGGTTGGTGGATCCAGGATGTTCCAGAATCTTTTTCTACGCCAGGACAAAATGATTGGTGTATATAACTTTTTTTTCTGCTGGAAAAACATGAATATACATTATGCATTGAGGATTAGTTAAATATTCAGTATTTGTAAAAAACTCTACAGGCCAGCAAACATAAAGATATTATTTTGAGAGAGGAAGATATTTTGGTTTTTCCACACAGGACAATGCGCTATTGCGGGTGTATGTTATAGTTCACTTGCCAGTGTGTTACGCAGCATAAAAAAGGCCTCAGCCTACTTACATGGTCTACATTGGCCCTCCCCATGGGGCCTTTGGTATGGAATCACGTATCAAGCGATTCAAAAAGGCGCAGTATTTGCAATTTTGGGCTACCAGCTTCCGCTTGAACTGTTGCCCTTTCAAAAACATATTGGTTTATTATTAGATGTTTACCGAAGGGCAAAATCAGTTTATCTACCTTGCCTTGGATAGTGGACTATCGCTAACTCGCCAGTATAAAGTTCATACTTCCAAACTCTACATTCACAAAGCGTGTATGAACAAATCGATGTTGCAGAACATTTTAAGGTCTGCAAGTCTGGAAGATTCATGTGTTTCAGGCAGCACCTGAACAAAGCACTCATTATAGTAAGATAGGGTCAAAAATAAAAAGGGGGGGGGGCCAGGCGCGGTGGAAGGTGAAAAATAAACACCACAACTACAAGACCTGTTAGAGGATCGAAACACATTTTGGTACAGTGTATGCGTTGTGTTGTGAGCCCCTTGTTTGCGAATTCAAAAACTTGGTGACACATTCTAGAGCTGGAAAGCCAACAAGCACAGTCTTTTCAGTCTGCTACACGAGTACATCCCAGTAGTTGGCAATTCTTTTTATTTAATTTTGTTAAATCATCAAAAGCCATTTGAATTATTTGCTCTAGGTGTTAGTGCACATTCAGCTATTGTTTGCACTACCCATGTAACGATAGTCTGCATTCACAAAGGTTCCAACCAGTTTTCATTGGGTACAGCCTACAGGTGTGAAGTAGGCCCCTACTGGCAAGTTCATGTTTGGGCAGTGATGATCACGAAACACTGTAGTCCATCAGAATGAAACACATATCACTATCACGATAGCTGAATCGCAATAGGCTTTGACTGGGCTATACTGGGCTATGACTGGGATATCACTTTATATTGAAACACCCTCTATTTTTTTTTTTTTTTTTGTATGAAATTACTATATTTCCAGAGCACAAAATTAACAATGAAGAATTACATGTAGATGCGTTCTTACATAAGATTAATTGATCTCAAAGAAGAGGAACTAGAGCACCAATGGTGCTTTGTAGCTCAAAACCGCACAAATGTACAATACCAAATGTGTTAAATGTTCAAGATCATGAGACAAGAAGGCAGTTTCAAACAATGGCTTTGTTGCCCCTTGTAACAACTTTTGAATTGAGCTCCATAGGCCACGGATTTGTCAATAGCAGTCCAATAAACATTGTTACTCAGTTTGGTCAATGGTCCATCAAAGAATGACCAATTGACGATGAGAAGAAGGCAATTTCCACAGTGGCCTATTGTTGTCTCTTAATGACTCAGACATTGACTTAACAGGTCGAAAGACGTCCCAAAGGTCGATAAACATTGCTCTAAGTTTGATCAACAGCCATCGAAGATGACTGTTTTTCTTCTTTTTCATCAGATGTTTGTTTTAATTCTAATGAAACTATATGATGTTGCATCCCCAAAATCTGCAAACCAGCTAAAAAGGGGAAATATTATGACAGAATTTCAAGAAAATCTAATTGTATTTTGCCAGGAGGAGATTACATTCGGAAATTATACATATTACACAATATTAACCTATATTACCCCCTTTTAATGACCTTTGGACACGTCCTTCAAACAAGTTCAAACATGTCCCATGGGTCAATTAACATTGTGTCACAGAGTTGTCGACATTCCGTCAAGAATAGAATGACTGTTTAGGGGCCCAAAAAAGGCCAATTGTTGCACCACACTGGATAGAGATAGGCCGTAGGGCCCAGGTGGATCCTCGAAACTAAAATTCTTGTGGAAAAGACTGTAGGTATGGGATATGTCCATCATTATGACCGAACACAGCACTGTGCAAAAAATATGTAGGAGGCGAAGCATTTACGTTTACCATTGGGACCTGGTCAAAAATTCCGGAAACACCCGGAGGTACGATGTTAGACCATCATTATGGACCCGAACACTCGCGCTGTGCACACAATTTGTAAGGGAAGTACATTTTGAAATTTTACACCATTAATGGCCTTATTGCCCCTTTTAAGACCTTTTTTTGACTTGGACCTTCACAAGGTCAGGACATGTCCCAGGGGTCTCAAGGAACATTGTATTAAGTTTGGTTGACATCCATCACAGAATGGCTGTTTTGGGGCCAAAAAAGGCCATTGTTGACAACTCGTGGATAGATAGATCGATAGATAGATTAGATAGATAGATAGAAGATAGATAGAAGGATAGATAGATAGAGGGACAGTGCAGGTTTCCATAGCTCAACAGATAGCTGGGGTGGAGCTTAAAACGGTTTTATCAATAAACGACTGTCGTTTGCCCATTCAAGTGCAAGGCATATAACAATCCAGTTTTTCAGAAGTTGTCCCTCTTAGTGAGGACTAGACGGCCAATGGTGGGCTGATAGAGTATAATAATTGCTGTTAGTTTTAGAGTACTGTTGTTCGGTTATTATGTGGACAATTTATGTATAAGTCATTGTGTTATTTAATGTAAAGAGATGCATACTGTTGCACTGAAAAGAAGTTAAAGTAATAAATGTGGCAAAAAAAAAATTGAGGACATTCGTTGGCAGAGGAAAAGTTCGGGACGCTTATGTGAATTCAATGACGTCTCAAGAAGACACGAACCAGCACACTTTCCGGTGGTAATTTGATGCCAGCTGAAAAATTCCGAAGACTTGAATAAATTCGAAAGTGGGGGGGTGATTGGGATTCATTAGTTCGACCACGGACGCGAATGGTCTTCAGTTTGCAAAGTGTTGGTCTCTATATAATGCGTACCAATATGACTCTTAGCACCAATTAGCGACTCAATCATGGTGTTGTGTGAATGCGTATTGGCTCTGTTGGAATTTGGGTCACAAATTCCATTTTAGGAAATGGCAATATGGCATATTTTTGTGGCATTCAATATTCGGAGTTTGTATTAAAAGAAGCTACTAAATTCGTTGGTATTTGTTCCAAAGATTTTGGATCGAGAATCGACGAAGACTATGTCTATTCTGTCTCAAGGTATCGCGTAGTCCTAATAACCAGTAGTATTTGCGTCCCATAGAGCTCGAATCGAATTAGGATATATCGTACAACCATGCTGTCTTCACTCAACAAATATTGTAGATGTGTATGGAGTGGTTAGCATCTTTAGTTAGCAGGTTTAGTTTGATTAGCATTTCTTCACCAACACATAGCCCTCGTCCGGTTTTGGATTGTTCTTACTATATGAAACCATGACACATTGCAGATTCACCGTCCACTTCACACTTACAGTCAGACAGATGCTTCATACACATTAGGGAGGCAGGCAAATGTACACGACATTTTGTTATTGTAGCACTCAATCGTGAAAACTGTCTGGGCTTTTACAGGAACTTGCCTACTTGGGGAAACATCCGATCTTCTGATTTTTTTTTTGTAGTCACTGATGCATTTCTCTCAATATCCTCACAGATACCAGCCTCCGTCCATGATGGTATTCACGGCGCGGTATGATTGTATAAACAAACATTATTTCCATTCGATTAGAAACCACTTACGCCTATGTGTAAAGCTACTATAAGATAGTATATAACGATATGATACGAAAACCAACCCACTAATTATTAGATCCTTCAGGAAGTGGTATGAATATATACACAAAGTAGTATCGGTGTATGCGCCCTAACCCTCATTCGCTTTCACTGATTTGTAACAAAGTTATGTGTATAGCGGCAGCTAGACTATACTCTTCACTGTCGATGAGAATGGTGCGCTTTGAGTCAGTACAGGTCCTAGAGTCCTCTTTCTTTGTCGTTACAATTGTTTGAGATTTCATCTCCAAGTCAAACCATACGAATTTGCTCAATAGGCGCTGGGACCAGTTCACTGCTTCCGAGGCTTGCCTTGACTATCGAGCCGCTATTGGGGACGACTGTGAAAGCTAATATTAGGATATTGCGTGCATTCAAAATGGTTAGTACGTGATGTTTTACTTGGACCTGAAGAGATCTAGGTTGTCTAGGACAAAATGGGGGATAGTCGTTTGCTTCATGGAGATCATTATCGCACACTCATTATTCGAAGTTTATTTAAAATACGTAAAACGCACTTCATGCTGAAGTGGGAAACAACAAATGTTCAAGTGAAAATGAATATTTTTCCAGAAATGAGGAGCAAATCTTAACTAGAAAATGTCGGGCGGTTAAACCGCCCAGACGTATATATCCCGCATCTCTGATCAAGAAATTTGGTGAACATGAACCGGACAATATTTGTGGAATGAAAGAAGAAATGATAGACTTGTGAAAGCGACAACGTGTTACAGTAAAGGGTCATCCCTAATGCACTTGTGAATTGATGAGGCACCCCTACAGCCCCGGACAAGGTGCGTTCCTTAAAATAAGCACATTTAGTCAACCCCGATTCGGACCTTTAACCACATGACCACCCGACAGATGTCAAAATTAGGCAGAGGTCACACATGCAGGTCCAACAATTATATCACAATGGTGAGCCAACCAGCCGTCGCAGTTATTCAATTCTCGATTAAAGCCAAAAAAAAAAAAAAAACAGTTTTTGACCCTAAGTGACCTCGAATGACCTTAATGATATGACAGTTTTTATGAAAATTTACTCTCCAGTGAACATCCACTCCCAGGAGCATTTTGCATTATGATGAACACACCCAGTGCTATTGCCAAAAAAGGTACTAAAATCAGTTTTTGACCCCTTAAGTACCATAAAGACCTTTCAATGACAGCGCGGTTTTTATAAAAATTATTTATACACTCCATGTGATGCATCCACTCTAGAAGCATATTGCATTCCAATGAACAGGTCCAATGTTATTGCCGAAAAAAGGTGTTATTTAAAATTGACTTTGAACCCTTATAAAATACCAGTATGTGTCCGATCGAAGCGGAGTTTGTTCCCTCCATAAAGCACACAACGCTCTATCACATATCCACAAAATAACAGTTTTCTATTTTTTGCCCGTAACTCCTTAATAAGCACATTTATTTCAAGATTCGACCTTTACCACATGACCACCCGACAGAGGTCAAATTCAGGTCAGAGGTCACCACACATGCAGGTCAACAATTATATCTCAATGGTTTGTGAATCTATCCAGCCTTCGCATGATATCAATTCTCGATTATAGCACAAAAACAGTTTTTGACCCCTAATGACCTCGAATGACTTTAATGATATGACAGATTTATGAGAATTGTTACTCTCCATGTGATACATCCACTCTAGGAGCATTTTGCATTACGATGAACACACCCAGTGCTTCTGCCGAAAAAGTAATAAAATCAGTTTGACCCCTAAGTGACCTTTAAGACCTTCAATGACATGGCGTTCTTTATAAAAATTGTACACTCCAGTGATGCATCCACTCCTAGAAGCATATTGCAATTCCAATGAACAGGTCCACTGTTATTGCGAAAAAAAAAGTATTAAACTCATCATGTTGACTGATCAGGACAACTAATATGCAAATTAGTACCACGAATTTACCCTCAGTGAATCGTGATGACGTAATAATAAATTATGCAGGATGGTAGTAGGTTCCTATCCACAAGTCGTCAAAATCCTAAAAGTTTGAGAAAATAATGCATTAATTATTCTAATGTATGCTAACGAATGGTAAATTAAAACAACGTAATGACCGTCAGTGATTTCAACGACAATTGAATAAAATTTATCGGGATCTGTTAGAAGGTCCTACTCACCAAGTAGTTGCGTGAGAATCCACACAAAGGGTTATAAAATTTGCCTAATTGCTAATGGGCCAAGTTTATGCAAATTAGTCATTGCAAGATGACCTCAGTGACTCGGCCCAGATGAAAAGTCATCGGCATGAAGTTGGGCCCTATTCACCAAGTTTCATGAAAATCCAATGAAGTTTGAAAATATCACATACATTATGTAAGTAGGCTTACTGGCCAAAAGAAATGCAAACTTGAACCTCGCATGACCTTGAAATGAAATTGTTGCCAGTTTTTCGGCTCCAACAATACCCCTACCACTACGTTTCGTGTAGTAAATCGCACGAAAATTGAAAAAATTTGGCAGAAACAGAAAACTTGCGAAATAGAGGGCAGCAAATATACGAGATAGTCCATTTTCGAACTTATCGAGATTTTACTCATAGGACATGTTGGACAGTTTTGTGTTCAATCGATTAAAATAAAGTGTTTTGAAGATGAAGAATGAGAGGCACTATTAACGCCTAAGTTTCCGGCGGCCCCGCCGCGGCGGAGGACGGCGGCGGCGGAGACGGCGGCGCGGCGGACGGCCGGAGACGGCGTGGGACACGGTCCCAGCAAACATATATCCCCGAACACTATCAGTTTTGCGGGGAGATAATTACGTGAATATGCATTATATCAATGCATTCGCTGTGTCTATAAGCCTTAAAATATCTGTGAAATAAACTAACGGGATTGTCACAATAATCTACACTTCAGTTACGACCTATTACAACTGTGCTGTATGTTAGTACGTATCATAAAAAACTTGCGCTACAGTACGGAATTTGAGTTTTGTGCGTTTCAACTGAATGCAAAGACTGACGATTTGTGTTAATCCTCGTTATGCCGAATCATTTAAAAAAACCGGATGGAGCGCCGGCCGTTGTTGTAGATAATGAAATCACCTACGTCATGAGTATGTAGCTTCTACGATTCGGGGCATTGTCAAGTTTTCCAGGAGGGTTTGAATTTGTAAACAAAGCTAGTAAAAAAGAGGCGAAGGCACTGGGTAAGTTTCACGATATGGCGGGCCGCCATCTATACGAAATCGTTAGAAGGAACGATTATGACGATTGTTAGAAGTGAGTAATCTCCCTAAGTGTACGTCTTGCTGCCCAGGTGTTCATCGTCTAGATGATGAGTATTCCGGCAGCCCTTTCGCATCTCCTCCACCGGGAACATGCCAAATCCCCGATTGGAGTCGGATCCCAGCAGGTCTTATTTCACCTTAGTTTGCACTTTAAATGGTAGCCGAAGATCGAACCAGCCCTTTTGGCCGGCCGAAAACCGACGAATAATAAAAAAAAAGTTGAATATTTCGCATTTCTTCAGGTTACCAGGGATAAAGTCTAAACGGAGGAGGAGGGAGGCAGGCAAGGAGTACGTCTTCATCAAATATTACAGCCTTCACGATACATGAGAATATGGAATTGTTACAGATGTGAGTAAATATGGAAACAGAAGAATCCTATACTTTACGGAGATTCGAAAATGAGGGGAAGGGGAGGAAGGAAACGCGAGAGTGTATCGATTGCAAATTCATACATAGATAGTGCGCAATAGTAGTTGGAATTCATTCTTCCGTACATTAACTGCAATTGTCTGGTGTTGTGTGTGACTCGGGCCCCATACACCCGACCCACTTCCCCAAAAGTGACAAACTGATAATTATATATTGCGTGTCGATGAATTCCATATTGAGTACTAAAGTGTGGAAGTGGTCCGTATCACAATCGCTATGTTCCTACGGAACCTTAATGATCTTCATACGTAGCCAATATGATGTGTATATCATCGTAGTGGATAATGTTCTATACTGTCCCTTTTGTAGGTGTATTCGAATGGCCGAACTGTATACCGCGAATAACTAAATCGGCGGGCTACTCAGAACACATTATTCGCTAAGAATAAGAGGTAATATAGAGATGACCTGTGTATTCACAAAATGCTAAACGTACATGATATATATAGTGGCGTTTTCTGCTGGCTCAGTATCTCTCTACATCCTAGACCAGAGTAAATCATTAATCGGGGATAGTGAAAAAATTACCGATGAGCCTACATGCCAACTGGGTGATTTCAACCAGCGAAACGCAAAAGGTGATTCGGTTCAGTTATATGGAAATCAATTCATACATACTATGATATATGTAATATATTACTACTGTGGTTTCCGTTCTGGTTACTTAGAAAGCTAGCTGGGTGGGAGTTTATGCTCGACTCAGTAAATATTCCTAACGATATACCACTATTTATTATTTCATCGGTCACGAAGGGCCGGATGAGTTATGTAGTCAGTGCACCATTTCACCTACATATACTTGATGGTGGCCATAGCAACGGTTTCTATGGTAACAATATTGGTGGTTAGGAACTATCACTGAGGGATACCCTATAGTGGGGTTTGCCAATGGTGTTGAGTGGTACAGCAATGAGGTGCACTCGCCAAGTGTTCGTTTGTGTAGGTGTGGCGTGTGCGTGTGTGTGTGTGTGTGTGGGCGTGCGTGCGTGCGTGTGTGCGTGCGTGGGCGTGTGTGCGTGTGTAGTGTGTGTGTGCCATATGTGTATGCGTGTGTGTATGTGTGGTGGATGTGTGTTGAATGTGGTATGTGCGTGGTGTGTCAATTCAGGTCACGACAGAAGCAAAGTTTTAAAAAACAATGTCAGCCTCTTACGCTGACGTACTTGAAAACTTTCTATCACACGCTATCTCCAGTATATCCTTTAAAAGGTGAGACAAGGCTTTTGAAACACTGAAAATGCATGTTCGACATGGACTTCTTGGCGGCTTGAAAACATCTCAGAGGAATGGCGGTAAGAGATGTTCGTTTGTGGCTTGAAATTGGACATGACAATCATAACTTTTTCAATATTGTTTTCATCCTGGAGTTGACCAAGGTTTGAATAATACATATTATATCCAACAGTTGTGGATTGTCATGCTCATTACCCCCATAAGCAGATAGAAACCCTTACCATTCCGGGAAAGTAGGTGATTATAGCACGGATGGTATTATATGCATGTATGTTAAAGACCTGAAGGAGGACGCTTTACTCGAAACTCAACTTGATAGCACAATCCGAACGGGTTGGAGTGGGTAAGTTGAAATATTCTGCTCATGGCTGCACTTAGAATAATATCAGATCTAGGTATCTTGTCTCTTCTGTTACGAAGTTGGATATCACGCAAAGAAATGACAAGATTCATACGCAGAGTTGCGTTCTTGTTTAATATAGTATGATTACAACATGAAAAAGACCATACTAGGTGCGAAATATCAGCATGCTACAGAGGGATTAACGTGTTCAGACTCCCACGGGAAATACGACACTGCGTGATTCCGCTATGTGGATTATAACGCCAGTTCGGAGTTACAGGTTAATGAGCGATAATGTTATGGTTCAAAGGTAAAGGGGATATGACCGCAGTTCGACGTTGAACGATACAGTGTGCAGAAAACGATCTTCCGAAAGACTCCACTGCCGAAAATTACGAGTCCGGCATTCACAAAAACTTCACCCCCCCCCTCCCCCACCCCATACTTCATCCCCCCCCTCCCCCACCCCATACTTAATCAAACAATAATCCGAAACATTTGGGATGACATTGTGTTGCCGTTTCAAATGTGGTGGCAGTTGAAAGAAGCCGTAACCGATATGCAATGGGGGAACTGACCGAATTCCTCGGTCTATCCCCCGAAAAACGTGGCTGTGGTGAGCATGCGCATTAGAACTACGAACGGGGCGTATTGAGCAAGTTCGGACAAAACGGCGAATTGATTAGCTCGTTTAGTTCCCCCTGTATCAGGCCAGTTTTTCAATACAGTATCACCACCATAAAGTCACTGTGGTGAAAAAAATATCAGCCTGATATAGAGTGATCATATGGGCACATCCCTCTGGTATTACGACACCGCGGGGTTCAGCTATGTGGCCTATTGAGCGAAGTCAGTCCCAAAGGGGCAAACTTGCCCGCTTTATAGCCCCCGTTACCAGCCAGTTTTCCAACATGGCAGTAAACACCATACAAGGCTATCGTGTGACAAATACCAGCCTGATACACAGCATATATACTGTATTTTATAGATGAAATTATTTCCTCATAGCATGCCTGTGTTCGATTTTGTAAGCGTGAAGCCCGTATATTCGAGATAGAAAAATACCAATTATCTAACTGAATCTCGTGCTAGGCCATTTATTTATTATTTTTGATCCAATCTGCTGTTTCAGCGGACCATGGTAGGCCCTGGGGCCCGTCACACTGCGAAGAATCGTATAGTGTTCGAGTTCGTTTTTTTCCAGGGGTGTATATACCGAACAAGACCAGATCTCCACCATTTCTGCTTGTTGAAAACCTGTCCCAATGATAAAGGACCCGATCACGAATGTAACAAAGCATCCCAGATGTGGAATACCCTGTGGGCTGTGATAATCACATATTTCCTATTTTTCGTCGTTGAGTTATAATCAATTTATCGTTATTTTTTCCGACATGACGCAGTCAGGAATGGAAGTTCGATTCAGACAACCCTTCCGATTTTGAGAAGGATATTGGATGGTATAGTATTCATGACACGTTAGATCCACTCAGGCGCACTGTTCCCTTGTACAGCCTGTATTTCAGAAAAATCGTGCAACAGAACCTGTAAAATCGTTGTGACTGACCCGCTTTCATATTTAATGACACTCGTCCTTATGTGATTTTTTATAATTGATTTTATTGGGAATTCTTACGGGTTCTGGGAAGCCAAATTTAGGCTTTCGAATATAGTGCTCAGATGATTCGGGTGGAGTGTAACCAGTCCCATGCCCAGCCCTGCTCCCAGGACGTCATTTACGTCCCCATCCGCAGTAGGGATGATCAGGACCCGACCACTTCCTCGAACCTTACAGGAGAGAAAGTTCAAGTCCAACGTAAATGCCTAAGAGCCGACAACAGACGAGAATCACGAGACTCATTGCAAATTCCCTTAACAAAAACCCCAGTAACCCACAGAAAGTCCACGCGTTACAGTGAAGTGAGACCAAGAACCTCGTCCATCGCCAACGTAGGCACAGCCGCCTAGAAGAAAAATTAGGGAGACTGCAGGATTTCGAAACCCCCGGAATATTTGCTTGCAAAAGTGTCCATGCATAACCGCTCTATCATTCTACAATTTTTTGGTAAGCATATTTAATATTATCTACAATCCTGAACTTCCATCTGATTGGCTCGCTAAAATAATCCCACGTACTTGGACAATCGACAACCAAGCCAACAACTGAACAAACCTCCACGAATAGGGTATTCAGTTCTTCTGTTTCGGTTATCGATTTCCCGTACTATACTAACTGTAGTTTGACTGACTACTGCGTATGGCTACTATAGAATTCATGCAGTCCGTAGAAATGCAGAACAAACATCTCGCCCGTAATTCGACAAAATTCGAAGATTTGTGCAGAAATAAAAACATTTCACTCTAAAATAGTATAATAATGCATTTGCGATCCCTATTGGACAATTTGTGCTACTCTGCTATCTGACAAAGCATGGCGCTATTTGCCAACTTCACTTGATCTAAACGCGTGAACTGCTAAGTGATATTCTGTTTTATTGGTCCTTTTATTTCGATTTATCAATTTATGAATAGAAAATGGGCATCTGGGCCCTCACCCATTTGGTTCGTCTTGTGCAAAGCACGGCTACGGTGAAATTCACTTGATTTGGAAGGTTGATGCATTTATTTTTATTTTTTCGGATAAAATATAGCTAATTATTAAAAATGGCTATCTGGTTTCTCACCATTTGGCATATGTGAAGACCTTACATCAATAGATTCAGTTTGCTACGCTGCGCGGAAAGCAATTATGCCGCTTCGCAAATATAGGCCCAGATTCCGGCATGAAACATAGCGAGGTTAAGGTAAATTTCATCTTTAATTGTAAAGTCAACTTTCAATTGATTTATTGAAAATGGCCTCCTGGAAATCACCAATGGGGCATTTAATTAATGATTATTTCCGCCCACATTTGCTACGCTGCGCGGCAACCAATGGTTTGCCGCATTCGCTTGGATGGATGAGCTTGAAATCGCAAGAACAGGGCTAAGTGGTGAATAATCAATTTTCCCCCTTGCAAAGGTAAGTTTTTGAATTTTCGGGAGATGAAAAACTGACCGTTCTGGAGCTCCCCCATTTGGCCAACGGCGAACACTAAACAGAACACGACATGAAGTCAGTGGCACATAATTTATTCACATATTTTTCTGGCCCCATGTAAACCCATCATTAGGAACCCCTAGTAAATCTCTTTGCCAAGAATATAAATAAAAGAGTTGTAAAGAATGTGAATTTAGCCAGTTGCCTATCAACTGAAGATTTTGCATGTAGAAGAATTGAATTGTAGTCAGAAGCCTATCAACTGACTTTTCTCGAGGAATACATTGTGAATTAAAAAGTAGGAGTCTTGTAAATTTCAGGGGTGTTGTAGTCTCCATGGGTAGGAAAGCGTATGGAAAGTGGGATTAGTGTCATTCCTGCTATCCGGAACATTTGTGTGTATGTTGCGCGCAACAAGTAGGGCGCGCGACCGTAAACGGTACAAATAGTCATCACCTGTCTGATCCCCACCCCCCCCTCCAAAAAAAAAAAGATGGTGACATTTACTGTCAATATTATTCGTTATTAATGTTTTATATTTTAATCTTGTGACGCCTAGCCTACTTGTTAATAATTACATTTCCACAATGTATAATGTCTCATGGGCTAAGCAGATCAGACTGAAACAGTACCAACTAGTGGAGTTCTAGCCCGAGAATTTATTCGACGGAATCGGTACAATAACTCATTGTTTTCATTGTGGAGGAAATATTGCATTGCATCATTTCGAACTGCAAAATTAAAATGTACAATCACAGCCGTGAAGCTTCCTAAAACCTGCTATAAACCAATTTTTGTACAGCCCATTGATGCAGGTAAGACGAGTGTCCGCCACTCGAGTCATGCTTCAGCGGTGGTCGGAAGAAGTCGTTTTCGCCGGAATTATGTGAATAAAATCTAGTTGCGTAGCCAGCGGGTGGCGGGGGTGTGGGATGGGGGGGGGGGGAGGGGGAGGTGGGAAAATTGGGGAAAAAGGAGGGGAAGGAAAAAGAGGGGGAAAAGAAGGGAGCGGAGGGAGCCGGGAGGGGAACAAAGAAAGAAAAGGGAAGGACAACCGGGGGGAAAGGGAAGAGGGAGAAGTAAAAAGGAACAAAAGGAAAGGAAAAGAGGGAAAGAAGGAGTCGAAAGTTAGACGTTACCTAAAAATGGGAGAGGGAGGGGGAAGCCCGGAAGGGCAAACGAAGAAAGAAGGGAAAATATGTTCGACGGAGAGAACGAAAGGGGAAGAAGAGGAAGAGGAAAAGCAACAACAAAAAGAAACACGGAACGGACAAGCCCAGGAAAGCAATACAGGGAAAAAAAAGAAGGAAGAGAAAGAAAGAGATAAGGGAGACAAAAAGAGGGACCGGAACAGGGGGAGAAGAGGGAAAGAAAAGAAAGAGGGAAACGGAGAAGAGAAGGATGAGAGCTAGAATTTACTAGCAATGCAAAGAGGAGAGGTGGAAAGGATTGGGAAAGGAAGAGAAGAGATTGGGGGGGAGGAGGGAGGGAGAAGGTCTGAAAGAGAGGCAGAGGAGAAAAATAAGGGGGGTGGGAATGAGGGAAAGAGAAAACAAAACGGACAACCGGGAAAGAGAATTAGGAGAAAGGACGGGGAGGAAGGGTAGGGGAAAAAGAAAAGGGAAAGAAAAAAAGGAGGGGAAGAAGAAGAAAGAAGAGGAGGGGAGAGAACTAGAATGACCTGGAAATGAAAAGAGGGAAAAGGGAACAAGAAGATGGGAATATGTCAAAGGAGAGAAAAGAAAGGAAAGAGAGGGAAGTGAAAGAAAAGAATACTGGAGGGATTCGTGGAGTTACAAGGTGAGTTTTACACGGAACATAACAAAATAGCGATGATGTGGAATGGCGTTCTGTATGCACCCCCCCCCCTCCGAATGATCTAGGGTAGCCAAAGAATGAGTGATTGTCAACATAATCACTGTGATTATTGCGCTACATAATGTCGTTAGGTAGGACTATCGCTTCCACCAGGCCGTGAAACTTGCTATATGTAACAACAGTGCTGCTCTTACATCGAAATGAGGTAAATGAGCTTTTTCACGGTAACATGGTTCTCATGTATATAAGCCGATTAACGCTGGTACCTTTTGCTTTTTGCTTATTTTCCTCCATATTCTTGCTGTTTCGCTAGTAATACATTCTTCAGCTCAGTCACGCCCCATTCCATCAATAGGCATACTTACAAGGTTTATATGACTGTAACCTGTTACGGAAGTCATGAAGGGTGGGGGTGGGTGGGTGGATACATCCCCCCCCCCAAATTTGATTTGGGGTGGCTATGTGATCCCCCCCCCCCTCCCGATGATCCAGGCATATCTCCCAAATGATTGGAATGAGGTAGCAACGAAGGTATATGTACGGCCATAACACAATGACCTGACACATTCTAATGGAAATGCTTAAATTTTATGTTGAGGAGGCCAAAATGCAACAAAAATTCGCGCTGCGCGCGTTGTTTTCTTTATTCCATTACACATGTAATACAGTAGGCCCATGCACAATGACTTGTCAGATTGTAGCAAAATATGCCTTTTCCCAAAACGTGTCGTCTACAAGTGCAATGCGGTGAACTTGAACTTAGGAAAGGCCACAAGGAGAATTGGGTTTGGGACACGATTCAAGTCCCACCCTCCCCCCTCCGAATACGAGAGAAACCAAAAGAACTGGAAAGTGACGTAGGATATTGTGAGTATATAAACAGTGTCGAAGAATGTTCTCACGATTTTAGCACAGCCACCCCCCCCCTCCTCCTGTTAATCAGTGTAGGGCCTACATCACCAGCCTTCAGGTCATCTCGGATGATAAAATCTCGGATCGGTGCCGGAAGCCCCCCCCCCCCTCCCCCCACCCCCACCCCCCCCCTCCCTCATCCACTACAGGCCTATTAAGGGAAAACGTATGGGGTTACAATATTCCAGTGGATCAGCCACATATTCGACTAGAAGGCATGCGTTGAACTCAATTTCGACATAGCCAAAATTTAGGTTGACATCCTTTGTCGAAAAATTGACCATAATCTGCCGAGCCTGCAGAATCAGCTAAAATAGAACAACGTTACACCCGTTCTAACCCAAATCGAACCCCCCATTATCAGGCGCGGTACGGTTTTCTACATATTAATCCCTCGCCCAGTCCTGATACGATCAACATCAGCAAACGATGGTGCTCCTGTAAGATGCCAGGACATACATACCCCCCCCCCCTCCTCCGCCCAATAGTAAGACAGTACAGTCAGGTGGTATCAAAAACCAAGTGGGGGCAACACCATAGTCCAGACATCGAGGCAGTGCGTATCTCTACTTGACTATATTATAGTCAAGTTGAGGCAAGTTGAGGATCGAGTGGGGAACTCGACGGGCGAAAGGGGGGGGGTGAATGGGGCGAAAGTAAGAGGAGGGTGAAGCAAAGTGAAAGGTTTAGGCCTACACCAAAAAAAAAATACGATGTGCCTCAAAAAAGGGGGTTTCTTCGTCAACTTCAATGGAAAGTTATGGCAGAACACTTTTGAGAGATTTGCGTTAATTATAGTAGGACAATCGACAAGCTTCACCATTTTCAATGGCTAGCGCCCCCTACAAAACTAGGCAGGTTAGTTAAATGATCAGGAAAGATTGGGAAGTGCCTTTCCAACACTCTGGGAGGCCTCATATCCCGAAATTTCTGTGTAAACTACTCACCAACCGATGTTGTCTCTCCGCCTCAGAGATTGAAAAACGACCATATGAAGTACTAAAGCCCAGTAACGTCGCCAAGGGGTGGGGGGGGGGGGGCACGAGCCCCTCTCGAAAACCTGCGCCCCTCCGCACGAGCCACTCTCGACAACCATGTGCCCCTCCGCCCGTGCCTTCCCCCCCCCCCCCCACCCCCCCCCCCCCCCCCCCCACCCAACGAAATCTGTAATTTCCAAAGAAATATTCTGTAGTCAATATTCGACGACTAGTTGGTTTAGACCTGGCTAATTTGTTGTTTTTCATGACAAGAAAGGCAGTAGCCTAATTGTGCCAAATTTGCCTCAATGCACTAAAAAGTGTATACGTTCGTGCTTCGCGCGTGGTACTAGTGGTGGAATTCGTCGATCCCGTTGCTCTCCCCTCTCCCGACATCTCTGCAAGCTCTGTATGGGAAATTTCTTCCTATTGGCCCCCTAGCTTATAATCTGTGAGGTGAAAATATGCACAGCAACATTCTCATTAAACTTGACAACTGCAAATTCATATCCGTTGTTGTTGGATTACTAACCTTTTAGCCTCAGTCCGTCTTCTTCCCATTCAAACCATGTGCAATTTAAATTGCAGTATCCTAGGCTATCAGACTGCTTGGATTTTCAACGCGTGTTTTCTACTACACTACTAAACGGAAGTGCAAGCTCTCTATGGCAAAAAGCGTTTATATCATGATTGGGACTGTAGAGCTAAAGTTGGCTAAATGTTCTAAATTTCTGCTGGGATTATGACTTTTCTCTAGATGTGCTCTGGAAATCTTGAGAAAAATTGCGCGCTTCGCGCGCACTGGTCGATAATAGTATGGCACAGCAATTGTTGAACATTCTGGCTGAAAAGTTAAAATCGGGGCAACGGTTGGGACCGAAGGTCTGGCATAATGTCGTCATTTTCCACCGAAAAACAAAATTGGGATAATAAAATGATCATAAAACGCACGAGAAAGGTCATTTCGGCCATCTGGGGGCTTTGCCACAATTAGAAATTCGTGTGCGCTAGCCGCCAACACACGGTGGCGCTCCGCTCAGATAGTATCCGCGTTCCCCTGTGCCCCTCCTCAAGACGAAAATCTGGCGACACCACTGCTCTAGCTCCCCTTCCCCTAATTGTAAAATTCTTCTGCGCCACTGAGTCAAGTACGCGAAAGTAGGCTACTATTTCCTGCAATCTGATGAGTGATCTATTGCTCTTGGAAACTTCTCAAACGATTGTGCAAAGCAAGATTGGGCACGTTTAGATAGCCGTCAAATCATCTCCCACATTTTCACAACGGGTGACTGTGTGCATATGGTAATTCACCTATTGTCACTTGAGGATCAAATATTTATGGCTTAAAAGGAGGGGGTTGGCTCTAACTCCTAGCTTGACTTTACGTAATTGTAAATTTGCAGTAGGTCTGGGGTATCAATTCGATCAGTTGCTGGGGTATTCTTTCTTACGAAAATACACCATCCGATTTTTGCAATTCGGTTCCGGCGAGTGCCACTCCGGCGATATTGGAGGTATACAAAAAAGCCAAATTTTTTGGGTGCGATACGCGCCAACAAAGATGGCGCCTCCGCTCAGTAATAGATTGAAGGTCCCACATGCCCCCCCCCACACTTTTCGAAACGGATTCGACGCCCCTGATTTGCCTCCAGAGACCTTAGCTGTGAGGAGAAACGACCAGAGAGAATGGGCTAAGTAACCACAGTATTCGAAATTTTCTGCACAAGGAAAGCCATATGCTGCCAAGTATAACCCTTATATATCGAAGCATGGGAGTGGGGGCGTTTGCGAAAGAACCGATGAAAAGTTTGGCACTAGGCGCAGAGGCGGGACAAAACAATTATTGGACATGTGAAATTCGGACAAAAATTTTGAACAGGAACAAATCTAAAAAAGTGACAAAATTTTCTACTGACTGGCTCGATATTTTCTTTCAATCAAAGGCCCGAAAAATGCACATATTTTCTACGACAGTGATGTTCGAGCAAATGTCCAAGATTCGGGCAATCTAACCCGAATGGAAGGGTCTATGGGCCGCGGAATACAGGTAGGAATGAAGGCCGTCGGTCGCTCCTCCCAATATTCAACAAAAACCGCCGCCCCAAATATTGACGACGATGTCACAGTTTTCAGCAAATCAGTGCGTGTGAACTATGATTTCAAATTGTGGACAAAATTGGGACATGTAGGGCTTTCATGAATGGGCTGATGGAAAAATGTAATTGCGATATGAAGGGCTAATATGGAAAATGGCAGATGGGATGGAACGAATGTAAGAGGATGCACAGTAGATATTATTCGTGATCATCTCGACTCATCGGATTTTAGGGATTAACAGTCTGTACTGTAGATGGCTTTTTTTTCAATAAATTGAAATTGTAGACATGCGATACATATTTCAAGACTGGCAGCTCAAACACCCGGGAATGCCTTCTCCAGCCATCTGAAGGGTCTTAAAATCCAAAATGTTCCTGATGCGCTCCGCGCCATCTAATTGGTGGCGCTAACACATAGAGAGTATCCGCACACCCGTCACCCCCCCCCCCCCATGCCACAAACAAATACTACGCCAACTGCGAAGAGTCATAGAAAATGATCTGTGTCATTGCGAGGCCTGGGAAGTGTAGTAATGTAATTTCCGACGATCTAGGAAGTACTTTTTCGTAGGCTACGCTACGCTCCAGTTATCATGGTCGCGCTTCGCTGAGATTGTGGGGTATATGCACGCTTCGATAATCGGACTTTGGGGAAATGTTCGTAATTTCGCCCACCCGGGCTTCAGGTACTGGATGCGCCCCTGGAATAAATATATCGATTTTCGCAATTGGGAGCCTCTTTTAGCTCACCTCACTGGAGCCACATAGCTAGGTTCGCTATGTGATCGTGCATTGGCATCTATATATTTATTTATTATCTGTCAACAATTGATTCCATTTGCTACTCCTCCTAATAAATCCTTGGATGAATCATGATTGAAATTTGGTCACAATGATAACAAGTCATGGAGCAAGAGGGTGTTCAGGAATTTTGCCCCCCCCCCAAATGTTGCATTATATACCGCTTTATAGTATAGGCGCATCAGAGATTTCCGGGAATTTGGGGTTAGTGGCCAATGTGAGGCATAGGGCTCATCATTGGAAGAAACACACAAAGCTCTCCTCCTAAATCTGTGGCACAGTGCTGAGGTTCGGTCATAACCGATGTGTATAATAGCCATACCGTCGGGGTATCAGGAATTTGGGGTCCAAGGTCCCAACATGGGACCCTATGGCGATTTTATGGAACTACACACAATAGTGTTGAACGCATGTTCTCTCACCAAGCTTCAATTGATTTTTCAGTGAAGTACCATGTATGGGTCCTTGGGTAGTGGTCCATGGGGCTCATACGTACCAGTTGACCAGATGTGGTATCCACGAAAGCTATGATGCCATTAGCAATCTGTGACCTCAATGTTAGCTCAATCAGTCACTTCACATCAGATTGCACTAGTGGAACTTGAAAAGATTTACACATACCAGGTGAGCTTGCTGTGCTATGGACTCCCTCGATACAAACTTACTGTGGGTTGCACGGGCCACTTTGAACAATTATTACAATTACAGTTTTATCATTGACGAAGTCGGGGAATCTATGCGTCATGCCAGTGTGTATGTGTTGTGGTGTGTTGGTTTGTGTGTGTGTGGACCGCCTGGCTTGTGAACACAATAACTCACCACACTTGGAGGATGGAGCTCATACTTGGTATGTGGTTTCCAATGATAGGACATGATCCTATGTTTTGGGTGTCAGGTCAAGGTCATCTGAGGTCACGAGATCCAAGTCTGATAAACCTTGTGAACACGATGAATCAGATCGGAAGAGCTTTGTGAAGGGAAAGAGTTTAAATTTTGGTGTGTGGCTTTCTTATGCGGGAGTACAGGTACCCTATTGTTTTTGTTCAAGTTGATTTGGGTCAAAAAGAAAATTGTGAAAAGTCAAAACTTCGGCCAATTTTTGGCTGTGAACACGATAACTAAAACCACCTGGATGATGAAGCTCAAAATTGGTAGTGTGTTCCCCATGATAAGTCATGAACCCAATTGTTCGGGGTCAGGTCAGAGGATATCTGATGTCACGAGGGTCGAAGTCTGGAAACCTTGTGAACACGATAAGTCCAGAGGTTGGTATTGATAAGGTTCAAATTTGGTGTTTAGCTTCTTATGGGGAGTAAGGAACCCTATTGTTCTTGGTATAGGTCGGGACTGAATTCAGCCAAAACAGAATTGTGAAAAGCGTCAATAATTTGGCGAACTTTGGCTGTGACGCGATAACTCGACCCCACCTGGGTGATGAAGCTAATACTTGGATGTGTGTTCCCCATGATAAGTGTTCATCTGTGGTCACCAGAGGATTAAAGGGCTGATAACCTTGTGAAACAATAAGTCTAGTGGTTGCGTCTAATCGGGTAGAGTATTTAGGTGTAGCTTCTTATGGGGGAGTAGAGGAACCCTATTAGTGTTTTTGGTATAGGTCAGGGCTGAAAATTTGTGAAAGTCATATGTTGGCCAATTATGGCTGTGAACATGATAACTCGCCTCACCTAGTTGGATGAAGTTCACTTAGTAGTGGATTCCGGTGTGAGTTCATGACCCTATTGCTTTGAGGTCCACCAGAGATCCAGGTCTGAAATCCTTGAAATAGTGTGTAGCTATCTTATCAAGATTATAGGAATCCTATTGTTGCGTAAAAATGGAAATTCGCGACGTTAGGTTTCCCATAATGAGCTGGTACAATCTCCCATTTGTCCTTGTGTCTGGCTTAGGTTGTCAGAAAGAGTCAAGAAAGCACTAACCTTTGGCTTCTGGTTGGACAAAGGTGGTTGTTCACAAGTGTTTACCACCACCCCATAACCATATGTCGAACTTGAAGAATATGAGTTTGGGGGAAAGTAGGGCCTTGAAGTTGGTATGCTGGTTTTAGAACATTCACCCTACTGGAGTCATTAACGGTTCAACCATGCTTAGTCCCAGCAACAAACATATCGTTGAAACGTTATGAAAATGTGAATGTTTTGAATAAACATATATTCAGTGTGCATGGGACTAATAATGATGTTTCAAAAAACATTTTTCGCAAAAATTCTATTCGAGTAATCAATAATATAACGATATAAAACGTTAGGAAACATGCTACGCCCATCCAAAACGTATACAAATATGTGCAATAACACCAATTTTAACGTTATGGAAACATTTTTGGAGTTTTTTTTTATATTTTAATTCCTTGACTTCAGTCAGGGGGTCTCGATTCTATGCAGTCATGACGGTGTGTGTGTATGTATGGGGATGTGTGGCTGTGGGGTGTGGAGCCTGGCTGGCTGGATGAAGCTCATACTTGGTATGTGGGGTCCCCATAATGGTACAGATTCCTATTGTTTGGGGTAGGTCAAAGGTCATCTGAGGTCATTATAGGTCAAAGTTTGAAGTTCTTGTGAAGAGGATAAGTCCAGAACGTTTGGTCCAATCAAGTTGAGATTTTGGTGTGTAGCTTCTTATGGGGAGTACAAACCTTCGTTTTGGTGTAGACCAAGGTTCATTTTGGACAAAAAATTGAAAAATTGTGAAAATTGATATTGGGCAATTTCAGCTTTTGAAGAGGATAACTCGACCCCACCTGGATGGATGAAAGCTCATATGGTTTGTGGGTCCCCCTTAATTAGTACATGATCCCTACTTGTTTGGGGTCAGGTCAACGGGTTTCTGATGTCATTCGAGGTCGAGTCGAAAATCTGTGAAGAGGAAAGTCCAAAAGTTTGGTTTACTCAAGTTGAATTCGGCGTGTAGCTGAATTTCGGCACGCACCCTATGTTTTTGTGCAAACCTGGGGTCATTTTGGGGGAAAAATGGTGAAAAATTTGTATTTGGCCAATTTCAGCTTGTGAAGGGCAATCCCGAACCCACCGAAGGGCTGAAGATCATACTTGGGTTGTGGGTTCTTCCATAATGGTACATGATCGCTATTGTTTTGGGGTCAGGTCAGAGAACGTCTGAGGTCATTAGAGGTCATAGTCGAAAATCGGTGGAGAGGATAAGTCTAGATGATTGAAAAATGGCGAAGTTGTGAAAAAAGTGAGATTTGGGCATTTTAGCTGTGAAGAGCATACCCGACCCGACCTGAAGAGATGACGCTCCTCCTTGGTATGTGGGTTTCCCTTGATTAATACATGATCCCTATTGTTTTGAGGTCAGTTCAAAGGTCATCTGAGATCATTAAAGGTCAAATAATCTGAAAATCTTTTAAAAACAAATAAGTACCGAGGCCTGGTCTGATCAGGTTAAAAATTTTGTATGCAGTTTCTTTAATGGGGGCACAATAACCCCATTAACCCTACAAACACGAAAAGTTTTAAAAAATTTCTAACATGTTTCGCTGATGTTTCGAAAACCGTTTTTTGTTGAGTAACAAGAAGGTTAGGATAATGGTTCCAGAACGTTTCACAAAAGGTTTTGAAGAAACGTTTCGAAAAAATTTCCAACAATTTCTGAAAGTGTTTAAAAAAGGTTTTGGTGGCAAAAAAAATGCGTCAATACGAATTTTAAGTTATGTTAGTGTTGTCTTAGTATATTATATCATTTTGTTTCCTGGTTTGCGATAAACAATAAATTTGAAGTGAAAGTGAAATGTTTATAGAATATTATCCCAAAACATTTGGAAAGGTATGAAAACATTTCCGTAACATTCCTGTAACTCAAAAAAACGTTTTCAAAAACATATAAGAACATGTTCGAAAAAACCTTTTCGTGTTGATGGGAATGTTGGTTGTAGACTGGGAGTCATTTGGGGGGAGAGATTAGGAAATTGTGAAAATTCGATTTTCTTACACCGTACCAATTAGCTTAGTAACACAATGATTCATGCTTGATATGGGGGGGGGGGTGGGGGGGTTTGGGGGTGTTTTGTTTTTTTTTTTTTTTTTTTTCTTTTGGGTTGGGGGTGGGGGGTTTTGGGGGGGTTGTGGGGTTCATTTTAAGAGAACATGTCCCTGGTGTTTTAGGGCAGGTCAGCGGTCAGCTGGCCTAGGAGAGTCAAGTTGATGCCAATTGCTATTCCTTGATTGAAAGTATATATAAGTAATCCCACAGATAATATAAGTATGTAATCCACAATTGCCTGGAGGTTAAAAAAGTTTAAGCCGAAAGGTTATTGTAAATTGCCTTGATAATTCACCAAGACACACTGTGGGCTATGTACACTAAATCTATTGGATTGATCCTTGCTGCTTGGCTGTAAGTGAATAAGTGAGATAACATGAAACAAAGGATGGACCATGCCCGTGACAGGGGTCACATAGGTCAGATAGAAGACTGCCTCTTGTGCTATCATGGAGT
Organism: Sclerodactyla briareus; assembly: GCA_026419785.1. Taxonomy (NCBI): domain Eukaryota; kingdom Metazoa; phylum Echinodermata; class Holothuroidea; order Dendrochirotida; family Sclerodactylidae; genus Sclerodactyla; species Sclerodactyla briareus. The sequence goes on along the minus strand of JAODTK010004187.1, from coordinate 177,604 downwards.
GAGAAGGGGGTGACATGAGTCTATAGGACTAAACAAGTTTTTACTAAGGGAAAATGGAATTCAGTAGCAAATACCGGGAAAAGAGTTAAAGGACCCAAGAACCCCCCCCCCCCCCACCCATACACAACCCCCACCCCTGTGGGCATTAACCTAGCGCACACAACCCACCACCCCAAAAAAGCGTATCAATGAAACATTACATCCCTCCCCTGTTTTGATGATGGAATCATATCAGAAATACTTTAGGGAAATTGGCTAAATAAGCAAAAGCGAATAAAATGCTTGTATAAGAGAGGGGAAAGTTCCCACTCACAAAGCTGTCCAACACCTGCGCGGTATGGCTAAAGTGTGAACAGCCTTCAACGAAAATAAACAAGTCTTCTCGATATGTATATGCAATCGAGATGGAATCTCCTTTCCGAGAAAATGAAATGCCATAGCAATAAACCAATAATAATTGGGTAAACAGGATCGTCCTTTGGTATGAACAAACGTCGGCGAAGGATATGATCTGACGACATTGCAAGATATATGGTAAATAATATCAACACGATTTCAAAACGAATACAAAGTATCATAGTCTCCAGGGAAAACAGTGGGGCGAAGGTTACTAGCACTTCACCCAAGGTAGCAATAATATTCCGTTAAACATGACCGATTAACAAGGTAAATTTTGACAGTACACAGGGCGAGGTTCCAGCACTTCACCCATGGCTATAGTTCCTCAATGAGGCGTTCGTGTTGACTTTTGCTGTTCGACATTAATATAACGAATTGGGTCCATTTGCAGGTGCTTGTGGCGGTCACCACCTCATTTTCCTACAGAAATATCCTCACCCGCACCCTTCCGGTAGGTCGGGTTGTGACTCTGAAAAGAGCTTGAAAAAGGAGGAATTCCGCGTAATCTTTTGACTCTCTCGTTCCGCGGTAATCATCGAGCCGTTTATGGCTGTGATTCGAAGTGGTCGCGGGTCGTAGTTGGTGTTGAGCTTGTTGACGGCGTGATTGTAGAACTAGAACGGTGTCTCCAATTTTAAGGATTGACGCTTCCTCTTTTCTGCGTGCTTTCATAGTCGACTTTGCCTGTTTGTCTGTGTCTCGTATTGCTGGTCACTCCTGTTGGCGTTGCATTGACGTGAGGAGCTTCATCACCCTGACCTGGCGTCCAAATAACGTTCGGCGGTGGAAGCTTTTAGTGGATCAGTGCGGTGTTTGCGCGGTAGTTGCGCAAAATAACTTGTAGTTCCGAACGCCCGACTGATTGCACTGGTAGGCGCTGCGCGAAGTTTTCTCGACGTGCGCATGAATCTTTCGGCAGTTGCATTAGCCTTGGGCCAAAGTGGTGTGATTTTTTCCTGTCTGAAAACCGATGATCCAGCAAATTTTTCTAAAATCCTGCGCTTTGAAATGGCAGTCCATTGTCTGATTTCACCACTTCTGAACGGGCCGAATGTTGAAAGCTTTTGTCCAGAATGGGATCGTGACGTTTGTTTCTATGTCTAACTGCGTTATTCCAAGATGGGGTAGCGCGAGTGTCGTCCAATGACCAAAGAGATAGTCCTCCCGATGGAAATGGTCACAGAAGGCAACACTGACCTCTGGGGGGGGGGTTTCCCTGGCGCAGCGGGTAGCTCTGACATTTTGAGGTGATCATGATGTTATCAGCGTGGTTGCATTGTCCATGGCAACACGATTTGATTAACTGACTGGTTGAGCTTGAATGTCATTTCTGAAACCAGACTTTCTCGCGAAGTAATTGTTTTGTCTTCACGAGTCCATGTGACCCTCATGGCGAGATTGAGAACCCGTTTCTTCTGGAGTGACTTGGGTATAACGAATTCGCCGTTCCGCGAAGCGGAATGTCGTTGCTCACGGTTCTCATCTCGCACGTTATAGACGGGCGAATGTGCGCTTTCTTCTTCGCTTGCCACGCAGTAGCTTGCGGCCATGCATTTTCCACTATAAGCATTGTTATTTTGCACATATTGCACTGACTTTGATGCATCTCTGATCTCTGTCAGGGACATTGCTTTAGGCACAGAATGTTCAGCTACTGAATTTGACCGTATTCCTCGGCTGCTGCCTATGCGCACCGAATGCTAGCGGTCCGGGCATTGGGGTGTCGCGACAAATACAGTCGCGGGAATTGTCCTTCGGTTTGTACATCCTATGGAATTGTCACTCCTGTAGACGTAGATTCAAAACATCTTTTCGAGCGCGAGCTGGGGTTTTGAACTTTGGATGTTAATGATGGCTTGCGGGGCTTATGGTCCGATATGACCTTGAATGACCCACCATGCAAGTACAAAAAGCTGAAATGGTTCGCATGCCCATACAACAACGAGTGCTTCACGCTCGTTTGGGAGTAGCGCTGCTCAACGTGGTGAAAGAGCTCTACTGGCATACGCGATAATGCGCGCTTGCTCATGAAATTCTTGCGTTGAGCCAACATTAGCGCCAAGTCCAACTGGACTTGCGTCAACCATCATTTCAGTGATTGCGTTTTTGAATCAAAATATGACCACTTTTTGGTTTCGCTTTGTGAGGTTTGCCTTTAATGTCTCAAGGTCAGTTTGATGCTTGTCTTCCCATTTTTAAAGCATATCTTGTGGCTGAGCTCGCGCAATGGTTCTGTAGTATTTCGCATAGTTGGGTATGAATCGCGCACAGTAATTGGTCATGCCGAGTAGTGCGCACCTCGCTCACATTCGATGGGCTTTGGGCTTCGTGAATGGCAGCCACCTTTTTTTTGGATCTGGGTGAGATGCCGTCGCTGGAACACGTATCCGAAAAAGTGCAGGGCCCGAGTCCTTGTTTGAACTCACACTTGGCTTTGTTCAGAGGGAGACCCTTTTCGCTTAGTAGGCGTTTGAACCCGAGCGCTAAACATTTGTCCCTGCTCCGCGGCATTTTCCCCGAACACAAAATGTCACACTGATGTTGATGACCCAGGAATACCTTCGAGGGTTTGGCTGATGACATTCTGCAATACCTCGGCTGCTGACGATCCCAAAGCTGAAAGGCGTTTGTATCTGCGGAGGCCTGCGTGTGTCGAGAAATCCGTTATATTCCTCGACTCGAGATCGGCTCCGTTGGTGATACCAGCAATTGAGATCCCGTTTTTGAAAAAACGCTTTGATCCGTTCAGGTCCATGTTTAGTTCAATCATTGTTGGGGTGACATTCCGCTCTCTCGTTGATTGCCTGGTTTGGGAGAGCATGTCAACCACAAACGGCTTTTTTGTCGGGGGCGTGCGGTTTCGGTACAAACCACTATAGGTGACACCCAGGGGGTCGGCCCGTCTGAACCCTTTCGAATGATGTCATTCCTCCTCAAAGAACTTTAGTTCAGCTTCCCTTCCACTTTCTTCTTCTTTCGAACGTGGAATGGGACTTCGCGATGGGGTTTTGTGCCATTGCTGCACGGATTTGTCACTGTGAAGTTTTGACTTGAAGTCTTTTTTTTACCGATACCCGAAAACAAATCGAATGTTTCACGTACCATGTCTGAGGTTGTTGTTGGTGATGAGTCGTCGTTGCATGATAAGATTCGAACTAATCCAATTTCCTCGCCCGTCTTGTAGCTTAGTCAGCGCTCCGGAGTTTCCTTGCACTGCATGGAACTTGGCAATTGCGAACTTATACTTGCTTTGAGTGCATTTCCGCTTCAAGCATCCCAGAACTTTAAGTGGCTTTCTGGATCCGTATGGCAGAGGTTTGTTGAGCATGGTTTTCAATTGGTGGGGCTTGCGTTTTTCAGCTTCCTGAATGCCCTCACCCTCTCGAGGTTAACAGTGGCTGCTTCCAGTGTCCACCCAAATCGATAAGGAGCTGGATCCACAAACCTGGATGTTGACATATGGGGTACGTCCTTTGTTCTCGTTTCCAATATGAACACTGGTATTCATCACTTTCATCTGAATCTGAGGGCATCCACCTGAATTAAACGTGGTGGAGCGGTTTGTTTTCCACTGTTACCATTTGTCCGCCGTTTCTGGCTCGGTTTCGAGAAGTTTCCCGAGAGCGACACTTGGAGAGGAGTAGTGGCCCAATTTTCCCTCAGCTGTTTGCATGTTTTGCCACTATCTGGGCACCTCGTCCCTCGTCCCGTTTGTATGGGGATACACTCCACCACATAAATAACATTTTGTTTTGCGTCGCGGTACGTTGACTGTTGCTTTTGTTTGACTTGTGGCTTGTTGCGTTTGCTGGATTGTGGGGCCACTTTTCTCACTGGCTCTGTTTGTTGTGACTCTCGATTCCCTGAAGCCTGAAATCAATATTCCAGCGCCCTGGCCTGTCGAAGGAGGTCTGGTAGCTTCACTGGGTTCTCATTCCCACCTACGCAGTTTGTTTATGTGCCCGTTTGAACAACGTTGGGGTGCCTGATTTCATTTCATGGTCCTGCGAATCACAGTTGAACGCCACCGTTTCAGTTCAGCCGTGTATAGTAGGCGTCCACGTTTTCTCGTCTCGCTGTTTTGGGCCAGGGCGGAAGAGATCAATTTCCATCATACTCTGGATTTTTCTGGGGTATGAAATAATCACTTAGCGCCTTCCACTGCTTGGAGTAGTCTTTCTCCTCTCCGGTATCAGGCAAATGATCAAAAATGTCATAGGCTGCGTCCCCGAGAACAGGAGAAGGCTCGCTTACGGTAGCCTCTTTGATGTCCAAAGCAATTAGAAAGTTCCCAAATCTTGCAATCGCCCACTTTTCCCACCGTGGTCCGATTGCAAGGACGTCCACATAGATATCCAGTGGAGGAAATAATGGCAAAGCTGCATGGTGCCATGATAAATCCAGAAGGAAAATTTAAAAAGGCATCAACACTTTTACTCGTCGCCAATGTAATATTTGTTTAATAATTCACAAGACACATGTGTAGGTCTATGTACACTAAATCTATTGGATTGATCCTTGCTAGCTTGGCTGTAAGTGGATAAGTGAGTAACATGAACACAGAGATGGCATGCCCGTGACAGGGTACATCGGTCCAGATGAGTAAGACTGGCCTCTTTGCTATCTTGGAGTAGAGAGGGGGTGACATGAGTCATAGGACTAACAAGTTGGTTACTAGGGAAAATGGAGTTCATTAGAAATACCGGTAAAAGGGTTAAAGGTACGTGTGCATTACTCGGACAAAGGTATCAGAACATTACAGTTATGAAGCGTCAGTCCCGGGAATCACTAGGCCTCTTGGCTCTCTGGGAAAATGTTATGCTCACGTTCTGTGTTTTGCTGTGATTAGCATCACGGGAGATATTTTATGCATCTTGGGATGTTCATGGTACCGACGTTGAATGTTTGTTAAACTTACGTTAATGTTATACACAAAACACACGGGACAAAGTGTGAAAAGATTAATCAAACTTTGAACTTTAATGAAATACAATGCCTTATCCCCTCAGCAACAGCACTGACGGAATGGACAACAGAGTATCCATAATTCAACATACAAAAGTGTAAATCAAGTCCACAGCTAAACCAAGTAGCACTGAGCAGAATAATTGACCTGACCTGTCGGTCACAAGACAGCCCTTCGACCACAGGTCGTTTTGTTCACCTAACTACAGTTTTGTTAAACTTACGTTTGTTACACAAAACACACTGGACAAAGGAAAAAGCTTTAACAACTTTAAACTTTAATTGAATACAGCCTTAGTGTATAGGAAAACCCCAGCTATCACCTACCAGGCTTGCGACATCGCTAGGCATGCAATTCTAAGATAGCATGCGCAAGAGCTGGTGGTGGCTTAGAATAACATATTGCTCGTAAAAACTGATCCGGGTCTTCCACCCTACCCTGCCCTCAGGCATATCAGGACACACTGCATCTCAAATAGCCGCAGTGGACCAGTGGGTCGAATGATTTTGCAACTGAACCCCCTACCTTCAATGCCAGCCACTTTGATTGCCTTGTTTAAAATGGTAGCAACCATGCCAGAAATTAATTGCCCTTAAGGTGGTCAAGCAACTTAGGAAAAACCGGCCTGTTACCTGCTCGAACATCCTCGGTTCTCAGCAAATAATCCTTGAGGGCCCTGCTACGTGTGGACTCAACTTGATGTCCTTTGTACCCTTCAAATCACAGAAAACCCTGTTCTGGTCCTGTCGTTTTTCACCCCATGTAAGGTCACTGTGGCTTCCTTGTCCCCAAAAACAATGTTGGCGTTGAGAAGACGCCATCGAAAATGAACCATCTGCATTGAACGCACGGCCTTTGGTGCAATGTCGGAAGGCCGCAACATCAATACCAGTGCCATGAGCGAAATGGCCTTTAGGCCAACTCTGGCGATACCGTAGTTGGGCATTATGCGGCCAACTGGTAAAAAGTTCCCTAAATGGTTCTATAGGCTGACCTTTGACCGCGCCATGGGCACTGCTGTCCCAGAATTCACTAATGCCTCAACCAACATCTTATGTGGTAACTGTCACAACCATAATTAACCATAATTTAGCATACATGTAACATGGCAGCCAAGCACCTTGATTTGCGAGCGTGAGGCAGCTGCGATCGGCAATGCTGCCTAGGAAATGTGCCACCACATTTTGATCATTGGAGGGAAGTTAGCTGAAACGGATCTGACAGAAGTCCCTGTAACTGCGCACGCTGCATTATAAGCAGTCCTAATAGAACAGCTAGAACAAAGGGCAACTGCCTCAGGCACTATAGTCCCCTGCCCTGGCACTCAAATGACCGGACCACATATCCTCCAGGCAATGATACGCCGCCATTTCTGTTCTTGGCCGCCCTCTGTGTCCTGGCATTTGCTTGTTCCTTGCGTCGACCCTTTTTCGGTAAGTCGCATTGGCATGGTGTTGCCATTTGTTGTAGTTTTTGAAACCAGGCGCGCTGGCCACCGGACGGGGAAGATTGTTGCTCACTGCCCTTTTGCTTTTCCACCACTTGTAGAACCTTTGGGATCATCCTGATGGTGCATTTACCGAAGTTGTTGTGTTGGGTCCAATCTTTGCTGTGCTAGTTCATCGATTCCACTGGACTGTGGGTCGGCAAAACACTTGTAGACCGGCAATTGCGCTTGTTCTCCAGAGTTCGAGCGGTCTATTGGGTTGTGGTCCCACATTTTGTCCAAGTAACTGAAGAGGCTCCTGTTCAACCTCCACTCGTAATGCCTGGATAGTCGCGATAGGCCGTCTGCTGTTGTGTTCATAGACCCCCGTAAGTCTTTTTGCGGTCAAAGATATCTTCGATCGTGGAGCCTCCATCCATATGGCATTTGCTAACTGTGTAAGCATTGGTGCTGGTCCCCTAAACTGGTTGATATATGCTGCTGGTTTGTTACATTGTCCGTCAAACACCTGCAGGCACGTTTGCATCCGGGAAGGTTAGCGACTTAATTATGCCATCAACACTGCCATCATCTCGCGGAGTTGGCGCATCTGGCTCATCGCTTGTGTCCAGAGCCAGCTGCCAGACTTCCTTCGCAAACCCGCTCCCCTCCGGTCATAAGCGTCGGTTTTCCACCTGGTAATCCATGGTCTGTTTGGAGTGAGCCCCGTTCCAGGTGTTGTGCCTGGAGCCACCACTCTACAATCTTCGCTGGGGCTTGGTTGATATGGGGCATGTCGTTCCAATCGCTCTTCGATGCTAACAACCTTTACGTGTTGCGTAAGGAGCAACTTCGCTGGCACCACTGCGCCTTCGCATTGACACACATTGCCCCAGCAAACGCGTGCTAACACCTGGCATTCCGCATTGTTTGTTTGAGAACCCGACGTAGGTCTTTTGCGCACCTTGTGTAATTCCGCTCGTTTGGGACTTAGGCTTGGCTTCTCATCGGCCTGTTTCTGATAATGTAAACCTATAGAGGTTTGGTTTGCGATGGTGATAGTGATATTTTTTGCCTCGTTTATCACCCATCCTAGCGATTTAAGTGTGGACAAACAGATGTAAGTGACCCGACATGTGCGTGTCTGGGCTAGAAGACTGAAGTCATCAACATATGACGTAACACGGACTCCTTTTTGGTCCTTAAAACTGAATACAAGCACGAACAGTTTTGCAGAAAAATAGGGCCTGTCCTCAAACCGCAGGTAGACCTGCCAAAAACAGAAACGATGTTGCAAAGCTAATTCCCAGATACTCTTGTCATCTCTTCACCGGATCTGATGGTACCTTTCTTTATATCAATGTGTAACACCTCAATCAGGAGGTTGCCCATAACGCTAACAGTATTAATATCCTCATTTTGAAATTTTGTACTTCCACAAGTCCTTGATTAACACGGCCGCAATCCACATTAGAGGCATTTGCCCACCCTTTTAGGGACACAAACCAATGGGGGGAACACATTTCGGTGTGTACCTAACCTCTCTGACAGCCCCGTGCTCACAAGCTCACGAATTTCTTTCCTATGACCTAAGCTGGCTGTGGTTAAATTCCTTATTTGGTAGAAAAACAACCGTGATCAGTGACAAGAGGAATAGAAATACAATTTCGTAACCAATGGATAACCACCTCTTCAGGAGCCTGATATTCTCCCACTGCTCATAATTACAGAGATGGGCATCCTGAAATTACTGCCATTAAAACGATTTCCCTATACACACCAGGTGAAACGAACAAAACAGTCTAGCAGTAAATTTTTGAAAACTAATACCAAAAACCCTGCTAGTACCTACGAACACCTGGTTCATACTTTAAATGCCTCACACGGCATGGGTCCAAACACAGTCCTTATTCCAAACAAATAGCTGTGAAATACCGCCAGTCGAACCTAATTGGTGCTGGGGGGGGATTTTTGATCGAAGGGTGGCCCTGGCCGGGTTGGGGGGATCCCTCTGCTCGCGTATTGTCTGATATACGTCGGGGTGGCCGTGGATACCTCGTCCTGAGTGCGGTAAGCCACGCTTGAGCCAGCCGCGCCCTGAGCTGTACCGTTTTCGCCTTGATTGTAACCATCACCACGTCGAGGCTCCCTCCCTGGTTTCTCGGGAGCTGTTGCCCCCAGTGTTGACAACGTCGTGCTAGTTTGAGGTGCCTCCAGTGCAGCTTTCGTTCAAGCCTATTTATTCCGTTGAAACGAGCGGAAAAATTGTGCCGTGTCCTTGTTGAATTTATTTTGTACGACCAGCGCTGCATACTCGTGCGCAGGTAACCGAATATGTGGGCCAGTTTGTATATTAAACAATGGCAAAATCTTCTGCTCCGGTGCGAATCGTCCCCTGGTGAGAGTTCCGGGCCAGGCAGCTTTAATGCGGTTTCCAACAAATCGTCGGCAGAGCTTGGACAACACTTGTAGTGTTTTGTTGGTCGTCTCGTTTTATGCCGTGCTTTTGTTCGTTCAGTCTTAAATCTGCCGGCAGCTTTAATTTCTGCCTAAACTCTGATACTGGCAAATATCCGCCTGGGCTTCGCACCACAGGATGAAACCTGGCGCCCGCCAGGATGGACCTCATTAAGCGGACCCGTGTCCTCCTTGCTCTTGGTTATATCGGACGCTTGTCCTTGTTCTCTGGCATTTTGGTTGGCATATTGGTCGTTGTTTATGGGTGCAACCGGAACTAGGGCTACGCCTATCCCGGCTGCTCTGTTTATTGTTATTGTTATCGTTACCCGCAGCGCACTGGTTGTGGGGCCTAGCTCCGCGGAATCAGTCAAATCTCTCGATTTTGTTCAGTTTTTCCTCAATTTCACTTCAACCGTGATGATCGTCTGACACTCGTTGGTGTAACGTGGCAATAGAAGTTTTTAAAGCAGTCAGATTATGAAGAATTTCGTTGATTTTTTTCCGTTACCTCTGCGTCCATATCCGCCAGCGAAAGTATGGGCACTGAGCAGAATAATTGACTCTACCTATGTCAGGTCACATAGAACAGCCTTCGACCAACAATCGTTTTGTTCACCTAACTACAGTTCAGTGTCCAGTGTCCGGCTTCTACATGGAAACAGTGGTGAATTATCATCCCAAGAAGAATTGATACAATTTAAATGTCGTAACTGCAGTATCACTTTTTGTTTGCCGAAAGCTCGCCTGTTGTTCCAAGGATCACTACGCGATTGCGTTTTCGTAGTTTTGGTCGGCGAGGGCTCACCCCATACAAATCCCGCCACTTGGTGTTTTGAGGCATCGCAATACTGTCGGGATGGGTCAGATCTCACTGCACCGCAAAGGCCACACCTACTCGAGATCAAAACAGAATCGCGGAGATCACATCGACGACGACGGTTATCCGTTTATGTTTACTAAACTGGAGACTTTGTTCCCATTTGGTGAAACTGGAAGTGTGAAAATTAATACAGGGCGCCATCGGGACAAACTGTCGTCAGCGTCTGATCTGTTTGACTCGTGTCAGTGTATCCTCGCGAGAATTTAGAATAGTAAGTTTAATAAGCAAATATTGACAGCAAAAAACAAACAAAAAGTGAGTATTTCAGTGCAAGAGTCCAGGTCCAGGGGAAGTGAGGCCGACACAGACTACGGTATGAACAATCAACATAGCTAGCCTAGGCATAGCCGAGAAGGTCTTATAGCGCTTACGGAGGGTCAAACCGAAGTCCAAAACTGCCACTGACTTGGTGTGAAATTGGTCCCATTGACTTAGTGTGTAATACCTGTGAGGTGCTTTGTGTTTTGGCTCCCTCCCGTACAGGTGGCCTCAGCCACGGATTCTCTCAGAGCGAAGAGGGCTACTTAGGCTTTATCATTGTGGCATCCCCTGACGGATTTGCCGGCCAGGATGGCGCCGGGAGTTGCCCTGAATAGGCTATTTGTGCAAAAATGCTTCCATGGACTTTGTGTAGGAAAAAGCCCCATTGGCTTGTGTGTGGAATTCGGCAGTTTACCTGTGAAGTGCTTTTTGTTTCTGGGCACTCTCGGGTGAAGGAAGGGCTCATGACTAAATTTTATCGGAGAGGGGGAAGACACCTTAGCTTTCTACCCCAGTAGATCCACTTGTGCACCCACGCAAAATGGCGCGAGGAGGGCGATCCGAAAAGTGAGGTTGTGCAAAAAATTCGCCCCTGGAATTTGTGGTAAAGTACCTGTGAGGTGCTTTCGTTTTTTGCCCTTACGTCACAAAACACTCCAGCCCACTGACTCTTTCGGATACAAAAGACGCCTACTTAGTTTTATACCATGGTACCATCCCCACCATGCTTGGACGCCACAATGACAACGGAGACAGCGCCTAAAAGTGCTATTTGGCAAAGATGCTCCATTGATTTGTTAGGAAACATCCAGACTTAGTTGTGGGAATTGGCGTTTACCTGTGAGGTGCTATTTGTTTTTTTGGACCCCTCTGGTAAAAAAACGGAAGGGCTAACCCCCCCAAAAAATTAGGGGTGGGAAGACACCTCATCTCTCTCCCAGTACTATCGACTCGTACAACAACGCCAGGTGGCGCAAGGAAGGACGCTCAAAAAAAGTGCCTGTTGGCCAAACTTCTCCAATTGAATTGTGGTATGTTATCTGTGAAGTGCTTTTTTTATTTCCTCCTCTTTTTCGCTCCTCCCGTACGGAATTGGCTCAGCCACTGATTCTTTCAGAGTCGAATGAAGCTCCTTAGCTGATCTCATGGTACCGTCCTCACATGTTTCCATGCCAAGATGCAGGGCGCCGGGAGAATGCCCTAAAAAGTGCCATTTGTGCAAAAATGCTCCGATTGACATTCCACAACTAAGTCAATGGGGCAATTTTTGCACAAATAGCACTTTTGAGGCACTCTCCGGTGCCACGGTGGCATCCAAGGACCGTGGGGATGGGACCATGGTATGAAGCTAAGTGTGTCTTTGGTCCGGGGAATCAGTGGGCTGGGGCGTTTTTGTGACGGGGAGTGGGCATAAAACGAAAGGCACTCACAGGTAATTTACACACAAAGTCAATATGAGTAATTATTCATAAACAGCCTTTCATATCAGCCCTTCTTTCGACATCTTGAGTGCGGTGCACTATGGATGGTACGTGGGTTATAGAGCTAAGGTGTCTTCCCCCTCCCCTTAAAAACAATTTGAGGCTGAGCCTTCTGTCTGTCACCGATAGGGGCCCAAAAACAAAATGCACCTCACAGGTAAATGGCCAAATTCCACACACTAAGTCAAGGGATTTTTCACTACAAAAGTCAATGAGAGGTATCTTTGAACAAATAACACTTTTTATGGCATTCTCCCGGTGCCACCGTGGCATTCAGGAAGTGGAGATGGTACCATGGATAAAGCTAAGTAGCGTATTCCGTCTTTGGAAGAATCAGGGGGCTGGGGCCTTGGTGTGAGGGGAACGGGGGCCAAAAAAACCGAACAGCACATCAACAGGTTAACTTACACACTAGTCAATGGGAGAATTTTTGCACAACCAGGCCACTTTTCAGGAGCGCCACCCTCCTTGTGCCATCTTGGCATCGATGTACAAGCGGATAGTACTGGGGTATAGAGCTAAGGTGTCTCCCCCCTCCCTCCAAAAATTTTGAGGCTAAGCCTTTCCTCCACCGAGTGGGGCCAAACAAAATGCACCTCACAGGTAAAACACAAATTCCACACCAACTGAGTCATTAGAATGTTCCTACAACACAAGTCCAGCCCAGCTGCGCATGACTGTGTGTTAGTTCGGGTTGAGCATGGTTAGCGCTATAGACCTACCTGGCCTAGCCTAGTCACGTATCAGGAGAAATTAATTTTACTGTAGACACTGCCTATTGAAGGTTGACCGAAATCCGTAACCTCATGACTCCAACTTCTCCCTCCGATTACACAGCCGTCTATCACATTCAAAAGATCATTCAAGAGCATTCCAATCCACTACAATGTTAAAATTCCATTAGTATAAAAATGATACAAGGTAGCCTAAGACTAATTTGGCCCAATTGGGGGAGAATCTAAGGCTGCAGGTTAGTGGCCTGGCGGAAACCGGTGGGTTCATGATTTGCTAACCGAGTCAATCCGGTTTTTTCGGTTTTGATCGATGCTGTTCGATTGAACAGCAAACAAAAAGTATTTGCGCCTCGGGGGACGTACTTCTCCGTGAACCCCAAAAACGGTCCCGCCCAAGGCGAGTTTAAACTTCGGCACGACAGGATGGTAGCGTTTAACCTATATGTATATCCCTTCGCATTATTTTGTTAGTATGAATTGATTCTAATGAAAACAATCATAAGAAGAAAACGTCAGCATGATTTGATATTGGGGTTTCATAACTCATCTCATCTTGCCATTAAGAAAATCCAGCATTGTTATCCCCTCCTATTCGTTTATGTTAGTACAATATTTCATCTGTGTAAATACAGGACAATCTTTTCATCAATAAGACTGTTCCATTATAATATGGGGGAATGAACAAATAATTGCAAATAAACCTGCACAGAGCATCATACCACGTGTCTTTCTTTATTAAAACATGCAACGTGTGCCTGTCGCCACACATGCACAGTACAACCAGATCGCTAGTGCAATTACCGGTGAGCCCAAAGCCCCAAACGTAACTGTGATTTTTTCAGCAAGGAAAACTGAAGCATGGCACATCTAAAATCGTCCCTGAAAACCACAGATCTGCGCTAAACGCTTTATTTTCTTCACCATTGGGCCCATTATTCATCATTAATTCTTCATACAATTGTATGGTCCCACACGAAAATACATTGCAGTATCGCGGATCGAAGTGGATCCGAATCGCAATATTCCAGTCTGCTTTATCACAAAGTCAGTTAGAAACTTCCATAGATGTTAATTGTGGGCGATAAAAAGGTTTGCTGTCGGCGGCCTGTACCAAATCACTAGAGTGGCCGACGTGGTAGTTGTGTAACGCACTGTACATTATCAGTGGGATGTCATTGTCAGAATGCTATTTAATCAGTAGTAGGTGATGACCACTGTTCCAACAGGGCTATGTCTTGAAACTATGGCAAGCGCATTGGAGCGAGTAAACAGCAACACTAGGCTTTGCATGCAGTTTTATTCTTACCCACGAAGTGTCATGTCCGTGGCGTGCATGTATATTTGGCAAAAACTGAAAGTACACAGCTCGCAACACACTGGGCAGTTTGTAGAATTTTCCAACAAGGTGGCGCCATTTGACGCGATTGGGTGGGGCGCGTCGGCGGCTTGGATGCGGGCGAAAAATACATAATGTGGGTTGGGGGTTTATACCGGTGTTGGATAGCTTCGGTAATTAATTCGAACAGCTGAATGTTCACACAATGAGAAGCTGTCAACTTTAGAACACAGTGCTACAACGTCACACACTCCTGTGAGTTTGTTACCTTGTCATAAATGGAACAGTCCAAACTGAATGGGGCGTGGCGACATCAACAGATGACATTACATTCACTTTACCTGTCGGAACAGGTGAACTCGAAAAGTTGGCAACAATAATTGGGGATATGATGTACTTTGTAGACGATGGTAATGTAATAGAAAGGACACAGAGACAACAGCGTAATGGAATTGATAGGTTCTATTAGATCACTATGATTTTATTGCTGCAAGGAAAGTACACATACTCCAGTCCCCAGTGAGACCTTTCATTGAGTTACTATGCAGCGTCAATGGCGTGTGCATAATTTACATGGTTGTTTCAAAGACACTCAGGGCTCTGCCGCTCCAACCGAGTGTGTATTGCGTGCAGATTTTCCAGTGACTCGGTTTTTAGCCGTTGACGTCGGGCGACATGGTTTTTTCGGCGTTTACGGTTATTCGTTTTCCCCGCAAATTTCAAAACCGAGTTAAACCGAAACAGAGTCAATCCGGATTTCTCGGTTTAAAACCGCGTAACCGTGTCCGCCTTACGGAGAATCACAACACAACCTTTTTTTTCCCCAGCCTGTCTGTTTTGAAACATAGTTTTGTAAACAGAAGGTTTGCCACTCAGGGCTCATTTTGGCGATCCTATTATTCATATTGGGCACATGCAAGACATACTATAGAAATCTGCCTTATTATTCATAACTTATATATATAACTATTCATAATGCAACGCGAACAACAACTTGTGCAAGGTCGTGCTCAACTTGTGATCAGGAATTTTGAAGAATACGGACTGATTTCCGTCTCGGGTATATATTTGGTAATTCCCACCTGCTAAAGACCAATATAGAGAATGAATGAGTTGCTAAAAAACCTTGTCTTAACTCCAATAATTGGTCTTTTGGTTTCTTCATTGAGTCATGCAAGCTTGTCAGGGAACGAAGTTGAAACAGAAAAGTTGGCCGCTTACCGCGTCTAGCCTAAAAAACAGCCTAGGCCTCGGTTGTGAACGCAGGCTTTAGTACGGGGACTAAGCCCTGCGCGAGCGGCAGTGCTAGCCTATCCTACACCACAGAACCAACACTAACTAGTAACCGCATCATACTGCTACTCCGGAGAAGACTGGCATGAAGCCTATCACACCTTCATTCTTTCATGCTTTCAAATTCCTTTGCGCATTGTGTACTTCTGATCTGAGGCGCTACCTTAGCACTGTTGCAATCGTACTTCACAGCGGTGCGGTGTGCGATATGTTGCTGGTCAGTGGGCCTAGGCCTACATGATGATTGCACGAAAACACTGGCTTAATTACAGAATACCCCGCAATCACTTAAGCCTAGCCTAGGCCTAGTTTGGCTCCGATGGCTCCGATAAGTTGTAATTTACCTAGCTTAGCCTAAACAGGGTTGCAAGTAGGGTTGCGATTGGGTTATTACCGGTGTATTGTTATTAGTAGGCTACCGGTACTCGCAAGCACGGGTACTCGCAGTACAGGGCGTACTTGCAGTACCGGTACTCGCAGTACTGGCAGTTCAACTGCCACAGTTACTGTTACCGGTACTGGCTAAAATACCGGTATCGGACGCCAAACACCGGTACTACTGGAGGTAAAATATGTATTTTTCCTGATCCAGCCGCTGCCTCGTACATCGAGCTCAATCCGCAACCTCGTTGAAATTACAAAAAAAAAAATGCCCACACGGGTGTTTTGCAAAGCAGTGTACTTGCATTATTTGCTGAATATCCCAGCCAGCGAGGACATCGCAGGCTTATGGGAACGTAGTCATGACTGCATGCAAAGCTTAGTTGCGGTGCTTACTCGCCCAATGCCGTTGTGGTCGCATCATGTGCTGTTTGTCATACGTACGTTGTCATAAATGTAATGTTCGATACAAAACTAGAGGATTAAAACCATTTTTTATACGAAGTATATTGTTGGGGGCCAATCTTTGACTTAGAGAAAGAGGATGTATAAAAGAGGGCATTGTGAAAAAAGTCACTAAAGTGAGCTGCAAGTATGCAGGAAAATATAACGATCGCTAGCGTTATTTTACAGTAGGCAGCAAGAATACTGGTACTGGCACCAATACCAGTGTAAAGGCAAAACCAAAAAAAACCAAACCGGTAATACCGGTTCCAAAAAATATAGTTACCACGCTACCCTAGTTACAAAGGGGGGTCAGTGTGTTAGGTTACATTATCAGGTTACGTATAGGCAATGTGCGAAACTCATTTCATAGGGGCACCTTGTGTTAGGCAGTCAATGGCGCAAGCCAGAAAAATCATGATAATTCACTTAGGGTTGCAGCGTAACCTATATTTTTTGGAACCGGTACTTCGTCGATGCCCTGGCACCAGTATTGGTGCTGGTACTGGTATTTGCGCTTTCTAAAATACTTGCCAGCGATTGTTATTCTATTCAGGCGGGGTGCATACTTGGCAGCTCACTGTATGGGGCCATCCTATTTTCGACAATGTTCATCTTTCTATACATCCTCTTTTTTCATGTAACAAGATTGCCCAAAAAAGATTATTTTGTGTAATCAAATAAATGTTCCCCCCCTATTTTTTGTTTGTATCGATAGCTGAAAAGATATTATGACAACCTGTCGGTATGGGCAAATGTCACATGCATTGGCCCATCTGGTCGTGCGGTAGTACTAGTACGTCAAGGCAGAAATACTGTCACTACTACATTCTGCCATACTATGTAAGCCCAGCCCCGCCGAAATAAACAAGGTCGCTAGTGCAATTACAGTAGGGCCGGTTCACCTATAACGATTTCTAATCGTTCTGCTACACGATCTTTTAGATTTCAGGCTGAATCAGGAAGGATAGGGTCAGGTGGTAACAATTGTCATGAATACGAGTAGCAGTACATTATCACAATCACAATACTTCTCAAGATCGAAAGTGTCCAGAAACAACCTCATTCCTAAGTGACGCCATATCGAAAAATGGTAAGAGGCGTACAATAAATCGTTGAGCTCCACAACGATTAAATAGGAAATATATTACTACTACTACTAAAACGCCGGGAAGGGCTGTTCCACATTGGAATGGTTGGCGACATGAGAGCTCACAGGCCTCCATCGCATGTGGCAGGGTGTTCCAGCCGGCGTTTATAGGCCGCGATATTAATCGGTCCTGACAATATATCGGATCGTTGCACGACACGATAAATCGTTATACGTGTGACCAGCCCTTAAGCCCCAACGTAACTGTGATTATTTTAGCAAGAAAACGCGAAGTCAATGGCAGCTCTAAAATTAGTTGTAAAAGCCACCACAATCAATGCTAAATCTTCATGTATGTGTCCAATTGTCTAATTAATAACTTTCGTTACTCATTCATAGATTGTAGGCATTGCAAATTAAATTGCAGTATTGGGTGTGGCGCTAAATAATTTTGTTCTGTAGGAATTCCCTCCTGTGATTCATTTGAGAGGGATTTTAGAAGTCAAGAGGACTCGTCATATCCTGTATGGCAGTGACACCAAACAACACCATAATCCAGAATATTTGGGAGGGAATCTCCCTACTGACATTATTTTTTGAGAGGGATTTCAGTATTAGCAGAAGGCCATAACCTCTTTCCTGCTCACCCTCCCCTATGTCACACTACACTGCGGGAGTACAGTACCGTCAATCGCGTTTGCTGGTCCGGTGGCCCACCTCATCCGGATCTTCGCTGGAGCTTCAGGCTGGCGACTTCGTTCGCAAGACAATCGTTTTAGGTGCGGCCAGTTCAATGAGGGTTGGCCTATGTCGGCTCCCCCTCGCGGGCCCAGGGCCGCCTCTTCGTGGAATGTGGGATGATTCGAGGAGATACTACAAGTGGAACCGATATTAAAGCTGATAGTCCTTGGGAGAGTGGCGTGGAAAGAGCCTCCACCCCGTCCAGGGCTACATGAGGTCAAAGACCGTCGTACGTTCCTCAGCCAGAAAGGGGAGAGCAGCTCGCGCGTCAGCGGCGGGGTTGGTTGTGTCAAAACTCTTCTGACGGGGGGCCAGCGGGCTCACGCAGGCAACCACAGAACACCGGAAAGGGCAGCCCCACTGATAGGGGGAAACACTAATGTTCGCCAACGAAGGCTTCAATCCAGCCTGGCCTGTGGGTTAGAGAGCTGCAGGCTCTACTGACTAGGCGAAAAGTGGAGCCCTTGCCAGACGATTACCAGGGCCGTTGTTCAGGTCAGGGTCGGGCTCACCAGCCTACAGATAGCATGGAAGAGACTAGCAGTTTCGCATGGCCCTTTCCGTCGGCCTCTGGACGGCACTTCAGGTTTTCACCAGATATACCAGGCCCGTTCTTGCCCACCTCCTTCACCAAGGCTCTACAGTCTACAGTGTTTGCCTACATAGCAACTGGCTGAGGAGGCGGAGTCTCAACAACAGGCAGCGGCCGACATGGGACATTCAGTTTGTCAAACTAGTCCTTCTTCTCTTCTTTCGCTTCATCGTCTGGAGTGGCTCTTCAGCGACTTATCGACCATCTACTTAGACGCTGGACATGGCCGCAGGTCTTGTCTCACCTACACCAGAGCGGATCAACAACACCACCAGGATGGCCATACTTCTTCTGGCTGACTACACTGTATGTACTCGCCACAGGAATCTTGGTTTAAGTTGGTTACGCCTCCTGGGCCGAGTGGCTAGTCTTGTCGACATCCTCGTCCTCTGCAGACGCGGATTACGCCTGCTCATCCGTTGACCGACCCAATCACTTACTGTAGCGCAGTCATCACCTTTTAATGCCGGAGCGCTTTCCCTGGAGTCGGCACGCTCGCTCAACTGGCCTGTTTGCTGAGAGACCCGGAGTCACTCGGACCAATGGCTGGGCATCCAGCTCACCCCCAGGCTTGTTGGGGTAGCCATGCTCTCCAAAGCCGGGGGGCCCATGATGGGCCAGGCCATGTCACTGACAGCGCAGTTTTGCCCAGTAGTGGGGCGATTCATGTTCTCAGCCAGGTCCTGGCACTCTGGAGCTGTGGGTCGGCTCTCCAAAGCCGTGAATCGTTTTTTTTCAGCCTTCCTGAGCCATGGGTCGGCTCTCCAAAGCGGTGGTCCGACTCGTTCAACCTCCTGAGCCAGATCGGCTCTCCGAGCCGAAAGTTGGCCCTCGTGGCTCTCCAGAGCCATGGTCCGTTCTTCTGGCCCTCCGGGCCGGATCGGCTCTTCCCGAGCTGGAAGCGGCCCTCGTGGCTCTCCAGAGCCATGGTCAAACCCTTCCGGCCGTCCTGGAAGCCAGATCATTTTTAGGTCATTACAGGAAGGTCTACTTGTCACAAGCAATGCGAGCACAGTAAGACAGCATAGATTCATAGCTTATCGTTTGAATTGTCATGTCTTATGAAAACGATAGTGTTGTCACTCTTGTGTGACTTCTCTACAGATACAAGAATGGTATCGAGATATTTTTCAAGTTCCACTCGATGTTTTGTATACATCGGTTGAATATCACAGCACAGGAAATATCTCCATGACATTTCTCAAAAATGTTGGGCGAAACCTGTATGAAACTAGTGTGATCCACATGCCATCTGTCTGTCGGGTTCGGCCATCTGTTTGTAATTGCTTTTTTTGGCTCCCAATTGTTCACTCTTCGAAGGAAGTTGACCAAATTTGGACTATTTACACATTGTTCATTGACTATTGTTGGGGCATCCCTGACTACTGAAAGGTCAATAATAAAAGGGCATGATCGGTCACTCTGAAAAATTACAAAAATGCTACTTGCAATCATGTCATAATGTTCCTTTAATAGGCAGTGATTTGTTCACAATTTTTTCAATCAGTTTACATCGTTCGAACAAGATTTGTACGGGCATTTACATGTTTTTCAAATGTTACACCTACAGGACTAGTAATTCCAAGGGCCTGTCCATTTGTGCTCGAGACCTACGTATGGGTAGCTCCTATGTATGGACTTCCGAGGGCTTGGGGAATTGAGGACTCCCACAGTGGTTTATTGCCCAAAATAATTGTGACAAGGCTTTATTTAAATTTTTAGTGAAAATCACAGGTAGGATATGGTACCCAAGTAGTTGACCAACAAAATGGGGAGTACGAAACTGTGAAATGAGATTAACAACAGGTTGTGGGGTGGGGTTACATGCAACGGCATCCTGGCAAAAAACAGTTCTAGAACACTCGGACCAGGTGAAAATGCAGAAGAATAATTTACAAAAGGAGTAGTTAAGTAGTAGTATAGAAAGTGGATTATAATGTTTTTCATCGAACGCTTGAAAATACAACACTCATGTATTTCTATTCTATATCTTACATTAATCGAAGATACAGTTTTTCATTTCAGGAGAGACTCCTGGCCTGTTGAATAAACTGCAAGTCTTTTATTTATTTCAATATCTAGAAACGAACAAGAACCGAGATGGCCTCCGAAAGCCCTCCCAGAAAGCGGAGCGGAACTTTCCCTTCGTTTCTCTAGAAATTCAAAGGAGCCGCGGACGCCAACGAAGACTCTGAAAAAGCTGAAGTTAAGGTAAGGCTCACTGACATGAAGAGTCCAGGTTGAGTTGCTAGCATGGTTTGACAGGTCTGGAATAGCATGTGAGGAAGATGGGCAATGCCATTTTTCTCATTGGCTTCACTGTTGGTGCCAAAAGAGATTGGGAGGTTTTACTATTCTCTTTTATCAAGTAGGTGAGGCCGAGATTGAAGGACCCCTCAACTCATGTATGTTTCATATTCATACTCAACATAAATTTTGGTTTTATACTGGAAAATTCCTAATTCCACCTCACAGTCCACACCTCTCGCGCCTGTGCAGTTACATGGGAAATATTCCTGGTAAATTTCACAGATATCGGACAATATTCAGAGTGGCTTACATTTCAAGCATTTTCAATGGGTTGTACTTTCAAAACGAGGTGTCAATTGAGTACTTGATCTAGGGGATTGCACTAACAGCAACTACTGTAATTGACCATGTCACCATGATATGCAGAGTGTTTTGATATCAACCAAATATGATGGTATGTGCCAGAGATGTACATGGGGCACCAATTCCGTTTTTCTGTGCTGTCTAACATTCCTCTCACTACATCATTTTGTATTTTCCCAATTTATTGAGTTACATTGTTGCTGATAATTCTCAGTGCCCTGCATTCACATTTTCTTTTTCAGTTCCCAAGATGAGGAGATATCCAACTCACCCTGTCCAATGGAAGATAGTCTGCAGAGGATGACGACCCAGATACAGAGGAGTCGTCCCAGCCCCCGCAGCCTTATGTGGGCTTCTACAACATCGGTAACACCTGCTAACCTTCCTTAACAGCGTTCTGCAGGCTCTGATGTACCAGGCATCGACAAAACAAGCCCTCGCTTTGGGGAGGGGGGGGGGGTTGGCGACTCTCGACGACGCCCTAATACGCGCAGGGGACATTGGGCTTTCTCGGGTCGACCCTGGGGGCGAAGGCGATCTGTGTGCTCCAGATCCAGCAGGCTGACCATGAGCGCCTCAGGAGGATGTCGCAGTTGTTGAAAGAATGCATCAGGTCAGTGTCAAGTTGTAACTTGATAGCCCGTTTCAGCCAATTTGGTAGAGTGCCATTTGCCACCCAGGCGTCACCTTTCACTTCCCTGATCATGTCCTAACCAAAGACTTTGAAAGTGGCACCTATTTGCCTTCTTGTTGTGCTCATTGAGACGTATGAGGTATTCCGCAATCTTCCTGTCTGCCTGTTGTCTACACCCCCTCTCTCGCCCCATATCAAGGTACCCCAAGAGGCATGGCGAATACCTATCAAGGATTCAGCTCTGACAATGAGTGCAATATCCAAATCATTCGCACCCTGCTGTGAGCCTTTTATAGTTTGATGGTCTGCCTGGGAAGTGTGACACAGGAAAAAAGAAACGTGGGGAAGTTGTATAATCCTGCCTCTACCATGTGTTGGTCAAAAAAAACCTGAATAAGAACATCTTATTAGTGTTTAAGTGAAAATTACAGTATCATTGTGAAGAGCTAATTACTAAGGAAACAAATGTGTCAGTCCAAACTCAACGTTCCTACAACTTTTGTCACAGAGTTAGAGGCCTTTGAAGCTTGAGCATGGGATGTGCAGACAAAAGACATCCCATAATGGCTATGAATAGGCCTACTTGCACATCCTGCAGCATCCCTAGCGCCTTGAGCAGTACGGGTTTCGGAGATATGTTACAGTATGAAATACAAAATGGAAATTATGTATGCATTCAGATTTAGAAAACCCCACTGAGATTGATACCTCTTGCAACCTTATGGTCAGGGATCAAAATAGGTGGTCAGAGTCCAGGGATTACTTTTGCAATAGGAAAAAGCTTCTGGTTCATGGAATCTGTCATGGAACCAGGGGTTATTTTGGTAAGACCAGGCTCTAATCACTGTTCCCTCAACTTCTGAATTGAGGAAAACCAGGGCTCCAAATGAGAAAAAAAAAAACCCAAGGTATGAAACCTACAGTAGCTTGCATGCTTTACGACATCAATGATGTCAACAAAACATTGAAAATAGGTCGCTTGCTGCATTTATTACTGTATTAGGGCCCCACCTAAATGTGACCATGAAGACCCCAGGGGCTATTTTGCCCTCCCAACATAGCCCTTGGTTTCATTAGGATATGGCTCAATCCATAATTAGGGGTCCATAGTGTGACATGAGACCAATTTCACATCATTCATATTGATGGAAATTGATACTATTGTGAAGAGTAATATCAGAAGTTATTGAAAATATGAATATTTCCATATTCATGCATTGCGTTACAAAAGAGAACACGCTCTTTGCCTATGTATTGTGTAAATTGACCAACATAACTGGGACACGAAAGCATCTCCAGGTCCCGCAATAGAAGGAATAGGTTGATTTAGAATGGGTGAATATTCATATTGGGAATACAGCTTACAACCTTTGATAATGTGAGCAGAATTTCTTTTTTGGAAAAAATGGAAAGGCTATGAATTAGGATCTATTCAGTGCCCCTGCATTCCAACATTTTCTTTTCAGTTCCCAAGATGGAGATATCCATCACCCTGTCCAAGGGAAATCTTCGCAAGGATGAACGACACAGATACAGAGGGAGTCGTCCCAGCCCCCGCAGCCTTATGTGGGCTTCTACAACATCGTTAACACCTCTATACCTGACAGCGTGCTGTCAGCTCTTGAGGTACAGCCCTCGCTTTGTTGCGACGCTCGAACTACGCCCTAACGCGGCAGGGACGTTGGCTGTTCCCTCGGGGTCTACCCCTGGTGGCGAGGCATGCGGGTGCTCGAGATCCATCAGGCTGACCATAGAGCGCCTCAGGAGGATTTGCAGTTGTTGAAATAGACCATGCAATCAGGTCAGGTCAAGTTGTAAAACCCTGATAGCCCGTTCACAGCAATTTGGTAGAGTGCCATTTGCCACCCAGGCGTCACCTTTCACTTCCCTGATCATGTCCTAACCAAAGACTTTGAAAGTGGCACCTATTTGCCTTCTTGTTGTGCACTCCTTAGAGACGGATGAGTATCCCGCAGCTTCCTCTCTGCATATCCTGCTCCACCCCCCTCTCTCTCGCCCCATAGCACGGTACAGCCAAGAGGCATGGCGAATACCTATCAAGGATTCATGGCTCTGACAATTAGTGCAATATCCAAGTCCATTCACCCAGAGCACCCTTGCTGCATGCCTTTTATAGGTTTGAATGGTCTGCCTGGGAAGTGTGAACACATAAAAAAAAGTGGGGATTTGTAAATCTGGCCCTCTACCAGGTGTGTGGTCAACTGAATAGAGAACATCTGATTTAATGTTTAAGTGAAAATTACAGTAATTGTGAAGAGCGCTAAATTAGCTAAGAACAAGTGTCAGTCCACAGCAACGTTCTAAAACTTTGGTCCCAGAGTTAGAGCCTTTGAATCTTGAAGCATGGGATTCTTCAGGATAAAAGACATCCATAATGCCATAATTACTGGAGGTTCATACTTGCACAATCCGCAGAGCCTAATCTCCTTGAGCACGTACAGTGTTGCTGAGATTAGTTTACAGTAAAATACAAAATGGAATTATGTATGCATGCAGATTTAGAAAACCCCACTGAGATTGCTAATCACCTCTTGCCACCTTATGGGCAGGGATCAAAATAGGTGGTCAGAGTCCAGGGAATTACTTTCAATAGGAAAAGACTCTGGTTCATGGAAATCTGGCACTGGAACCAGGGGTTATTTTTGAAGAACCAGGGGCTCGAATTCACTTTCTCATTCTGAATGATGAAAACCATGTCTCCAAATGCGAAAAAAAAACCCAGACTATGAAACCTACAGTACTTGCTGCTTTTACGACATACAATTAAGTGGTCACCAAAACATTGAAATAGGGCTTCTGCATTTATACTGTAGTTTATGCCCCACCTAAATGTGACCAAATAAAGACCCCAGAGGGCTATTTGCCCCTCCCAAAATAGCCCTTGGTTTTCATTAGGCATGTCTCAATCCAGAAATTAGGGTCCAATAGTGTACATAACCAAATTTTCACACTCATTCATAGTGGTAGGAACTTGATACTAATTGGCAGGCGTAATATCAAATTTATTGAAATATTGAATATTGCCTCGTCATGCATTGCGTTAGACCCAAAAAGAGAACACCTCTCTGCCTATGTATTGTGTAAATTGCCCACATACCGCACCAAAGCATCTTCCAGGTCCAATAGAAGGATATGTTGATTTAAAATGGTTGAATATTCAGATTTGAATACAGCTTGCGCCCTTTGATAATGTGAGCAAATTCTTTTTGGAAAAATGGACATGGCTATGAATTAGGGATCTATTTCAGATTTCAACTTAACCCCATTTTGACCCCTGCCCCCACCCCCGCGCCATTAACATCTGGCAATAACACACAAGTCCGGGTTGGCCACCCCATCGCCCTCCACTTTTTTCCAGAACTCCGTCTACAATTGACATCTTGGCTTAGAAATTCGGCAAGAATTTCACCCTTTAAATTTAGTCTTACGACTCCAATCACGTTTTATCATTTTGGATCAACTGTCTACCTTGACTTTTTTCACCTATCCCCAACGCTTTTTCTTACGGATTATGTTGTTTTTGAAGGAACTATCTCTCTTTCCTCGATCTCGATTTGCGGAAGGCCTTTTGTTTACTAAGCTTGCACCTAAAACAGTATTCGTGTACACGTCCCTACTGCCTAAAAACGTCCACGTGCGGTGACTCGCCCGTATTGTTTACGGCATGCCGTGCTGGGACTTGTTTGTCCGGGTGCTTCCCTGCCTGCCCGCCCGCCCTCTTCCCTCCCTCCTTTCCCCCTGGGTTCCCCTTCCTACCTTCCCTTCCCTCCCATCCCTGGGTTGTGGGTTCCCGCGCGCAGCGCTAAGGATTCTAGTTACGTAAATCCAGTGAGAGAGGGAACGGGAACTCGTAGTCAGTACCTCGTCCTGTATGTTTATGTTTTCATGCCTAATGTCGGCTCGTTTCCATTAATACGTGCGAGCCGATTAACTGTAATGTTTCACTGCCCATAGTTTCCACTGTTCGTGAGGGATGGCCCTTGCAGGAATTAACGCTCGTTCCCTTCGGGTGTGAGCGTACTTCCAATGTTTTAATGTTTACGCATGTTCCACGTTTAATTATATATATATTGTTGGCTTTATGCCCGTGGGTGATGGTTCCATGGTCATAGAGACCCCCTCCTCCGCGGCCTCCCAGTAGTGAGAAGTGGGCCGTTTCCACTCCGATCATCAATGTTGATGATACTTAGGCATACCACTTTTGCCACTTCTCCCAGTTATGGTAAATGGGAGCCGCACATCACTTTTGATCGCCGATATTTTTTTTTCATGTGTCCCTTTGTTGCTACTTTACCATGGTAAGTGACTCTTGTCCAGGAGCGGGGGTTCATGAACGAGAGACTCCTATGCGCCCTTCTCCTAGTTGGCGAAAGGACGCTTGTACCTTGGTTCGCCGTTGTGTCGAAGTATGCTACGTTGCCTTGTATTGATTTTTTATGTCCGTGAACTAGGGTTCATGGCGTAGACTTCCTCAGCGGCCTTTCTCCTCAGGTATGGAGAATGATTCCGTTTGTAGGCTCATCAGTTTTCCCCGCTGCTGGCCAGACTCGGAGGGTAGACCGGTATGTCATTGTGCTCCTGAGGCCCCGTACCCCCGGTGCGACATCCAACGGTCTTCGGAAGTGGAGAAGGCAGGGGATCGTCGCCAGAGAGTGATTCATCCTCTTCGGTCCCGAGAAGACCCCGGGAGGAATAAGGGAGAAGGCCCTCGGGTCAGGGGTGTGTTTAGCCCTGTGGAGCCGTCTTCCCCCCCGGGCAGGAGCTCTGGATCATCCCAGTCCTAGGACCTGGCCGGTGATTCCTAAAAGCCCGCGATTCGGCTTCGCTGTCCGCACAACCGATTTGTCGTGCCGGTTCCGGCTCGGTGCCGTAACACCCCCGTCCGGGCCGAGGCCCCTCACGCGGGAGGGAGCCGACCCACCGGCCGGCCCGGGGTGATCTCGGTTTGACGCGGTTACCCGCGGCACCGTCACGGGCCGGGGCCCCTCCCGCTCGAGAGGAGCCGACCCAACCTGCCGGCCTGGTGATCCTCGGCAACTGCGTTACCCGCCCCGTCACGGGCCGGGGCCCCTCCCGCGCAGAGGGAGCGACAACCGGGTCCGGCCGGGGTGCTCGGTTGGACTGCGGTAAACCCTCCGGCACGGGTTGGGGGCCGGGGCCCCTCCCGGCTCGGAGGGAGCCGACCCAACCGAGAGGCCGGGGTGACCGGTTGGACTGCGGTAAACCCGCCCCGTCATATTCGGTGCCGTTGCCGTGCAGCCAATACTGGCGGCGGGCCCGTCGACCAGGGCCGGAACGGCCCGGTCTGGCCGTGGAACGGACCGACGCCGTCCCGCGGGGGGCGTTCAGACCTGCAACCAATTGTCCGTCCTGGCAGCCACGGTCCTGGGTTGCTGCCAACACCCACGGGCCCAGCCATTTATCCCAGGTCCGCCTTGCTCGCCAGCAGCCTCTTCTCACGGTCGGCCATGAGTCGAGTTGGAAGTCGGCCCCCAAGACTATAGTTCCCTACACCGGGGGTACAGGACCTTTCTCCTCTGCTTTTCCTCGGACCGTTTCACGTCCCTTCGAACGGCGAAGAGCCGCATGTCTCACCGTGGCAAACACAGTATACTGACAGGCCAGACGGGTCGTCGTCGTCGTAGATCCTTCCTCGTCCTAAGCCTCGGGTATAGCGATCAATCTCCGCCGCGGAAAAGTCGAGCATCGCTGGATTCGACCAAGAGCCGGCTCGCCGACCAGCCGCCCGGACTCGGGTGCCTGGACACTCGCGTTCCGGCCTGCTGCGCTCTCCCGCGCGGAGGGGTTGCCGATCTTGCCATTCCGGCGCTTTTGCCTTTCTCCCCGTCCTAACCGGAGGCCACTTTCAGCGCGGAGGGAGCCGAACGAACCGGTTCCGGTGCGATTCGTAACACCCCAGGTCTCCCCCGACGCGGTGGGCCCGACCCGTCATGCCGTCCACGGGCGCCACGGCGGGGATACCCTGCTCTAGGCTTCAGGACTGCACAAATATTTTAGCAACCCAACGCGGTGGGTCGACAGCCCGTTCAAAGTCACCTTCACATGGGCAGCTTAAGGGACTGGAAATCGTTGTGAAATTTTCAGGAGCTTCCCAGACCAAGCCGCATGGCCACTCCTTGACCACTCTCATCCTTCGTTCAGCTTTTCTCCAGGGGAAATACAGATGCAGCAGGCCGTGCCGTCGCTGGTCAGTCCTTACTTTATCGTTTCCTCTTCTCCCCGCGTCGGTAGGCGCCCCCAGGTGAGACTCGTATGGAGAAACCCTCTATGGGGAGCGTTACCGCCACCGCGGATATCGGTTTCAGAGCCGCGGGAGCATCCCCTGCTCCGTCCGTTTAAGTAGACTGCAGCCGACCGCTCCCCACAGAAGTTTGGGGTTCGGGGGTTGGCAGCGGCGTCTCCGCCATTTTTACTACCTCCCCTAAGGAGACTCCAGTACCCCCCGTCGCCATCACAGCGGAGATATCTTCTATCTGCGAATACCACCCCCTTGACTGAAGACGGCGTCATGGAAGCATCGTTAGATGACGCCCGAGCCGCACTTTCGCCCCTCACAATTTTGTTCATTAGTCGACCGAAAGTCTGCAAATGGTTACTGTTCTGAGGGCCCTGCTAACTAACTACTTCGATCTGAAGAACGCCTCCGTCCTTCAAGACGATAATCTTCTCCTGCTTCCCGCCTCAGGGGACAGGTTTTCCAGTTGACTATGCGCCGGGGCCTCGACTTCTTTCTACCAATCTAGACCAGGGATCGCCTGGGAGCTCTGCGCCGGACTACGGGGACAAAACGCATTCATCGACAGGCCAGGCGGCGGGATTGACTGAGGCAACGAGAAAAGTCATCTTAACACTTAGTCTATACGCCGACGCGCTTCCCTCACACTGTACCAGGTCTCCAGCACATCCCAATGCGAAGACCCTCTCCACCCGCTCCGTACCGCACAGCTCGCGACTCCCAACCTCTCATTACCTCGACAAAACCACCGGAGCCGCCGTGCTCTCCAGCCGGGCCCACACCGAATTGGCCGTGGGCCAGGCCCCCCCTGGCCGTTGTGGGGCGCCCAGCCTTGTCCTGCTCATCACATATAGCCACTAGACGCCGCAGGCCCGCTCTCCAGAGTCGGAGACGGCTCTCCGGCGCTGTGGGTCGGCTTGTCCAGGGGCATCCAAGCCATGGACTGACTTTCCGGCCGCCTGAGCCGGGTATCGCCATCCCGCTCTCCAGAGCTGCTGTCCGACTCTTTCCGCTCTGCTAGGCAAGATCGGTGCTCTCAGAGCCTCTTCCTGCCTCCCATAATTCGGACCCTTCCACGATGGTTCGGTTTCCCCGGCCTCCGGGGGCTGGTGTTCTGACTCTTCCGGACCTCCTAATCGGATCTCCGAGACGGCTCTCCGAGCCGAGGGAGTCGGCCTCTCCCCTCTCCGCTCTCCGATCCGTGGCTAACTCTTTCCGTACCTCTTAATCGGCTCTCTGAGGCGCTCTCCCGCGATGGGTCGGTTTTCCAGGCTCTCCGGAGCCGTTGGCCGACGCTTCCGGACCTCCTCCTTATCGGCTCTCCGAGACGGCTCTCACTCCCCAGCCGAGGGAGTCGGCTCTCCGAAGCCTGTGAGCTAACTCTTCTCTTAACTCGTCCGGACCTCCTAATCGCTCTCCGAGACGCTCTCCCGCCCGAGGAGTCTGCCTTACTCCCTGCTCTCCGATCCGTGGGCCGACTCTTCCGGCCTCCTTTAGCTCCCCCTCTCCGAGACGGCTCTCACAATCCGAGGAGTCGCTCTCTCCACCGGCTTTCCGGAGCCGTGAATCGACTCTTCCGACCTCCCTTTCGCTCTCCGAGACGGCTCTCACAACCGAGGAGTCGGCCTCCCGGCTCCCTCCGGAGCCGTGAACGACTCTGCCCGACCTCCTATCGGCTCTTCCGAGACGGCTCTCACGGGGCGAGGGGTGGGCCTCCCCCCGGCTCTCCGAGCCGTGAGCTCACTCTTCCCGGCCTCCAATCGGCTCGCCGAGACAGCTCTCCCGAGCCGAGGGAGTCTGCTTTCCCGGCTCTCCGGAGTCCGTGGCCGATCTCTCTTCCGGACCTCCTTATCGCCCTCTCCGAGACGGCTCGCACAAGCCGATGGGTCGGTCTTCCCGGCTCTCCGGAGCCGTGGACCGGACCTCTTCCAGACTCCTTCTCGGCTTCCGAGACGGATCTCACGAGCCGAGGGAGAGGGCTCTCCCGGCTCTCCAGAGCCGTGGGGCTAACTCTTCGACCTCCTTACGGCTTAGAGACGGCTCTCCTCGATTGCGAGGAAGTCGGCTCTCCCGGCTCTCCGGAGCCGTGGGCCGACTCTTTCGGCCTCGGATCGCTCTTCCGCCCGTTGGGCCGATTCTTCCAGTCCTCCTGATCGTCTCTCCAGAGCTGCGGGCCAAAGCTGCGACCCCTAATCGGCCCCCCAGAGCCGTGGGCCGAATCCTCCGGGACTGATCAGATCCTCCCGCCCTGGATCGGCTCTCCAGCCTTCCGGCTATTCTTTCGGAGTATTATCGGCCCTGGCCCGACTACTGACGTCTTCCGAAGCCAGCCGGCGCCGCACTGAGTCGGGGTTCGGGTTTCCCAGCGATCCCTAGCGGGACTGGCTCTCGGCAATTCGCCGGATCGTGGGCGGGTGGGTA
Source organism: Sclerodactyla briareus (assembly GCA_026419785.1). Taxonomy (NCBI): domain Eukaryota; kingdom Metazoa; phylum Echinodermata; class Holothuroidea; order Dendrochirotida; family Sclerodactylidae; genus Sclerodactyla; species Sclerodactyla briareus. The sequence goes on along the minus strand of JAODTK010004187.1, from coordinate 147,175 downwards.
CCGGTACACCAGGAGCCGCGTAATCTTCAGATCAGCTCTCCCCAGCGTTAAACGACTCGGAGTGGGATCGGATCTCCGGAGCCTCGGAATGCCTCCACAGAGCCGTTTGACCGACTCTCCCGTTTCGGCTCTCCGGAGCCGCGGTCCGTCTCATCCGGCCATCGGAGCCTGATCATGCGTGCGAGCTGAGGGTCGGCTCTCCCGTTCTCCAGAACGGTCTCAACGGCTCTTCGGAACCGGTACGGCTCTTCAGAACGACGGGCACCTATCCAGGGCCGTGTGGCTGGTCGCGGCTGCGTCGCACTTGCCGGGGCCCCCCCCTGGTCCCTGCTCAGCACCGCTCGCAACGAGGCCTGGGTATGGTCCTCCCTCAACGGCACGGATGGTTGAAATCGCTGAAGTAGTCTCACAAGAACGGTCCCGCCATTCGTTCTACCACCATGTCCACTGTTCACCGTGATGGCACGGGCACACCGCCAGTGGCCCTGTGCTAGTCTGGTGCAGGGCCAATATGGAGTAAGTTGAATATCTGAAATAGATTCAACACAACTTCATGGTTTGTAAATCTGTGAAGTATGAATACTTACCCCATATTGGACACTCCCGCCCAACCGTCCCCACATCCGGGCCATCACGGGTTTCCTCCTCTGCGGAGTTGCGGGCCTTCGCCCCCAATTCTAGCACGCCTTCGGCCTGGAAAAGAGAAGGGGATGGGGTGCCAACCCGGATTTGTGTTATTGCCAGAGTTCAATGGCGCGGGGGTGGGGTGCAGAGGGTCGGGTCCAATATGGGGTAAGGATTCATACATTCCCAGGATTCACAAACCCGTGAAGTTTTGTTGATTTTATTGTTTTGACCACTTTCAAATATGAAGAATTCCACCAATTTTTCAATAATGTGTGATCACTATACTTTCAAATAGCACACCAATTGATAAAATTCTCATGTAGGATGCCTTTGCTCATTCAGACACACATTGTTGATGTGTCCCCCTGAGTTTGTGATAATGCTACAAATTTTACATGGTTACGGGGAAACCACAAATTGTCCCCATTACACGCGACATGAATATTCCAGCATGCAAAAATCTTGGAATGGTGAAAGAATTGGCCAGGAAATGTTCCAACATAACTTTGTTCACTCGTTGCAGACTCAGAGGTTGTTACAAAATACCCCAGCTTTGATTCATTGACGAAGTCAGAGGAATCTATGCGTCATGACAATGTGTGTGTATGTATGTGTGTGTGTATGTACGCTGGCTTTAAACAACAACACGATAATCGACCCCACTTGATGGATGAAGCCTCAGACTTGGTCAGTGTGTTTCCCATGATGATACAAGAACCCTATTGTTACTCAAACCATCTATGCGTTAGCTATTGGAATTCTGCATGTCACTCTATCTATCTATCTAAATCTATCGACTATCTCTCTATCTATCTATCTATCCATCCATCCATCCCTTGTGTTACACTTGCCTTTTTTGCCTCTCAACATTGAATTCTGCGCGGGATGTCGCCTGAACTTGACACATTGTTATTGACCCATGGGACATGTTTGACCTGTGGAGGCCAAGGTCAAGCCTTAAAGGGGCAATTCTAGGCGCCTTATGTGTAAAATTTCAAAATGGTATCTCCCCTACAAATTTTTGTGGACAGTACTGATGTTCAGTCTATGATCGTCCTATCTAAACAACGGTACCTTCGCGGTGTTCAGGCATTGCTGGTCCAAGGCCCCACTCGGGCCCCAAGGGCCCATTTTATGAATTCACCAATCGTCCTTGGAAAGGCATCTCCTCCCACAATCCATTTGATTTTTCCTCAATAGTTACAACATAATGGTCCCTTGGGTAGAGGGCCCTGGGGGTGTTTAGGATTTGGGGCTCATGGCCCAGTTTTTTTGGGCCCATTAAATGAAATAATACCATAAAATCTTGTATCTCCTACAATTTTGTTGCACAGTGCTGATGTTCAGCCCTGATGGGTGGGTCTAATGTCCTATCTTTAGGGTGCTGTGCTCAGGTATTTGGGGGTCCACAATGGCCCAGTTGGGCCCTGGGGCCCACATGTGGGAATTTTGCAAATGCTCTCTCCAAATTTATGCACAATTCTGACATTTCATCATAGGAGGTCCGACAGCTGTAACCTTTGGGGTGTTCCGGGATTTTTGGGTCAATGTCCCACTTGGGCCCGTCAGCCCCCTTTCATCAAATTCCCACACAATGGTACTGTGAAATGCATCTCTCCTCCCACAAGCTTCAATTGATTTTCTTAGAGGGCCATTGGGGTGTTTTGGGGAATTTTGGGTCCAGGCCTATTTTGGCCCAGGCCCCATAATGAAAGACCGCAAAAATCTTGTAGCATCCTGCATTTTGGTTGCACAGTGCTGTGTTTGGGTCATAAGATGTCCATAGTTTGTACCTGTACTGCAGGGTGCCCAATGATTTGTACCCAAGGCCCAGTGTATGCTCTGGTTCACATCATGTGGCATTACTGCAAATGCTTCTCCATTTTGGATGCTCATTGCTTACTACTGTTGTAACAGATATTCCTTGTGCGGTTTCAGGGATTTTTCCTTCCCTCACTTGGGCAGAGGTCCATACATGAAATATCACTCATGGTACTTTATATGCACTCTCACAGTTTCAATTGATTTTTACTTGTATGCTACTGGGGTTTGGCCAATTGGTGGTGTTTGCGAACGTCTCTCTGGTCCGAGGCCCAATTGGCCATATGGCCCATAATAATGTGAATCATGGCAAATGCTTTCTCTACAAAGATTTGTTTTAATGTTTAGTCAGTATGATGGTCTAATAGAGTTTTCAGAATTTGGACGTGTGCCCAGTGTGAGCCCCAGGGCCCATTCTTGTGCATAACGCCAAATGTCTTTCTCATCCTACCAATTTAAGTGCCTAATGTTGATGTCCGATCATAATGAATGTAATAGCCATACTACAAACTTTTCTGGTCAAAAGTTGTTAAGTAAAGGGCACTAATAAACTTCATGTGAAAAAAACTGCCAAAAATCTGCAAAATGCTTTTCTTCTCTCTACAATGTAATTGGCTTACCATGGAACTCTGTCGCATTATCACGATGATGTAAACTTGATGGTTTCCGGGGATTTAAGGTCAGAAGTCTTAAAGCTATTCTATATAGTGCATATTTCATAAAGGATCGAATCAATTGATGTTGAAAGTTTTAATTGCTGCAGCATTTTCTACAACTAAAATAGAACCTTGTGATAAGCTGAACATTTGATAGCCAGGTAAATTGAATTTACACTGCAGTTGCCTGTCACTTGTACCCATATTGACTTTTAATTAACTAATTTGATTTTGTCGTGCACTTCACACTTTCATCACCCGTCATAAAATTATGGAACTCAATTGACTTGTATTCCGTCCCTTGAACTCCCCCAATTCTAGCCCACATCTTGTATTCCATTCAGCTTGAGTGGGTCACCCTTCTCTGGTCATCCATTGCCTCTTAACTCTAGAATAGACGACCTCTGTTTACTCTTTGTACACTAGCTTGCCATGTCTATTGTTTTGGAATGGGGAAGTTGGGGGAGGGACAACCTTGCACTGCTCATAAAATTATCATCACCTAGTGAGCCAGTGTAGGTGTATTATTACTGAGCACATATAAAAGGTATGTGGTTCCTCAACATTCATTGGAAGGGGCTTTTTTTTTTTTTGAGAGGTTCTGTTTTGATAGGTGCATTAGGTCCTGTAGTCTGGTCATTAGCCAATAACCTACAGTTTCTGGCAGCAGTCTGGCCATGGGATGGAACTACCTGTCAGCCTGTGGTATCTGTAACATTCACAAATTGAACACATCCCTGCTCTCCATACTCCATTCAAGTTAAAGAAAGCTGAGTCATAAATTATTTTTCATTCATTAATGTGAGGGCGCACCTCCATTGCCTATTTTTCTTACCAAGATGATACAACATATGTTATTCGCAGGTAGTCACTATTAGTCTATTGGTCATTTTGCCAATTTTTGTGATGGCCAATTTGGCAAACATTTACGAGACTACTACATTGCCAGTCCTTCCTACTATTTTTTTTTTCCCTGACTCCAGCCAAATGTGCTTCTGTCAACGTGCCTATTCTCCTCCGCGTATAATGGATAATCATTCTGGTCATCATACATATACCATTGAAACCGTAGGTATTCATCTAGTGGTCATTCCGATTATTTTGCAAATTGCATCATCCACACCCATTTCCCCACTGACTGGGACTCTTTGACCATATGAGGTCATTTAAAGGGCACAATAATAGGCCTTTGTGTGATAATGGCCTTTTCCTCTCAATTGGTCTTCTTGTGATGGATGATGGCGTAACGCGAGTACAATGTTCATTGACTGCTAAACTCTTTGGGCGCCTGTATGACAATCAAGGTCCCAGTCCAATTACAACAGAGTCATAATAGGCCATTGTTTGAAATTGCCTTTTTGGCCTAGATGTTGAAGCTTAGTCACATGATGTACATGTGTTTGTATATTTTTGCGGTTTTAGCTACAGCACCATTGGTGCTCTAGTTTTGGGGTCAGTCTGGGTCAACCGAGGTCAAGTCTGAAAACCTTGTAAACAATGCCTCATTCAGAACGTGGGTCCGATCAAGTGAAATTTTGTTGTATAGCTCTCCTTATGGGGAGTACAGAATCCCATTGTTTTTTGGTTCTGGTTGGGGGTGAATTTTGGTAAAAAATTGAAAATGTGTGAAACGTTGATATTTTGGTCAATTATGGTGCCTTTGTACACACGAAACTCGACCCCACCTGGATGGAATGAAGCTCGAATTGGTATTGTGTTCCCCATGCTGACCCTAATTGTTTTGGGGTCATGTCAAAGTCCTCGAGGTCCACCAGAGGTCAAAGTCTGAAATCCTTGGTAAACCTTAATTCCGAAACAGTTGTCCGATCAAGCTGAAATTAAGTGTGTAGATTTCTCAATGGGAGTACAAGAACCCATCATTTTGGGTGTTGAATTGGGGGTCATGTTTGGAAGAATTAGGAATGTCAAAACTTGATATTTTGCCAACTTTGGGCTTGTAACACACTAACTCAATTCCACCGGATGAATTGAGCTCATACTTGGTAATGTGTGGGTTTCCCCATAGAGGAGTACATGATCCCATTGTTTTTGGTCAGGTCAAAGATCATCTCGAGGTCACCAGTGGTCAAAGTACTGAAATCTTGTACACCCGACGATAAGTCCGAAACAGTTGGTCAATCAAGCTGAAATTGGGGGTACTTCCTTTAAGGGGAGTACAAGAACCCTATTTTTTGGGTGTTGAGTGGGGTCATTTTTGGGAGAATTTAGGAATATCAAAAATCGATATTTCTGGCAAATATTTGGCTTGTAAACACATAACATCACCGCCACCTGGATGAATTGAGCTCCTACTTTGTAGGTGTGTTCCCCTGATGATTACATGATACCTAGTGTTTTTGGGGTCAGGTCCAAAAGTCAGCAAGAGTCAACAGTATGAAATCTTGTAAACAGATAAGTCCAAAACATTTTTGGTCCAAATCAAGCTGAAATTTGGTGTGTAGCTTTCTTATGGGAGTAAAAGAACCCTATTGTTTTGGGTGTTGATTGGGTATCATTTTTGGGAGAATTTAGGAAATAGTCAAAATGATATTTGGCCACTTTTGGCTTCTTGTAAACACACTAACTCACCCCACCTGGATGAATTGAGCCTATACTTGGTATGTAAGTTGTTACCCCGATGAGTACATGCTCCCTATTGTTTTGGGGTCAGGTCAAAAGTCATCTGAGGCGTCACCAGAGGTCAAAGTCTGAAATCCTTGTAAACCAGGTAATTCGAACAGTTGTCCCAATCAAGCTGAAATTGGTGTGTAGCTTTCTTATGGGGAAGTACAAGGAAACATATCATTGTGATGTTGTTGATTGGGGGTCACATTTTTGAGAGAAATTAGGAAAAATAGTCAAAAATTGATATTTTGGCCAATTTGGCTTGTAAACTGACTCAACCCCGCCTGGATGAAGTGGGCTCATTGCTTCTTATGTGTGTTTCCTATGATGAGTACATGATCCCTATTGTTTTGGGGTCAGGTCAAAGGTCTCATGAGGGACACCAGAGGTCAAGTCTGAAATCCTGTAAACACGATTAAGTCCAGAATGGTTGGTCTGATCGGTTTTGATATTTAGTTGTGAAGTTTTCTTATGGGGAGCACAGGCCCCTATTGTTTGTGGTATAGTCGGGGGTGAATTCTGTCAAAATAGAAATTTTGTAAAAGTCAATATTTTAGCCAATTTTGGCCTGTAAACACATAACTAATTTGATCCCGCCTGGATGGCTGACAGCTCATACTTGGTCTGTGTGTTTCCCATGATGAGTACATGAACCTGTTGTTTTTGGGGTCAATCAGAGGTCATCTGAGTTCACCAGAGGTCAAGTCTGAATCCTTGTATACAACGCTAGTCCAAAAACAGTTGGTCCGATCAAGCTGAACTTTGGTTAGTAGCTTTCTTATGTGGAGTACAAGACCCCTATTGCTTTTGGGTCAGGTCGAGGGTGAATTTTTGGTTCGAAAGAGAAAATTTGTGGAAAGTCAATATTTTTGGCCAATTTTGGCTTGTAAACAGGATACCTCGACCCCATCTGGATGGATGTCGCTCATAATGGTATGTTTGTTCCCCATGATGCGTACAAGAAACTATTTCTTTTGGGGTCAGGTCAGAGTCATCAGAGTCAAGATTTCTAAAAAGCTTGTAAAACACGATAGTGTCCAGAAGGTTTTGTCTGATCAGGTTGAGATTTTGTGTGTAGGCATTCCTTAGGGGAGTTACAGGACCTATTGTTTTGGTTCAGGTCGGGTTGATTTTTTGGTCAAATAGAAAATTTGTGGAAATTCCAATATTTGGGCCAATTTTGGCTTGTTAACAAAACAAGATAACTCAACCCACCCGGATGGATTAAGCTTCATTACGTGATATGGAGTTCTCTCATGATAAGATGATTCATAAACCATATTGTTTTGGGGTCAGGTCAGAGTTTCATGTGAGGCCACCAGAGGTAGTCTGAAAACTTTTATTGTGACCACAATAAGTCATAATGATTGGGTCTGATCGGTTGAGATTTTGTGTGTAAAGCTTTCTTTGGGGAGTACAGGAACCCTATGTTTTTGGCTCCGGTCCGAGGGTGATTTTTTCAAAAATAAAAAAAAAATTGTCAGAATCAATATTCGGCCATTCTGGCTTGTAAAACCCGATACTCAACCCACCCGGCTTGATGCCGCGCATACTTGGTATGTGATCTTCATGATAAGTACATAACCCCTTGGTTGTGGGGTCAGATCAGAGTTTCATGTTGAGGTCACCAGAGGTCAGTCTGAAAACCTTGAAATTAGTGGTAGTTTTCTTTATCAGAGTATAGGTTTGGTTTGGTTGGTTGAGGAAAAATGGGACGTTATTGCCCCATAATGAGCTGGTACAATCTACCCTTTGTCCTTTTGTCTGGCTATAGGTTGTCAGAAAGATAGGGTCAAGGAATCACTAAGCTTTGGCTTCTGGTTCAACCTTCAGCATCTGTGCCTAAGACGTCCCTGTCACGCATGATGAAATACACTTAAGGGTTTCTTGATGTACCAATTTTTTCGTTCGAGGGCACCGCCGCGGAACGCATTAATTTTGCTAATGCACCTGAACACCGTTTCGCGGGTCTGTCGACCCATGACACACTCTAAACGCGACACCTCATCAAAATGTTAATAGAGTAACGAGACTGCAGTGCAGGACAATGGAGCCATGCCAAACTTTATGCCCTGAAACCCCATCAATGCCTCGAGACGGAGTGCTGGAGGAACGTCCTGTGACGTATAGTTACGCATAATACCCACTGCCAAATTTGTGGCCATTGTATGTTACATGATGGCCTCAGCAAACAAGACCTAGGCCTCTGTAGTCAGCATTGTCTGTTACCATGGCAACTTGCCATAGGCCACTATTACTCGACATAACGTTCTGGGCAGTATGAATAAGTGTAGTTGTGGAAACACCACTCTATCATAGCCACAGTCGCGGAGGAGGGAGATCGCAAAAAAAAAAATGTGTGTCTGTACATCATACAGATTTTCACGAAACTCGTGCACTGTATGTAGTCAACATAATAGTCTCAATCAATTTAAACATGGAATTTTGGTCGGTTGACTCCAATATGTCCGAATTAGGATCTGTCCAAGACATGCTCACTTGTGAGGCCGGTTGGGCTTTTTCACCCTTATTTTTGTGTCGCTTGATGGATTCATCCATTGCATTTTCAGAAAATCTATCTGCTGGAATAAGGATTGGCAGTATAGGAGCTACCGTGGATAGTAGGAATCCCGATCTTTCATATTAAACATCTAAAGACTGATTGATGTGTCAATCATCATGCAGTCTTTGGACAGACTTCAGAAGAGCGTCATACATTAGCTGAAACATATTTTCCAAAAATGGAAGGCAAATGGTAATATTCAAGCATGATTAGGATTGAATGAGCATTGTGAGTTCTTCAGTTCATCTGATGTAATATTCTTTGTTAATCTAATTTATTCATATACCCTAAAAATGAATATATGGAAAGCACTAGTATTATGGAAGGCTGGCAAACGGCAGTCTTCTTGTTTTCAGGTTCTGATGTTGTCATTATGAGCCAGCAAGCATATCCCCTGCCCCCCCCCCCCTCTTACAACTCTTACCGATGAGTAAAACCAAACTGAATACTACAACAAAAACCTCACTATCGCACAAATCGGCCAGACAGTGATATGTGAATCAATAGTGACCAGGAATAATTGGCTTGTCTTTTTATCCAGGATGGTGAATCCAACATTCGAAGGGTACCTGCAGCACGAGTGCACAGGAGTCCTCTGCTCCCTCCTCTCAAACCCTCTCTGAGTTCCGAGCGAGACGGTCTCAAAGACAATAGAGGGCGCTCGTACAAAGAGGACCTGCCAACAACAACATTCCCAGGTCAACCCGGATAACCTCTACGCCCACCGGCCCCACCCCAATCCCTAAATCGAACGCTGTGGGATCGCTCAAAGGCTGGGTGCAGTGTCCAAACTTAGCTGGGAAATCCCTGAAATGGACCAAACAGATCAGACAGTTGATTCGTTGTTGCAGCCACGAAGCCACCTCTGTTTCTCATTGCCAGAACGGGAGCCGAGCTGGCGAAAGTCAGAAGGGAGTCAAAATCAAGGAGGAGCCGGGCGAATCGGCTGGAAGGGTGTGAACGCGAAGGTTGGTCTGACACAAGGTGGAGTCAGGAGGCCGGCCTAACTGAGGAGGAAAAGCATGAGGAACCAACAAGCAAGATGCCGAAAATAGCCATAGAGTCCTCCAACGGAGACTGAGCTTGAAGATGCAGCAAGGGACGAAGAAACCTGAATCGGGGAAGATGGAGGGGAATGAACACGAACAGGGTGAAATGACTGAATCTGAACGTCTGGATACTGCTGGAAATAAAGATACTTGCAGCAGAACTGCAGGGCTAGAGAATGGCCAGTCTGGTGCAAAAATGAATGTGCCGGAACCGGGAAGCTCCCTGTGATGTGTGGGTTACCACAAGAAGTAGGTAGGAGAAAGATGGCTCTAGGAGGCTCCCACGGACACATCACCAGAAAAGGTGTAGGTCTCTTGGTATTCGGAATCTCTACAGCTGCTGACATTTTGAACATATTTGAAAAGTGAAGAAGTTGTGTCGCTCTCCCGCCTCACCCCTGAAGATAGTCGTCTTGCCGTTGCCTCCTAAAGGTTTCACTGGGACTCCAGGGTCTAGTAATATAGGAGCCCATTGCCCATAACACACAAACGCATTCCCACTGTCCAGTCTTCCATGGGGGCTTTCCTGGTCAAATGATGGACAGCAAAGGCAGGGAAATTCAGCGATCAAATGGGAGCCATAAAAGAGCCGCAGGGATCACCCTACATTCCAAAACTGGGGCCGGTTTCCCAGATTCACATTCCACATTCCCCCACGGGGGAACAGATCAGATTGGAGCAACAAAAAATGAAACAGTCAACGATGGGAGTACAGGATGAAGGCAGAGCCCTCGGACCGAAACAACGGCGACACCCCCTCTGAGCCCAGCAGCAGCCCCCAGCAGCTCTGGACAAGAGTGGGACCCCCACGATCACCTTCAAGCAGTTTGAAGATTTTGCCAGAGGGGAAAGAAATATAAATCTTTCCCGTATCAACTAATGGATATGGACCTCTTCCGTGGCTCCTTGGTCGCAGGACCAAGTGTTATGGAGTGTGAGAACCATACAGAACGACGGGAGGAGTTCCAGGATATCAGCGTTCCAGTCAAGTGGTTTCCAAGAACCCAGACGCGGGGGATTCAGAGGAGATGGTGGAGCCTTCGACTGAGTCAAACGATCCTGTGTGGTAAAGTCTGGTACTGTAATGGTGTTGCGAGTACTGATGGTATCGTCATACTTTGGGTTTTTTGAGAGTCACCCATTGTCTAGGGGCATTAGCAAATCTCAAAACCCCGGTCCAAATGAAGCCCCTTAGGAACACAAAAAACACACAGGAGATTTTTCCGAAATTGCTGAAATTGAATAAGTAAACATTGCCTGACTGATAAAACCCAACGTGTGTATCCCTCCCACTGTCGATCAATCAGAGGGTGCAATTTACGGCCTTGTTTTTATCAGAAAGGGATTTACATGTTGACCCAGGGATGGTTGGGAGAGGTGGTTCCAATGCACACACCATGCTTCGAAATATGCAATCTGCAGTAAAAGCAGTTCTGTCAGATATTCAAACTGGCTGTGGGTGGCTCCTGTGGGGCTAAATTATAGCTATTTTCGCAAAAATCAAAATGCTGCCGTGAGTGGGAGTGGGGTCGTATGGGGCGAAAACAAACGGTAGTCTCAAATGATCGCCATGCTTCAAAATGCGCCAATAAGCAAAAAACTCAGTTTCGCCAAAAATTCAAAATGACTGCCGTCAGAGCGGTCGGGCGACGCCCACTGGGTCACCTATTCAACTTTTTCATCACACGATCATGTGTGCAAGGTTTAAAGAAAAAGTCGGATCTGCAGAAAAATGAATTTTGCAAAAAATTCGTAGTGGCCGCGTGACCTTGAAATCTCTTTCACCATGTTTTTTCGGGACCAACTTTTTTCCCCACCCACAAAATTTTTGTAAATCGGTATTTTTTCTGTGAAACCTGCAAAACAGAGCAGCAGAGATGCATGATGCCCCTTTTGAACTCATCCAAACTTTCACTAGGGCATACATGTGTACCAAGGTTTCGATAAATCGGATAAAGCATTAAAGAGTTATTAATGCCTAATGCCTAAAGTTTCCAGTGGTGGAGGAGCCTGGGACGGCAGCTGTGTCTGTACACTCCGAAACCATAATATCCCTGGACAATTTCAGTGTCGCAGGGATATGATACAATTATAACATTTGTAACATCCTATCCAGACAACTATCACTTGTATGGGTTCTAATGAGTCTTCCTACAAGATGGCCCCTGAGCTGGGGGTGGTCCCCCTACAACCGCCAATTAGCTACCGTAAATTACTCGCAGTGAAATCTCCCAGACTGACTCTATACACAATAGGCCTGGAAATCCCCTACAGCTAAAACCCAGCAGTCAGAGAACTCCGAGACTAAGCCCCCTAAAAATGACCAACGTCTGGTCTGCTGCCGTCTCTGCAGTGGTCACAATCAGCAGGAGAAATAGGCTCACCCAGCCAATGTTTCTGCATGATGTCACCATAAATGGCCATGTTATAACAATGATTGCGCCTCCCAGGCTGGTCTCCACAGGACAAACGTACAGAATCCCAGCAATCAATCACTCTCGCCATCCACTGTGCTACATTCTGTGATCTGTGTCAGGGCCAATCAAATGTTCCTCATCTTGTCCGCACAAGGTCAATGCACAAACCGATCCTTGACCATGTGCAGTGTTAATAACTACTGTATTTGGCTGTGACATTCACGAGCTGCACCAATGAGGGTATTATAGTTACATAACCACAGTGAATCTGGGAACAAAATTCAATCATTCCCTGATATGTTCTAACACTTGCCAGTTTTCAGTGGCTGAATAGTCATAGGAGCGTCAAACACACAACATGATTGGGATCATACAATCATGGACATTTCTGGTAAATTTCTCGACAGTATGAAAGGTTGACATAATAAATTCATCAAATTCTCAAAGTGAATTGAAATAACAAGGCCCACCAGCTAACTGTGAACCGCCATATTAGGGTCTGGGGGTTTTGATATGTCCTCGCTTCACCTGTGCTAGTTTATCTGTTACATGTCCATCGGAACCGATATGGGAAATTTTGCTTTGCCTTTGAGACTCAACATCGAATCAGCCTTTATACTATGAATACTGCATGGTGTTTGATCTCACCTCAAATTTGAAAGTTACCAACAGGTTTCTTTTCTGATAACACAATCATATTGCGCCACTTTTGTTTCTTTCGTAAGTGAACAGATCATCGATTTTGAGTAGAAGTCTGAAGTCTCTCCTCCCTCCTCCCCCCCCCCACGCTTATAGATGTTAGCCTTCAATCAGCATCACTGGACTGTGCACTGTCGAATTCCACCCGGGAGAGACTCACGGACACCAACAAGTACTTCTGCGACCGATGCCGACACCTCTCTGAAGCTGAGCGGTGCCTGCTATTCGATGAGCTCCCGCAGGTTATGGTAGTTCATCTTAAGAGGTTCAGCACCATGTCCCATCTGTGAGTATCATTCACATCAAAACTAGACATGTGTAATATGGTAACCTCCACACGTGCAGTATCCTCGCTTTCGCCAATCACATCGGGAAGAAGTATCTAACCGCCCATAGAGATATCCATTTTTGGTCAGAGCCTAACTTTAGATCATGTTTTTTTGGGACTAAACAACAGTCTACATCCTCCAAGTTTTGTGTCAAATTCAAAAAGTTATAAAATGTGAAAAACAGTAATAGAACCTCTGGTACCATTGAAATCCACGTCTGTTTATTCGCACCAACTTTTTGTCCCCGCCCACCAAGTTTTCCCAGAAAGCAAATCCGCAATTTCGCGTGCCTAGTAATACCGCGCGACACGCGAAATAAAATTCGTGGGGGAACACAGAACTAGATGAGCCGCTATTTGGCGGGAAAAACGGACAAGAAACATGGCGCTCGTAAGCAGGCTCGTAAAGCACATCAATTTGGCAAGATGTCTTATTGCCACAGGATCTACCTCCTTTTGAAGAAGAACAGAGAGGTGCGTTCACACCCAATTGACGGCACGGCTGTATGCTATGGGGCCTATAGGCTATTGGCCCTGTATGTCCCTTAAGCATTCCAGGACATGGCGACACACTCTAAAACCAAAAGAGTGAATTTTCACTCCCATTAAGTGTGTGGGTGGAATCATTACTACTGCATCTCACTCCATTGAAGAAAATCTTCGCCCATTATGGAGCATACTTCACTCTAGTTCTAGAGTGGAATTAATGTGTGCTGACGACCACCTGTCCATGTTTCCATAGAGACACGGATCCAGTGATCCATCACTCTTTCCCAGAGAGGCATTTCACTCCATGGAGCATAACATCTCCGCCCTTATACTGTAGAGTGATACTTCACTCTATAGAGTGAATTACACTCTCTACCTTCGAGGTGTTGCTAGTGACTACTTCTTTGGATTGAAATTCACTCTCTGTTTTTTAGTGGAACAGCATGATTGACATGGCTATAACTATACACGACATGAATTTTCCGAGAATGGATTTGTTCATCAGTTTTGGTTATCAATGCCTGGTGGGTCAAGAGAAGGCTAGAAATATTCCCTTGGTTGTTCGATTACCCGAGTACAGGTAGATCTAGTCCCCCCGAGTGCAAAAGACCTATGGGGCAAATTCCCACTGATCAGGTAATAAAGAGCTTCAACAATCCATCATGCCGTCTATTTCGAACATATGCACAAGTTTTAGAATATGCAATAGATTATGTTTAGGACGGCCTATTTACGGGCGCAATAAAGGTTATTTCCAGTGTTGTAGTCGAGGCCGCTGCATCCGAGCCAAGGCCGAAGCCGCACCCCCCGAGGCCAAGGCCGCACCCTCGAGCCGAGGCCACACCTTCCCGAGGGCCGAGGCCGGGCAATATATAACAGCTAATACCTTTTGAATTACAGTGTTTGGATACATAGTAAATTTACGGTTTTGTCTGCCCCATTGCTACAGTTACACATTATGTCACTATATGGAGACAAGAATGTTTTAAGTCCCGAAAATGGGACTGAACGAGCGAAAGTTGATATGCACCAATTTTATTCTGGAGTCGTACCAGAATGAAAAAAACTGAATGAGTTGTGACATTTTTAATGCTTGTGCGATTTGCTATAAAGGTTATACTCATCCAGCAATTAAAATCACTCTTCAATATGACTCTTCAATAGTGCCAGGCAGACCGGTACTAGCCTTAGATGCAAGGACACTGCACTGCATTTGAAAACATCAATCTTTCATCATCTGGGAGAAAGCAGAGTACTTGATTCTGGCGCACATCTGGTTTTCCGAAGGGCTGTGGATTTCAATCACAATGACCTCCCCCTCCAATCATGTGTGTACGACACTAATTTTTTTTAATCATAAAAGTTACGATTTAAAATCCTCTTGGCGAAGGCAATACTTCACTCAATAGCAATCCACATCATACACAGTGACTCAAACCTAACACCAAAACAAAACAGAGAGCCAAGGTCTTTGATACCTTGACTGCCCTGAAGTTTGTTGACCTCAGATGACCTTCACCTGACGAAAAACAATATGGTCATATATCATTATGTGTAACCCCACATACACCAAGTAATGAGCTTGATCCACCAAGGTTGAGTCGATTTCTCGTTTTAACTCCAGCGTCACACGCACACACACACACACACGCACACGCACAACGCACACACACACACACACACACTGTCATGACCTGCATAGATTCCTTTGACTAAAGTCAACCATAACTACACATCGACTGGCGGGTAAACCGCAACTTTTATCCAAATATTGAGCCCATGGGGCCGGAGAGACAATTTCATTCTCATTCTATAACGACTGGGATCGGTGGGGTCCCATGAGTCTAACACGAAAGTTAGTCTTTAAACGATCGCGCCAGTTCCAAACACGCAATCATCGATCAAAAAGTAACATAAAAATCCAGATGCCCGCCCTCGTGGTAGTGGGGCGACTCCCACTTAACTTTTGAACTCACCGAGATTTTTTATTCGATAAACTGTGTGCAAAGTTTCAAGTAAACACGACAACGCGTTGGAGAGTAATCGCGCTAACATGCGGCGGCTGGTCGCTGGCGAAGACAGAACCATAATTTCCCCATGTGGGGATATAATGAATGGAAGGAATCAAATATATTTTGGTGTATTTCTCAGTATCACCGCAAGACTACAATTTCAGTTATATAAATAAATCCATAGGAAATATAAAAACATCACGATCTGCAGAACAGACCCAATTCTTCGTACCTTTAATTGGGTCCAGGCTTTGCACGTTTTAGCCGGGAGACTATAATTTCATCTCGCAACTCCTACTACGACATAAGGGGGCGCTCAGTGATTGATGTTCACAAAACGTGGCCCGCTGCCAGTGGCAGGATTCCCTGCTTTGGTCACACAGCTATACATTGCGTAAGTGTGCAATTTGCAGTGCAAGTACATTCAGTACTTAAGTTTTGTTTATGGCCATCTAGCTCGCACGGCAGTCGGCACTCCTAGCCCACACTGGGAATTGCACGGCGGGCCGTGCGCAGCGCCAGTATATTTTATCGTATCTTTTTTGGATGATACCGAGTATGGCTACGTTAGATTCAAATGTCGCGAAATTCAAACAAATCTGAAGCATCATTTGTGACATAAAAGTTCATTTGTTCTTCATTTTATAGCAACATCGATTGTCCGGTCGCCTCGACCCGGCCTCGGCCCAAATCCGTGCCGAAGCTCCGAGACGGGCCGCAGCCTCCGAGGCCGAGCCGAGGCCGCCAAAAACAACTGGCCTCGATGCCGGCCTCGAGGCGAGGCCGTCCCCTCGAGCCCTCCAACACTGGGGATTTCACAATGTATGTTGACAGCGCGATTACATCCTACGTAGGTGTTGAATGGCATGGGCGTGAGTACTGAACTTCCTCAGTTATAGGGGCTCCCATATGGGCGTTCCGATGGAGGGTTGTAATCGTGGGTTAAAATCAAGCAAGCTCGTGCGCGAACACCGATTGAATTGTCATCGACACTCGATTTTTGATGCTACCTGTGACGGGGGTAAAGCACCCATGGAAGAAAAGGGCGGAGAGAAGGAGGAGGTCGTGTGCCCATAATAGACCCAAGGAATACACGCAAAAAGGAGGGGAGAAGGGGAAAAGGGGAGAAGGAGGATACTCTGTGTCACTATTCACCAAATTGCCTGCCTAGTAAAAGCACCTTAAAACCTGCTCAATAGGGCAGCCAGACTGCAGTAATGCCCCCACTTCCAATCTTATCCAAGATTTCGCTCAGGTGGACTGTGTACCAAGTTCCAGGTCATCGGATAAGTGTTTGGAGAGTTATTGCGGCGGAGAGTTTGGAGCGTTGTAAGATTTTTGCGCTATTGGCTGAGTTCCGTCGGCGACAGAGACGGCAGGTACACGACGTACAGTTTTTTATCTTGCTCCATAACATTTGTATCTGGTTTTGTAATTGTATTCCGATTGCTACTCCTCATACATCTTCTCGTGAATCCTGATAATTCTACTTCACTCAACATTTTCAGCTCAAATCAGCCATGTCTGGTTGAACATTTGATATGCAGGCGAGGTTATCTATCTCGTCATCCTTTCTGTCTCCTCAGTCTCTCTGTCCATCTGTTGTCTCAATTGCCGTTTGGCTCCCCATTTTCGATCTTTGACAATGTTGGTCAAACTTGGGACATGTTTGCAGACCCCTTGGACTTTGTGAAAGTGGCAGTCAAAGGTCATCAACCCTTCCATTGCCAGTTTTGTTGTCAGATTGGTTGCTTTCCAGTGCCGACTATCTTGAGTCACAAACCCACCTTTTGTCTTAATTTTCCGTACATTTATTGACGAAGGAAATAAATGTACACTGGTTGGTTCAGATTGATTCTCTTCCTTGCACTCAAAGTACTAAGAAATTATCTACCCATGCAGATGCGCACTGCTCCCTCCCCCCCCCCCCTCCCTTTCATGAGGACTCACATACCAAGGATGAGCTTCACACATCCAGGCGTAGAGGTATCCTGTTTACAAGCCAATTAGGCAAAATATGACTTCCCTCACACATTTTTCTATAATGTTCTAATCGCCCGTAATCTCCCGACTATCGCATACGAAAGCTACACACCATATTTCAACCTGATCAGACCCACCTTCCTGTACCCTAAAAAAATAGGGTTCATGTACTCACATGGGAGCACACTGCGAGTATGAGCTCAATCCTTCCAGGTGGGGTACAGTTATCGTGTTTACAATCCAAAATTGTGCAAAAATATTGAGTTCCAAAATGTTCATTTTTTATAACAAAGTTCACGCAACCAACCTAAACCAATACCAGAATGTTTTCCTGTACTCCCATTAGAAAGCTACACTGGACCATTTTCAAGCTGATCATACCTACCCATTCGTGGACTTATTGTGTTTGCAAGGATTTTCTTCTTGGCCTGCGTGACCCTCAGGTGTCCTTTGGACCGACCCAAACGCAATAGGGTTCATGTGCTCATCATGGGGAACTCCAACGAAGCATGAGCTCCATCCACCAGATTGTCGATTTATCGTGTTCGACCCAAAATTGAGCCAAGATATTGACACATATTTCCTATTTTTTACCGATTCTCACCCCGGGCCGACAAAAACGATGGATTCCTGACTCCCCATAAGAAAGCTATAACACCATATCTCGCTTGACTGTCAAAACCATTCTGGACTTATCATGTTTATAGTTTTTCAGACTTTTCGGTTGACCTCAGAGTGGTAGGGTGGATTTTGTAGAAATTTTTCTGAAAAGTCAAGATTTTGACCCATTTTGGCTTGTAACACTCTATAACTTGACCCCACCTATATGGATAAAGTTCCTACTTGGTATGTGAGATCTACAGTCAGGTCAGGTCAAGGGTCATCTGATGTCAACAGAGGTCAAAGTCTGAAATTCTTCTTAACACGAGAGCCCAGAATGGTTGGTCCGATCAGATTGAAATTTGATGTGTAGGCCTAATTTCAAATATGCTTGTCTGATTCTGGTTGGATGAAGGTTTTGGCTTCCTTTACAGGAGCCAAGGGTACTCCCTTGGTGAGGCACTGAGAAAGATGATATCTGGCTAATAAAGCTGGTACCTCTGAGACTTGAACCGCCACCCAGATGGATGTAGCTCATATTCGTGTACATGTGTTCACTTTGGATGACTACTTTCTCCATTTATTTAGAGGTCGGTGAGGGTCAAGAGGGTCAATTTAGAAAATATTCCGAAAGCTTATCAAGAGTACAGGAACTCCTTGGTTTAATCCCATTTGTCCTTGTGGTCTGGTGTCAAAAATTGTCACAGATGAGTGAACTTTTTTTTTTTTCTTTTTTTTTTGTTCCCCCTTTTTTTCCTCTCAACGAGGACAGATGGTCAAACCCAGGGCTAGAGCCCATCATATGAAATCGGGGCAAAATGTGTATGTTCGTCTTCTTCAATTGGTGCACAGTACTGATCTTGATTATAGTGATGCTCCGTATCTGTATCTCATGGCAACCAATAGTAAAAGTCCATGCTCTTGGAAAATTCCTCTCATCCAACACACATTCCCAGCTAGAATTTTCTGGACCCATTACCGCGAACAATTTGGGTGTGCCAATAACAATTCTTCTGTCCAAAGCTTTGTAGAAATTCTAAAGCAGCCAATTTGCAAATTGCTTGTTGCAGATATTCACAATAGCTAGAGCGCTATTTGCTGCTGTATTTTTCGTACCTCATACTGTACAGTGTATAAAAACAATCTGAACCCCTCCCCCGTAATGAGGAAACTGCGTAAAACAATCCTATTCTTCCCTCACATTCTCTGAATGTTCTCAACCAGGAGGACTATCCGAAGATTAACGACACATGGCGACCCCTGTGACCTTTACCATGAGCGGTGGTGCACGCAGACCTGTCGGCAGCGTATGGCTACCGTCCAGCTCCTCAGCGTGGTCACCCCACAGGCCTCCTCTAGCTCCAGTGGCCACTACCTCTCCTACGTCAGGTACCCAAACTGGTACCCATCTGCAACCAAGAGGGCGAGCCCCAGGTAGCCCCCCCGACCACCGTGCCTTTGAGTGGTCCTGTTCGACGACGACAGTCACCACCTGACGGATGAGGAATTTTAACAATCTCCATCAAACATCCCTCCGGAAATCGAGGAATCCGTGGATACGCCCTATCTCCTGCACCTGGTTTATACACGGGTGGTAAGTTAAGCGGGAGCTGCAGAGAAGCGTGGCGCTGGGTGTCAACTCTACTTCAGCATTCGTTCTGATGCAGTCTCTAGAAATGGGAGGCAAATTAGTTGTGAGAGCTCAGGAATTTGATTTATTTGCAACCCATGGGAAGGACTTTTCCATGCATTTTTTTAAACAGACTCTCCGTCCGAGTGTCCCACATTACCCACCTGTTACTCAAGTGGTGGCCTTGTTGGGGGAGGTTGACCTGTGATATTAGTTGTTGCTCCGTGTTTGTGTCATCTCTTCTGGATGTCCCCGGGGGCACTTTTGAAGGACCTACACTGAATTGTAGATCCACTAGTGATAAAATCACTGGTGCAACCTATTATTTACAGGTGTGACAAGTTTAGTTTAAAGATCAAGATATTGCTTTGAGCATGTTGTGATGTCCAAAAGCACAACAGGGGACATATTATTACTAGAAAGGGAACTGGGAGCATATGTAAGAAGCAAACAAATTCCTCTTGGAACCCAAAGAAATCTGTGGATTAGGCCAATAAGAGAAACAGATTGCTCATTAAGAGATTACCCAAAGAGGAGCACTTACTCAACGGATTCCTTCAGTTGATATGGAGTGCCGTCTGTCCATATAACACGAGTTGTACGTCCCCAATCACCCCACTGTATTGGTGCAGCAGCAATACCCAATTAGGTAGAGCAGATCACTGAAGGGCCTTTTTTTCTTGCTTGGATCAACATTATAATATGATAGCTAACCGTATATCTGTAATAGAAGCCCCCCCCCCCTGTAATAAAACGCCCTCTCTCTTTTTTGGGACATTCCAATGAAGGTTCGGAAGATCCATTTCACCAAGTAACGATTGAATAAGTCCTTGAACAGGCTGTAACCAAATGTATAGCGTTTGGGAAGTAGCCTAACACAGCGTAGTATAGGAAACTTTTGGAAACCTATTCTGCAATCATAATGTTTGCCTTAGAAAATGACCCTCAAATAATCGCCCCCGCTCTTTGAAAATGTAACGCCCCCGGGGCAGTTTCTTTACAGATTATACGGTATATATATTTTGTACCTAGAATTTTAAGGACCAGATGCCTGGGCATGTTGGGTGTGTGTACCGAAAAAGTTGGTCATAGCTGTGATCTAGGATGGTATAAGTGATAGTCTCGTTGTGAGCATGGAGTGCACTTATTTTGCTGTTAGATGATGACCGTTACACTCGGGCCGTCAGTGTGTACGCGTAAATCCCTTTAGATCCCTCCCCAAGCCTCCGCAATTTTTTTTCCAATAGGGGTGCTATTTGGAGTACCACAAATACAATTACTTAGCTAGGGTCCACAAGTTGTTGCGACGGTGATAAATAGTGATAAGGAAACATGCATTTGTCTGCTGGGAAGGCACCCAAGCCATGTGGAAATTCGACATGTGATTTGTGAATATCTCTTCATGCACTGCCTGCTGGCTACACACACATCTTAGCAGCCGTGCTGGTAGTCGGCTGTTTGCCTTTAATGTTTAAATTGTCCTGCCATTTTGGGTGACACGCATTGAATTTGTGGCACAGCTATTGAGACTTCGGTCAGCACCACACACACTTAATTTCGATGGGGTTCCCTGCTTTGACACTGTGTTTAAGCCGAATTTGTTTGAGCGATTGTCAGTTGTCGTTAAGTGATGCTGTGACTCACATAGACCTACGGTAGGGCTACATTCATTCTGTGAATGATCATTTCGTGCCGCCTCTTGCTTGGTTTTTTTTTTGTGTGCCCGTGGCGTGTAGCAGAAGCCTTTAAAAGTTCAGAGCTGATGGGGGTGTCTGGTGCTATGTTATGCTTTGAAATGAGGCCAATTGGTACAGTGCTCCATGATTGGAACAGGTATTATGTTAGGAGATGACCATAGGTTTCTACATTCGTTGATTGTTAAGGACATATTTTTAGAACATGCTTAAATGAAGTGTACATAGGAATTGATTTGGTTACTCAGTTTTGCGATCTTCTATAGACTATACCTCAATTTTTTTAGTGTGTTCTGTATGGAGAATTCTCAAGAGTATTTTTGGCATCTGTATTAAACAGTAAAACAGAGGTGAGGTAAATCGAATGGACCCCTTTTGTATAGACATTCCTTTGTACAAAGTCTTTCTCATTTTTTTGCTGAACATTCACACACCTTGATGGATGGTCTAATTGTGATCAGAACTAGTACTGTTCGCATGACTGACGCATCTTGACTCTAGCTACTTCCATGTTGGTGGATGGGGACAGCCACACACGTATAATCTAACGATTGGGCAATCCACAACGTTTCATGCTCCTCACATATCTGTCAGAAATATTTAGCAATGCTCTACACCTGGAAGAGGTCCGCCGGTGTTACTTCCAAAATAGTTCCATTTGTACATGAGTTGGAAAAGTCATGAAAGTTGGATTTCGAGTGCCACCCCCACCTGGAGGCTGGAAGCAGGATAGCAGAAATCAAAAGGCATTCGACTATCACATTTCTCATTGTTAATTGCTAAGAATTTTGGGGTTGACATTCTGTCCTTCAGTTTATAATACCAGAGTATTAAAATTGATACATGTGAAGTGGGACGTCTTTAGCCTGGAGGACATAGTTGTTCACCAGAATGTGTCTAAAGTGTCCCTTCATTCCCTACGAATATATCCAGTGGATAAAACAAATCACATCTAGCTTATTTGTTAATAGAGAATGCGAATGTTCCCTGTTGGGTCTGTTTGTGTCATCACAGCAAATAGTATACGTGTAAAAAAAGTCAGTGCTGCACCAGCCAGCACATTGCAATATGTTTCTGAGGGCAGCAGGTTGGAATTCCATCAAATCAGCGTACATATTGACTGTGTGAGTTTTGTGTATGGTGTGCATATGATGAGTGCCGAACTGGGTTAGTGTCATAACTAAGTAAATACGGTTATGGTTAATACTTGGAGATAATCTTTACTGAAATTTCCTTGGTGTACATGTTCCAATCAATGGAATAATGGTTAAAATCAATGGTTTTCAAACAGGTACAGTGTACTATTCAGGGGAGATAAGCTTTCCCAAGGGTCAAGTGTTTTACCAAGTTAATGAGCTCAGTGGTAAACTCCATACTGCCAAAAAACTAGATGATTGTGAGTCGGAGCTATTGAAAGCCCAGAGGACTTCCCGCAGTGCTGTTGGACAAGACCTGTCTCTGAAAGTCCCAAGCAACCCACGGTCAACGTGGGGACCTTGTTGAGGTGACTTGTGCAGAGTAGCGAGCGCCGTTAGGGGCAGCCATATAGGGAATTCCCCAGGGACATGATGAAGTGAGATACGGAATTGTGCTACGGAGAGAGCAAGCAAAACAGTGCGTGCTATATAGCAAGGGTGTGACAAGTCACTAATGATAGGGGTTGGTAATTCCTGTGAAGTGCTTTAAGCATGTTTCGACGTGACAAAGCACTATCTAAGAACGGAGAGATTATTTATTCAACAGATAGGCAATCACACAAGATTATGTAACTGAGGGGTATAGTGTATAGATCTATTAGTGCAGTCCGTACAACTCTTATGAAATTGGAAGCTGTATAACCCACCAATACCTCAGACCAAGGTGAGTCATTGCTCAATTGGTGGAGTCAACAAAATGGGCACATTGACACACCCCTAGTCCCAGACCAGGTGAGTCATTGCACCAAGTGGGTCAACAAAGTGGGTAACAATGGACCCACCCTCTTCTACCCCAGACCAGGTGAATCATTGCTCTTCGGTGGGTCAACAAAATTGGGAAAAAATGACACATCCCTCGGTCACCTCAATAATCAGAAAGTGACAAACCATGGTCACTTCCAAGAGACCACAGACCATACTCTGCGTACAAACTGAAACAACTGACTGACAATGTCTCATCACTCAAGTCACATTTGACTACAGATTGGTACAATGACTCACTGGTTCCAGGGTAGGGTAGTTGAGAGGCATCCTTAGAATTGAAACATACATAATACCAGGAACGCAACGTTAAACTCTTCAGTAGAGTGAGTGAACCCAAGCACCATGTCTACACCTTTTCCTGTTTGTGTACAGCTAATTCATTTTTGTTTTCCGCTCAGTGACTCATATAACAGACTCCTGGCAATGGACAGTGCAACTCGAATTCACTGCAGGGTGCAATCTCCATCTGGGACAGGCTGTTTCCTCGAACTGCTTACATGATGCTGGTTTGCAGTGTGGATTAATCACGGGCGCAGCCACTCTCTGAGGAAAAGGTTTGGAGGGGGGGGGGGGGGGGTCAAGAGCAATTTGGGGGGGGGGGGGGTCCGAACCAGTGATGGGAACATTTGGTGTGAAAAAAATCTTATGTATGAGGCCTCCCCAAAAGTTGGGGAGTGATGACCTCCGGCTCCCCCTAGTGGCTTGCGCCCTGGGGGATTGATAATGATGGCTGTTTGAAGCATCCTATTTGTGACGTAAAAGCTCCCACACTCCAACGCGTCCCATCATCGTCTTCCGTAAATAGTGACTGGTTGAGCTGAATTTACACAACTCTTATTGTTAAGTAGAGATGCACATCACCATTGGTCACTCTGTTGTGTCCCCAAGGGACCTTTATAAGGTTGGTGGTCCACAGGCTATTTAGTGGGTGTCTAAAACACCTATTGATGTTATGTTCAGATGCTCATCACCATTGTGTTCCCTCTATTGTCCCCAAGAGACAATCTATAGTGGGGTGTTCAGCCCGTTCTCTTCTGGGATGGGGGGAGGATCTAAAATACCTCACTGTTGCGTACAAGCCCTTTGTGTTACTTCATTGTGTTCTCCGAGGGACAGCTCCATAAGTTGGGGTGGTCCAGCAAGTTTTGGGGGTGTGTCTAACTCATCCTCTTATTCTTGATTTCATTTGCACTTGTCGCATTGTATAACTCTGTTGTGTCCTTCCGAGGACAGTTCTTAAGAATGGGGTGGTCCATTAAAGCAAGTTGGCTAATTTGGGGGGGTCAAATGGCTGATAGCCAGCGTTGTTCATGGGTAGATGATGAGTTCAAGTGAACCCCCCCCCCCACCCCTCAAGTCCCAGTGGGTGCACCTTGCCTCACAAGGTCCCCCACATCTTCGTCAACACAATGTGGCAGAAAAAAAAACATTTAGGCTCTGGGGGGATCAGTCTTAGTCAACAGATCTTAAGTCTTGGACTCTGACTGGGCTAATCGGTTTTCCATGGAAATAGAGTCAAACTGAGGAACGGTTCATAGCCACCACTGGATTAAGAGAACAGTGGTGTTGCTTATCAACCAGATGCATAGCTGTAATGAATTGTATAGCAGACCCCACACCCCATACAGTGTGATTCCTGGGAAGATTGCCCAGGGGGGTCATCCAATTCTTGTGCATATATGCACCCCTCAATCCACCTAATCGAATTGGGCCAATGTGTGAAAATACACAAAGTGCTTCTCCTCTCACTAACTCCTTTAAGTGCCCCACTAGTGAGCAAGTTCTTCCATTTATTCCGTACGTAGTCTCTCGGTAAAACGACACAACCCAGAATCAGCTTGGAGACTGACCTTAATGGAAGGGAAGGACATGTGATTCACTTTGAATTTATGAAAATACGCAAATTGCTTCTCTTCTCAATAGACCTCAACTCCTCAGAAGTGCCCCTTAGTAAGCAAGCTGTCCATTTATGTCGCACGTATCTCTCAAGTAAAACAAACAACCCAGAATCAGCTAGACAGACCATTAATGGAAGGGGATGTACATTTGATTCACTTCGAATTTGACAATGACCCACATTTTACTCGCCTTTGCCGAGGTATTGGTGGTGCGTCACATAATCGGCAGTGCATAATACCATTTCGATCTTGAACTTCCTGTATCACACATGTCTCCATGTTTTTCACAAGGCCTGCTGAGAATTTGACTGGCCAAAAAGTGAAATGGTCAAAAAAATAACTTTCAGAGTAACTTAAAAAAGGATGTAAGAATAATTTGTCTTCTCAGGGGCCTTATAACCAATGGATTCCATTTTTTGTGTTGTTTTACAAAATTTTACAACCATTCGTGTATTGAACTTATATATAATTTTTTTTATAGTTGGAAGATGATAATATGTAATACGAAATTTACCAACTCGTGTCTTAGAGCATTTTAGCCAGTCGGTGCTAGAACAGAAACGACAATATGTTCATCAGCTCCAACAAATGTTCATTAGAGGGAGAAAAAAATGAACCAAATGTGAGAACATTAATAAAAAACAAACTGTGTGTAATGGGCAGGATCTTGAGTTCAAAATGCGAATATCATCCAGACCTTTCCTCTTTTGTCATATGTTCTATGAGTCTGCCAATGGCTCACAGTGGAATTGCATTGTACAATTGCCAATTAGTGTTGTATTGTTGCTGAATTAAGCTAAGATTCATCGTCTTCTCACACACAGACGGAATAATAGACAGTGCTGTTTACATGACTTCACACAAAATCATCTCGGGTTATATCGGGACTGATTTTAATTTACATCATCCTATTTAGTTTTTGGTGACGATCTACTTTTTGAGTTGAATTTTATTGGGACTTCATTCAAACATTGATGTCCCATAGCGACCAGATTAAATGACTCTTTAATAGTCAAATTCGCTGATGTTTCTCATTTTCAATGAAGCCATGATGGTAAGCGGACATGTCCTTACCAACCCTCCATTGCTTTGGTCATTTCGGAATTACGCGGTCAATCGGAGCGATTGAGGCTTGTTTACTTTTTGGGCGGAATTACAGATGCGTGACAAGGCACACAGAGATCATGGTGGAAATGAATCGCTTCTGGGACAATACGGGAAGAATTCTCCATTCAAATCTCGTAATACTGCATTCTACGAGTCAGCATTGGGTAAGCTTCTAGTAGCGCTTGACCACTAATTTGTGTTAGTTCCCATATTGCATTGTATTATACTAATGCGTAATGCAGGAATCCCCACAGTTTATTTGTTGAGCAGATCGTTCCACCTCACAGATTCCATAATCCGCACACCTAGCAAACAGTTTCTGTCAATCAAAATGTTTGATGGACTTCATTTAAAAGGTTGGTAACAATGGTATCGTTATAATGTCAAACGATTTTGATATGAGCATTGAACGTAATGTGACAGGCAATATGCTATGATCAAAATTCCAAAGGCTGTGGTCAAATTCCTTATGGACACATCATTCTATTGCTAGAGTTGCTCTTCCATTTCCAACCCAACTTGACTACTAATTTTCTTCATTCCCAATGTTCATAATGTTTATTTTATGGAATATTTCTAAGCCTAATTCTCAGTTTAAAACAAATTCTGAACACCATCATAAAAGTTTGACAATGATGTCTTTCCAAATCAACTCAAGTTCAAGGCATCCCAAATAATTGTATCATGCCCTAGAAGTATTTTTAATACAAATATAATTGAAAGCTGTCATTGATCTGATCATGTTTTCAGTGTGTCCCCTTTCCGGCTCTGGAATCTAGCAAGTGCTTCCATGGCCCAGTTGGTAGGGCATAGGCCTTCCACCTGGGAGATTTGAGTTCAAATTCCGCCAATCGAGTGCTTGGCACAATTGGTAGAGCCTTGGCATTCCAACTGGTTGATTGTGCCCGGTTGGGTCATATCAGGACTTGGGACATGGTGCCTTTGCTGGGCATCAGCCACAGGAGGACTAGAGCAGGGAAGGAAATTAACTGCTGTTCGGACAGCTCAGGCCCGGGCGGCGACATTCACAGCAGTTGGTCTCGGGGCGAGGTGACAGGGATCATTTTCCACCACAGGATATGCTACCCAAACTTTCTTCTTGTCATACTCGATGCAAACACTGACTAGTGGTTGTCACTGCTTAGGGGGCAACATGCACAGGCTTAAAGACCTATTTATGAACCATCTCATATCATGTAAAAAAGGAGTGTGGATTTGTGTTTCTTTTGATGGTTGAAAGTGCACATTAGTTCCAATCGGAAATTGTATTTCTTGGCCAAAATGCCACTTGAAACATCTGTGTAAACACGAACAGTCTATTTAACTAGAGCCATGGCTAATGATGATACTTGAGGTGATGCTATCAACTCGACAAAAGCTCCGGTACGGGGAGAGACCACCAGCTTTGTTGAAAACAACTGATTTTTAGAAAAAGTCGAGTCGCGAACCCGCCTTCTCTCCTGCCAGGGTAGGCAAGCCAAGATGTTGAGAAGGGCTGTCACATGGTTTGATCGAGGATAGGCTCTGCAAACAAAGCGAGTTGCTTTACGCGAAACCATTTTATCTGGGCAATGTTAAGGCTTTATGGATCCCAAAATGAGGAAGGGACATATTCCAAACAGGGACGAACAGAAGATTTATAGGATTTATTCCCTTTCCTGGTGTTGACGGCAGTGGTGAAATGGTCTTCAGGGGGTTATGAGGCCTATAAGCAGTACAAATTTTGAGTTGGCAGTCAGGGTGTCCCAAATGGAAAAAGAGGGACGGGGGCAATCGTGGTTATCTCAATGGGCTAGTTTAAACCAGAAGACTATATAGCAACTCGAATGCCCTGTGCCAAGGGAAAACAGTTACCTGCCCCCCTCCCCCCCCACCCGATCCCATTGCACTCGGTTTCTACAGTGTTGGGGAACTAGCGACCACTTTCGTTACTCGATCCTTAAACAGCCTCCCATATCGCCTGCTCAAATCGAGGCTCTTTCTACATAAGAAAACAAGTTGTATATAGTTCCTAGCATGCAATGTATGGTAATTAATAAGAAAACAAGAGAACTTCCACAAAATGTGAAAACTGATCCACGCGTCACCAGGCATTTTATCGAAAAAGTCAGCAGAAAATCAGGGTTTTTTTCTCGCTCAAAACCAGCTATGTGGGTTGAGCTATTGGAATCTGCATGTCACTTATCTATCTATTATTATCTATCCAGTTGGTAACATTGTCTTTTGCCTCTAACAGTCACTCGGTGAGGGAGTCGACAACACTTGGACACAATGTTACTTGACCCATGAGACATGTGACCTTGTGAAGGTCAAGGTCAAAGGTTATTAAAGGGACAATATAGGCCATTCTGTGTAAATTGTCAAAATGTATCTCCCACCAATTTTGGTTGCACAGTGCCTGATGTTCGGTCATAATGATGGTCTACAGCCGTACTTTGGGTTGTTCAGAAATTTTTGGTCCAAGGATCCCATCGGCCCGAGGGCCATTTTTATATTTCACACAATGTGCGTGAAATGCAATTCCCCCCAAGCTTCAATTGATTTCTTCAAAGTGAAATGTAATGGTACTTGGGTTGAGGGCCATTGGAGTTGTTCCAGAGTTTTGGGTCCAAGGCCCAGTTCGGGCCTCTGGGCCCATTATGTGGAAATACTGAAAACTTGTATATCCTCAAATTAGTTGCAATGCTGCTGTTCAGTTAATAATGATGGTCTAAGAGCCATTACCTTCTAAGGTGCCCGGGGATTTAGGCCCCAATGCCGGTGGGGACCCGAGGGCCCATATGTGGAATTATGCCAATGCTCCTCCGGCTGAAATTCCTGGTGCGCAGTGATGACATTCGGTCATAATGATGGTCTAACAGTCGACCTCAGGGGTGTTCAGGAACTTTTATAAAGGTCCCCGAGGGCAATGGCCCATGTTATAAAATTCCATGGAATTCCACACATTACGGAAATGCACATCTTCCCAAGTTCCAATTTCTTTAAAAGTACATGTAATGCTCCTTGGTAGTGTTATCAGGAGTGTTTGCGATTCTGGCTCAAGGCCAATGTGGGCATAGGGCCATGCATGTAAAATCACATGTCAATCAAAATGCTTCTACCAATTTCGATGCACAGGTCAGTGCTGATTCGGTCATAATGACTGGAATAGACATCCTACAGGCTCTCAGTAATTTTTGGCCCTACAGCCTATTCCACTTTATCAGTGTGTCAACAATGCTTTTGGCCCAAACAGTCATTCTGTGACGGGGTCAACCAAACTGGGACACAATGGTAATTGACCCATGGGACATGTTTGACAATGTGAAGGGCGGGGCAAAGGTCACTAAAGGGGCAATATAGGGCCATAATGTGTATAATTTCCAAAGTAGGCTACTACAAGTACATTAGATTTCTTGAAGCTGTGTCATATGTTCTTTTCAGCGGTTTGCCGATTTGATGGAATGTCACATAATGCCATTAGAATTTGAACAGTTAACATTGAGGGAATGAAGCAAAACGGCCATTCTGTGATGGATGCTGACCAAACTGGACCCAATGTTCATCGAACTTGTGGAAATATTTGGCCATTGTGAAGGTCATTAAAGGGACACAATAGGCCAACTGTGTGAAATTGCACTGCTATCTCAAGTTAGCAGTCTTTGATGGATGTTGACCAAACTGAGAACTAAACTAAACTAAATAAACTGAGTAAACAAGGTTTAGAGACTGTATTTGGACATCCTGGCATATGAAGATCATGTCAAAAGTGTTGCAGGAACCATAGGCCATGTTTGAAACTGCCTTCGTGGCCTCATGAGCTTGCACATTAACACAATCGCCTTGTTACATTTGTGCGGTTGAGTACAGCACCATTGGTGCTCTAGTTTCACTTTGCCTTTCTCCTTTCCAAATTTCCTACTAATTTTCGCCGAATTTTTTTTTCATCTCAACAATTTGGGGGGGGGTGTGGGGGGGATGCTGCCCCAAGCTTCTGAAATTATTAGCGTTGGACCAAAATGATTCGAAGCATTACATCGCCTATTCCAACGCCGGGTAAAAACGCCATTGAATGTATGTACTTATGGCAATTCGATTTAAAATTCGAGCACATCGGATGAAACTGGGTAATCTCTCTGTGGCCCTAGTGGGGTTCCAGACTTCATTTGGGGTCCGCACCTGGAA
Source organism: Sclerodactyla briareus (assembly GCA_026419785.1). Taxonomy (NCBI): domain Eukaryota; kingdom Metazoa; phylum Echinodermata; class Holothuroidea; order Dendrochirotida; family Sclerodactylidae; genus Sclerodactyla; species Sclerodactyla briareus. The sequence continues at coordinate 116,852 of JAODTK010004187.1, read as the reverse complement.
TTAGTGGATTTTCCTGAATTATTCCAACGGCGCTTATTGTTCGTAAGACAATAAATAATGAATCAGTTGGACGATCATCAAATTATGATTATCACTGTGACCATCGCACACCCCTATAATAAAAATGAGCAGTCATCGTACACGTTCACAGTTCAGTGAATTGGGGCCAGAACAACTTCCCAGACTAAAAAATGTAGTGGATTTCATTGCGTTTAATGCAAACTTTATCAGTACTGATGCGCGTCGAAAATTCGGCCCCAAATCCACACTTAACAACTTTTCATTTTTACTTTTTTTTCCCCCATTTTTCCAATTTCTTCCATTATTTCACCGAATTTGGGTATTTCGTTCGTGTTTTCACTCTCGAATTAATCCTCAACCTGGCCCGACCCAGGCTCGGATATTATGACTGATTTGCCTAAGTTGGTTCTGTACGCATCCGTGTATACTTTACCATCTTACTATATGGATGATTTACAATATCACCTAACTTGGGGTTGAAGAAATGAATGAAAATAATGTGCCAACTAAGCAATATACGGTGTATCTGCTAGGGCTATTTCCACTCCAAGGGCGCAGTCTTTGTGGGGTCGTGACCCCCAACTTTTTGGAAGTCCTCCGACATTTTTGTGTGTTCACTCTTGACCACCTCAACTTTCCCACTTACACCAGGAGAATTGCCCCGCTTGAACTATGTACGCAAAGCCAATGTGATGCCAGTGCCAGCTAGCTTGTTGAGCACATCAGTGAACATTTGGTCCTCATGCATTCGTAGACGACTGCAGAATAATAAATTCGAAAGGAGAAAAAAAGTGTCTGATGGCGGCCAAGGCGTACGCGCCCCTTCTGATTTTTTGCAGAACATGTTTTGCATAAACTCCATAAAAACAGCCCGCGCTCGAAGCGGGCGAAAAATTTTGCATGTGTTTCGAGCGTTTGATAAAAAAAAAAAAAAAATTCAGACCATCAGCAGACATTTTGGCATTCCTCACTTTTGCTATTTTTGTCGCAGATTATTTCCGCCGATTATTGTCAATTTTTGCCAATTTTCCATCTCAGAATAACTTTGCGCTCTTCAAGGGGCTACGCAATTTAGTAATTCTGAGCCAGAAGTCAAGCAGTTTGAATTCACAATTAATGAATTGTGAACACTGACAAACTATGTAGGCCTAGTTACTCGTGTCCATACTGGCGTAGCTTAAATTGATTTATTGGGGAAGGTATTTTCGCCCTGCGAAATTAGTAAGTGCCATGTGATTTCTTGTTGCAGAAAGAAATGAAACTTAGAATCCGTCACTGAGGTCTAGATTTTGTTCTCTCTGTCGGCAGCAGCTGACGTAAGATATTTCTGACTAGGTGAGGGCTAACATTTATAGGCCCTTGAGAGATCTCAGCACAGGTTTACCCGTCCCCTTTGAAACGTTTTGGCTTTAGGTGCAAATTCATGCTCTAAAATGTTTTTTTTTTTTGTGCGAAATGTGCTGTCCACCAAGGGCACTAAGTTCTCTTCTTTTGGTTATTGGCCTGAATCCTACCTTCCCATGGACCACCTTAGTTGGTGTCTAGGGGAAAAGGCCTGGATGTCAGACCGGTTAGCCCATTCTAGAGAACCAGGTTAAATTTTTCGTTTTGCTTCGTATGCTCGTACCCGTTTCTTTCTTTCGACGGAAACCTTTGACTGAATATCACAAAGTTGTTCGAATTTTGTTGCAATTCATGAGGTAGAACACACAAAAGTCGAAAGGTGCTAACTTCGCACGGTTCCTGGATAGTCTATGATTTAAAAAAATGTTTCTTTCTCATCTTTGCTAGAATTATACATTTCTTGCCAGGGTTTTGTTAACATAACATATTCATTCCTATATAGCGCATTACTATGTAGGGAATATCTCGACGCGCTTCATGCACAATTGTTTGCTGTCTCGTTTCGGATCATGGGCCACCTGGCCACGGACTGTTTTTTGTTTTGAAATTGAAGTGCAAAGATATTATTGTTCATATTGGAGTGCATCGTCTATCGTGTCCTTCACCCAGCTGGGCTAAAATGCGAGTCCTAGAAGCAATTTTTAAAATATAGTCCCGAATTAAAAAATTGCACTCAAAATATTTTTCACGGGCTCTCATAGCTACCGGTATCGTGCAGTGGTCACAGTAAGGCCTACTGACAGCGGAACAAAACCATCAGGATCAACCGAAACGGACGAAGTTTTGCATATTCTTGGACATCGATAAATCACAACACCACAACGTCAAAACTTGACAAGATTGACACATATTTGCTCTTTCATCGGGCTTTCGACAGAGAAATCGGCAATGGCGCTGACATTTTGGCCTTTTACACTTTTGGCAGGTTTGTCCTGCCCTGAAGTGTTGCCTATACTCTCCCAAGCAGTGGTTCCTCGGTCTGCAAACTTGCTTTACTTCCATAATGTGTTGGAGAGTCTGACTCCTCATCCCGCCACGTATTGGCAACCCCCCCACCCGGCCCCACCCTCGCTTCGTGTCATAATCCATGACATTTTCAGTGTGAATCTACCTTTGTTTAAAACCCACAAACAGCAAAGTCCATCTTTATGTTTCTGAGTGAAAAAAACTGCTAAAACTTCAATATCGCCAGATATGCCTTCAAAATGCATCGGCTCACGCACTATCAAGCATAAATGCAGTCGTCTTGCGCGCGCGGTGCGCGGACATTTTGGACATCGGGTTCGAATAAAGGCCCCCTTTAGTCCTTGTGACTCTTGATATATATTTTTCAGCCCACCCAGCTACCTCACGGATACTGTGTAAACGACATGTACTTTCGTCTTCATCGATGATCAACATCGTGGGGGGGGGGGGGGGGACATTTGATAATGATGTCCCTCCCACTTCGAAAGTGGGGGACGATCGCCCCGCGCCAATGACCATGCGATGTTGGTGATTGACAGTACGTCACATGATTACAATGAGGACAATCCCAATTTGAGGATTTGCAAACGATCGCCTGCAGATCGATTATTCTGAGTATATTAAGTCGACCTACGATATACAAAGTATAATGGCTTCTCGCATACTTTCTGATTAAGCACCTAAAGATGTTGAGGGACCTGATTGTTTGACAAAGGTTCAGGTGTTATCCTTTTTAAAGTTCGTTGAGGTGAACCCCGCAGTGGCGTAGCCGGATGGGTGGAGGAGGAGTGGTTTCCATTGCCCCTCCCACGCGAAATGAAACTTATGACGAGAAATTATTTGAATGCACCCACCAGGTGGGCCTAGACATGATATATCTGATTTTGGTTGGATCAGATTATGTCCGCATTAACCGCAAGAATCCATTTGGGGCAAGTCCACACACGGACCTCCTCCTAGGATATAACGTATGACCGCTCAATAAACTAATAAAATAAACATTGACACTCGTAACCTACGCTCCTAATGTGACGATGAGGTTTTTTGCTTACTGGACTGATTGCTCCGTGATTATTATTTCATTTCCTTTGTTCCCACATCATGGTTTCCATAACGGTACACGTTGTAAATTGGCATCAACTAGTACACGAGGAACGTCCTCGAAATATTTCTCAAGTTGAACCATTTCGAGATCCAGATGACAGTCACGAAATTGGGATAGTCGAGGGCTTGGGCCCGGCAGGCCTTGAATACATTCCACAGCCATCTGGGAGGCGCAGTTTGCTCACATTTTCCTGGCTGCTTAGATGGTGACATGACGCTCCTAGGCTATGGGTCGAGCCCCCCCCCCCCTTCCCTTGTATCACTCATATGACTAGGATCCCATAGACTGATGGATGCACTTTGAATGAAAATCGCATTTATGAGAATGTTTGGAAAAGGAATGCGATGATTTTCCAGAATCCATTGGGCGATTATGTGACCGGTCATTGTTACACGGTAGTTCTATTTATAGTTTGTTCTTCTGTTAAATTTTTTGTCTCTCTAAACCAAATCTATCTCGCAAACCGAACCACACAACATATTCAAAATACTGCCACCACCGAGCCGCATCCGCCTCTATATTGACAACTGAAAATCCAGTATCCTATCTGGCTAGCAATGTAGAATAGCTGACCGTAGGCATAGCTAGTAAACCAGACGCTTTCAAATCATAACTGACATGGTAAGGGTAAACCGCTCACGTGTACATCTCCGCTTTCGGGCAATCATTTCAAAGAAGTATACATAACGACCTCCATTTTGTCAAAACCCAGAATTAGCCTTCATCACCGAGTTTTGTAATCATGTAAGTAACAAGAAAGTCCCCACATAACATTGCAAATTTGAACTCACTGATGGCCTTGAATGACCTGTCTTTGTCAGAAGGAATGTAGGCCCCAATCCACCAGTTTCGTTCAAATCTGACAGAGTTTTGGAAATCACATAAATGCTGCCATTTTTTGCCGTCCGATGACCTTGAACTGACCTTTTTCGGATGATTATAGTCCTACCCACCATTTATTTCAGATCCTACTAACTTGAGAATTTCGCATAATTATCAAATTAGCGGCCGCTACAATGCAGTGATGCCCACTTCGACCTCATCGAGATTACACGAGGCGAACATTTGTACCGAATTAAGTTTCAGATCAATCGATAAAGCTTGAAGAGTTATTGGCGCCAACTCCTGATTTTCATGTGCGGCGGTGGCGGAGCCTTGGACGGCAGCGGCGATACCCACCCAAAACCCTAATCTCCCAGGAAACTTCCAGTGTCTGCGGTATATACTGGTAACCGGAGGCTTAATCCGTATCTTTATTCCAATCCTGTAGAGTACAAGGGTACTTCTACAACCCGCATTTCATTACACCAACTGCCCGCGAAGTTGTGGGAAATTACCTAAAAAACATCTGTCTTAAAGATATCACACCACGTCAGACCTACTGTTCAATTCTCCTCGCCCCATATAATTCACACACATCACTAATCGTCGGCTACCTAGCTATCATTTGTTAATACGACATGCGCGATTGATAGAAGGAAATTATTCACCATGGTTCTGTCTAAAGCCATACTAGCCCTGATTGTGGCCCTCACGGGCGGCCCATTTCCTGCAGCCGCCGGACCCCGTTCCAGAGATATCGGTCTGTTTGCACCATGATCGAAGATGGTCGCCAAAGTTTTTCGGTTAAGTTGCTTTTCATAAGACTGTTCCATGTTTCGACTATTAAGGTTTATTTATCAGCGCGTAGGAGTCCGTGTTTTGTGCACCGCAAGTTCAACAACCCCCTGGAAATTGTAGCAACGTGCCAAGGGTAACACAGTCTTGTATAGTAGATGGCCTAACAGCGTAACAGCGATTCGGTAATTCCTTTCATTACTACAATACATTTTATTTAATTTGTAAATGCTAAATAAATGGAAAAGAAACGATATGGACACGCGGCTTTATAATCAGTTCACCTAAATTTTCCCAGACCCTTTTAATATTTTTCCGCCCATTAATAAACTACTGATCGTATTTCACTCCGCTCCTCTCTCATGGGGATACCATTTAAGGCCATAGTCATGTGAATATGACTGGACCTTTCGGTACTTTCTATGTATTACATTATGACACCGACCTCCACCCCCGAATATCATCCGATTCGTTGTTCCGATAAGCCAAAAACCTTTGGACATTTGCCTTGTGACATCAGGGGGGGGAAAAAAAAAACTCGAAGACATCCCCCTTATTACAAGTCGATGAAACATGTAGTTTGAAAATCTGTACCAAGCAAACTAGAGATGGGATCCTTCAAAAATCTTATATTTTTCTTAAATTAATTCCTATGCTGAATACCTTTCTACCTTTCTTCGCTTCTGTTATCATTTGGCGGAAATTCCAGTACTGTAATTACTGTGTATGGTCCTTGGCGGCCATTGCATTCTGTATCGCCCCCCTCCCGGGCCCCCCCCTGTGATGTCAAGATTTTTTAAATTTCTCAAAGTAAGCTGAAAACCATCTCGATGAGGCAACATGTAGAACCTTCAATTTGGGGTGTATGTTTTGGATATGTCTTCCAAAATTTCACCTTTCTAAGTTTAACGGGGGAATCGCTGCATGACCATGTCCCCTCTAAACTGGCCGTGCGACCCCGCCATTTGGTCGATCTTTCGCTTCAATGTGTTAGACTCCGACAGTCCTAATGGTGTAACCCACAAGTTTTCATACGATGCTAGAAAAAGTGCAAAGCACAGGGGGCAACAATCTCGAAATGGTCCTGCTATCACGGAATTCCGTTCGACCCCGACGATTTAGACACGCTTGACAGAAGAAACTGAGAAAAATAATACATCATTGAACCAGTCGAATAGGTGGTTTCGAGTTGCGTTGGAGAATTTAAGAGATAGAGAGAGTCCGATTTAGGAGTGAGCGATTTCCTTCCAATTAGGCCCCAGACCTTGATAACATATTCACCGAAATACGGTATCCAGAACTATTATCCAAGGAACTTTCGGATTGAGGAGCATTGTGTGTGTTTGCGTGTGTGTGTTCGTGTGTGGGTGGGGTGTGTGTGTGGCGTGTGTGTGTGTGCGGGTGTGTGTGTGTGGTGTGTGTCGATACTCGCCTATCTGGATGGATGAAGCGAACTTAGTTTTTTCCCCGTGATGAATACAGGACCCTGTTGTGTTTGCGTCCGGTCAGAAGGCAAACCTGAAACCTGTAAATACGATAGTTAAAAAGGTTGGTCTGATTAAATTGAAGTTCAGTGTATAGCTTTCATAGGGAGAGTACAGGACTCCTATTGTTTTTTGGTCACGGGCCATTCTTGGTCGAAATAGACAATTTTGAAAATCAATATGTTGGCAAATTTTAGCTTGTACCACCACTATCCCCGAGCCCATCTAGCTGGAAGAAGCTCATACCAATATCTGTTTCCCCATGTACCTAATTGTTTTGGGGTCTGGTCAAGGTCATCTGAGGTCACCAAACGTCAAAGTCGAAAATCTTGTAAGCACGATAAATAAAGAATTTGGTCAGATCACGTTGAACTTTGTGTATAGCGTTCTTTTGGAGAAAGGAAACCGATCGTTTTTAGTGTCGATCAGGTTCATTTTTCTGTCGAAACCAGGAATTTTGTGAAAAATCAATATTTTTGGCCAAGTCTTGTAAACACTATAACTCGAGCCCATCCAGATATGAAGCTCGTACTCAATATGTTGTGTTCCTCATGATGGGTACAAGAATCCCTTTTTTTGGGTTCCGTTGAAATTTCGTTTTAGCTTATTACTCTTATTAAAAATACAGGAACTTTTATTGCTTTATCATGAGAGCGTCATTTTTGGTGAAAAATGGAAAATTGTCAGACAGGTCATGTTGTTCATAATGGGCTGGTAAAATTTCTCATTTGTCCTTGTGTCTAACCATAGGTCGTCTTGATATATGCAAGCCGGCTATGTTACGGAGAGACTTGTGTACATTAAGAGGATTTGCGACTGTAATCCGGAAAAATAACTGGAAGCCTGTGCAATTCTCTTAAGAATATGAGGAGTCATGAGGTGCCTTTTGGCAACCATGCAACGGCATAATTTCAACACGCTGCAAGCCTTCGAAGTTTCGAACATCTTCCATTTCGTACTTGGTCTATCCCGAATGTCCCAGTTATTATACATTTCGAAACAATACTTCACACCTCAGTCATATTTTTCTTAAGGGAAAATCGAGCAGTGGTCCTTGAGAATAGAAACCATGCTGTCCCGCTTTCTCCAGCGTCTAACCAGGGAAAAGGCTCGTTGACCTCCTGGCGGGTACGCCGTGCCGTGGCGGGAATTTTTGTGGAAGGCGACTCTCTGACAATATGTATGCAACCACCAAAGGATTTATAGCGAATTAGGCTAGATTTCGGTGCGGTTGCGATGGATAACTAGACGCCACTATGCGTAGTGATTCCTGAACCAAATTCCAACCTCTTAACACAAGGAGACTTTCAAGATCCCTGAAATCTGAATCATTTATTCTAAGCAGGCAGTGCCAGAATAGTTTACTTACCACATGACACACTCCGTATGTGCTGTTAAGTAGAGTTCAAGTAACAAGTAACTACAGGCACATAATACCTTGCGCCTATAACCTCTACTTTCATGAAATGGTAGGGGGTTTCTATGTGCTATGCTAGTAATGAGCAATCATAATACACTTTTGAATTGATACGTATTATCAAAAGCTTGGTTCACTCCCGATTGGAAACAATATGTACACAAGTCAATGATTGTCAATGTCCAGTACCAACCATAATTGAGTCGGTACATTAAAAGTTGGGTCAATTTATCATATTTTAAAGCTGTTCATCTTTACAGAGACTAACTGGTAGATAGCGTGTGAACTATTTTGCGCTTCGGCGAATCGGGCTGACAAGGGGTTTCACCACACACACACACACATCCACACACACTACACACACCACACACACGTACACACACACACACACACATATCCTCCTTTTACCACTCTAAGGACGTTGAATCATTTCATGTAGAAGGTATAATGTGAAATCCGCATTGGTACACATGTTAATTCGCTATATCCAGTACTCGTTCAATTTTATTTAAATGTTTTCGTTGTGTTTCATTCTACGGAGCTTCACTCCATTTCTGCAAGCCGAGGATTGCAGCTTCTTTACACCCTTTCATGCCTGTAACTTGCTGCATTCTATTTAGGATCACATGTCACTCCCCGCAGATATGTAATCTTAGCCTAATGCCTGAATAAACATATAACCAGAAGATGCCTATCAAACTCGTTGCCTTGCGTTTCTGGCCTCGTTCCACTTGACCCATAGAGTTGCTTTCTCGGATTGACGTAGCCTGCGCTATACGTCTCCTATTCTGAGTTGTGTAGTACTGCTTCACATGTGCATATCCGGTTATGATTTGAGTAGGTCGGGAACCCATTTTTCGTCATGCTTGCCTTGTAACTCTTACATATCATTTTGACATGGTTAGACCTTCCACACATGCATTTTCTATCGAATAAATCGCCCCCCTTTTGACACTAATGTTCATGAAAATATGCATGACGGTTGCCCCAATCAAAGTTAGAACTTGAATCTAACGACGTCCCCTCGAGTGTTTGTTTCCTTTTTCAAGCAGGAAATCCACTCGCTGATTGTCCGGGATGGTGTAAAAATTGCCGCTTTAAAGGAGAATGATATTTATAAGGGATATGAACTCTATGATGAGATAAGATACCTATGAATATCGAGCACCTCATGCATATCACGTTAAAATCAAATGCTCTATGAAGAAGATATTCTATAGTATCAATTTGTAATGATGCACACGAACTGCCGCATTAGTACGCGCAGTACTTCTCTGCCTTATCAGTATTCGTTTTCTTTTTTTTTCACTGCTAGATGGCCAAGTCCTCTATTCTCCCGCCAACCAATTGCCCGCTCATTCACACAGCAAACCTTTCATGTTGTACCCACGAATCCGCCATTTCTGTGGCTTGGTCGCAAACGCCATCCACATCTATCCAATTCTAAGCCTTAACGATGAAGAGACGCTTAGTGTCGTGAAGTGGAGAATTTTTTCACGAAATATAATATACTATCGCTCCACACCCACTCACACATTTTAATACAAACGTTGTTTACCCGTTACTATATCATTCCTAACGTGTCATCTTCGTCTGTTTTCAGGATTGGTGCGCGGTCATGCAATGTTGCTGACAGCGTCTAATTGACTTCAAGAAACCCGTCATCGACTACTGGCCGTCGTTCGAGATGAAGTCGAAGGAGAATATTACGTTCGAGAATGACTATTAGAACACGAGGTATGCCCACACATATTAATTACAATGAACCCTATCCTGTGAGTATTATCACAAGCGGGGTTGGAGACCGTCGGAAAAAATTTGGATAGAAGTCAACGGAAGTTATGCAGTCATGCCAGTGCGTCTGTTTTGCTTGTGTATTTGTGTGTGTGTGTGTGTGTGTATGTATGGGACGCCCAGCTTTTAAAGCGATAACTCGATCCCACCGGGGATGAATGAAGTCATACTTGGTTTTCGTGTTCCCCATGATGAGTACATGAACCCAATCATTTTAGGTCCCTGAGGTCAACAGAGGTCTGGGAAACCTTGTAACACGGGGGATAAGTCCAGAACGGTTTGATAGGTCAAGTTGAAATTGACGTATAGCTTCCTTACTTGAGAGTACAGGAACCCTATCGTGTGGTTGGTATTTGTCAGTGGAGTGAATTGTGGTCCCCAATCAAAATAGATAAATTGTGGAAAATCGCTATCTATATGGCCAAGTTTGGCTTGTAAACGCGCTAATCGACCCACGGATGGCTGCAGCTCCATCACCTTGGTATGTGGTCGCCCTCTGATCAGTACAGACTATTGTTTTTGGGTGGGTAGCGGTCCCTTGAGGGTCCCCAGCGCTCACGTCGCACAACTCCTATTCACAGTACCGTCCCGCATGGTGGTTTGATCCGGCTGAAATTTGGTGGGTTAGCTTTCGTATTGGAAGTACAGGAACCCGATTTGTTTGTGGTCATGTCGGGGGTGGTGAATTCCGTTAAAAAAAAGAAATCGTGAGAAGTCGATATTTTTGCTTGTAAACACGAGAAATCGACACCACCTGGATGGATGAAGCTATCTTGGTATGGGGAGTGAGTTCCAATGATAAGTAATGACCCTAGTGTTTTTGGGTCAGGTCAAAGGTCATCAGAAGTCAACAGCTAGAGGTCAAGTAGGTGAAAATGCTTGTAACACGATAAGTCCAGAATGGTTGGTGTGATCAGGTTGTAATTTGGTGTGTGCTTTCTTATTGCGAGTACAGGAACCTATTGTTTTTGGTTCAGGTCGGGGTGAAATTTTGGTCGAAAATAGACAACTTGTGAAAATTCAATATTATGGCCATTTGGGCTTGTAACCCACGATAAATCGACCCCACCTAAATGGATGAAGCTCATACAAATGATTAAATTTTTTGGGTTTGGGGAGTTCCCCTGATGAGTACATGAACCGATTGTTTTGGGTCGGTCAAAGGTAATCTGAGTTCAAAAGAGGTCCAAAGTCTGAAAATATTGTGAACATGGTAAAATCAGATTGTTTGGTTGATCAAGTGCATTTCAGTGTGTTAGCTTTCTTATCAAGAGGTTACAGAACTATAGTGAGTTAATCAGATAGCATAATTTTTTGTGGAAATGGGAAATTTTGTCAGACGTTGTGATAATGTGGCCCCTAATGAGCTGGTTACAATTTCTCTTTGCCTGTGTCTGGCCATATAGTGTCAGAAATGAGTAAAGGAATCAAAAGCCGTTGGCCTTTGGTTTTTTTTTTTTTTTTTATAGGACAGTAGGAGGTAGAAGAATCTCTGCAGTTTGGAGTGAAATCAGGTGCAGGACCACAATAACCATGCTATTAATGTGGAGCTTAAATCTTGAGGCCATCTTTCAGTAGTCAGTATTTGTTTGTTTAACAATGAACAGTTTGGAAAGTGGGATGGCTCATCATACCCGCATGTAATGTATATTTCACGCATGAGATAGATCAGAGATTCGTACAAAACAGTTTCTTGGTATATGGACAGGATTATCAGTGGGCGTATTGCACTATGGTACGTACATACTACAGCTACGAGTATTCCACCATCTCTCCCTCCTAATCTACATAAATCTTCCTCTTTTACTAACCTGGGTCTTAGACCCGTCACTCTATTTACTCTCTTTCCCTCTTTCACCCTGTTTCTTATTCCCTCTTGGTCTCATGTATCGGTCGAATTGCAGAACTGGTCAGGGGGAGCAGAACGGCTGAACTAACCAAAAGACAGTGCCTGCAGTGCTCCGCTAGAACTTGTTCGAATGCCATTCCAAAGAGGATATTCGTCCGATTTACAAATTTCATGAATACCAAGTTACCTATGGTAAGTAAGTTAAGGCAATTATAACAGGTAGATGGTTCGAATTATCGAGGCTAAACAATACTCTCCACACCAAAGGTGGCGCCAGCGTGGGGGAAGGGGCCATGCCCCTCCCGTCGGGAAGCCTGCCCCCCCTTCCCCCCCCCCCTCCCGTCGGGGAATTCATCCCATCTCGTCGGGGAGCCCGAGTGTACCCGAAAATGTCCACACCCCGACGACGGCCTATGCCGCCGACAGTATATATTCAACCTTCTTTATAGTGAATTTCCTATAATAAAGCTGAAGATGTTCGGCGCGCTCGCGCGCCTCATATCGAGTTTAAGATCAGCGTATCCATCTTACTACAGACTAAGCAAGCGTGGGCATTTTATCGCTATATACTCAATCCCTATATCTCGAAATGTCCCTCTGCAAGAGATTACCAGTTACCATCTGTTTGGGGAGAATGATAGTTCTGCTGTCCTACCACTGTTTGCCTTTGTTTTAAGTGGTTGCTCCTCACTGACGCAAACACTCCTGCAGTGCCCCAGGCATTTCCTGTGCATTCATCGGAAATACCTGACCCTTTCTATAAGAAGGCCTGATGGCGTGGGATGCCCAATGAGAGTAAACAATGCCCTCGCCATGTTGTAATTTTAAATCTATTTTCGTTCCATTTTTTCTTTGAAGAAAAAAAAGTCAAAAAAACTGACAACATAAAAAGGCAGGTTTTGACCTACCGGGTAGGAATGATGCTCGTCGGTGACTTGGAACCCCCCGTCGGGAACTCGGAACCCCCCCCGTTCGGGGAGATCCGGCGCCACCACTGTCCACAACATAGATTCATCTTGCCGATGGCTGTTCAAATCCCAATTAGTAGGCCCACTGGCTCTTCAATTGCCCTTTTGAACGAGTGAAAGAACTTTTAGGAAACTGGGCCGTAACCCCACCACCCTTGGTGCTTTTAGGTACCACCAACCGCTTCTGCCTGCTCAGCTATTGTACTCCACATGCAGAAGCAATTCACACAGTGAAACGCAAACCGGCTGTAATACAGTACCTTTGGCGAAACTCGCGAATACCCCCGGGCTGTTGGAGGAGTTCAATTGCTAGCTGGGTGACCGGTCTCGTGTTCATTCAGGTTTAGAGTCCGTGGTTGAGGGATAGCGAAAAAGAATACCGCAACCCAGCAACTAGACAAATCATTTTAACTATCTGAGACGAATCTCGAGCCCGTGACCTCGTGGTTGGGAGCTGCAGTCAGGACTACTAGAGCTGCTGTCTGGGTCCTGAGAGATAGATATAGTTCTTCATTTCTGTTTTATTTCATAATCATTGTCTGAGCTCAACAACGACTTTGTAACCAGTATAACAGACCCATCAGGCGCCGGTTGTGGCAAAATGGGCAAAACTGTAACACCCATATACAGTGGAGCACAACCTCGTTCCTCAATTCACAAACGATACCACACGTTCGACCGTATGCGCTCAGTAAGAACCAAGTTCAAGTCCGAACGTCTTGGTGCTGCGGACAGCAAAATTCCCGCGGCAAATACACTGCATGTCTTTCGCCATTTCATATTTAATGTTCGTCTCACATTTACCTCCTGACCTCTACTGACAATCTGTCAATAACCATGGAAATGACATTTGGAACATTTCTACCCACATGGGCCTATATTTTTGCTATCAGTGCCCCTGCCTAGCTGTGGCAGGGAACAGTGGAAACCCCTTCCCCAGAAATAATATCTGACATTGTTGACACTCATCGTTATAGTTGAACCCCGCCACAAGTTACCATTAAACAGCATTTAGGAGGGGGGAAGGCGCAAGCCCCCATTTCCAGGTCATCACTTAGAAATTGCGACCGAGATGTGTAATGTAACCCAATCCTGTTGAGGCAGGGGCTAATGGAAAATAGGGCAAGATGTGATGTGAAAGACAAACCCTCTCCCCCTGGACAATATGGTTTATTGTCATAACTATCTTTGTAAGAACAGGACCTTCGAAGATATAGGGCAAACACTGCTCAGCAGAGGAGGGAGTAGTAATGTAAACAAAACTTGTCTGGAAGTAGGAGGCAAGTTCAAATTAAAGTTGGAAATTGGTGTGGTAATTAATTGGATTTAATTAAAAATTCTAATAACACTATGCGAAATGATGTAGCTAAGGCAGCTAGTAGCCAAAGTTTCCATCCACCCACCAAGTTTAAACCTGATCTGACATGTATGGTTTAGAAGTTAGAAATGAACGTGAAGAACAGAAGGGACAAACGAACGAACGGGGGACGGAGAGACATGATGACTTGGAGAGACGTGATCTCCAGCAGCTAAAAATACGATGACATGCGCAGCGCCGCCAGAGCAACTCACGATGCATGTCACCAGCTCAGACTCACGAGGTTCTTCATTGACTGGACAATTCCATCAAGGGACTATCGGCATCCACAAATTTTTCTTTTTTTGAGCAAGCTGATATAGCCACCAGTTTCCTCCTGAAATGCTACCTCGAGAGCACAGTTCCTTCACGTGACACCCCCACAGCCCCAAGCCCCGAAGTGGAGGTAAAGTATGCGAGTCAATCGATTAGCTGTACTCTACCTTGTCTGACATCGATTTAATAATGATTTCAGAGGAATGTTGCAATATATTGGCAGCTTACCCCATTCCTCCCATCCTCTCTGCTCTTTACTCATGGGGAACTTGTCATTGGCGGAGGGCAATAAGAGGGTTGGAGAGAATAGCCTGGCATGTGATATGTGATCCATTTGATTCCTAAGGGTTCAGGAAGCCAAGTGAGGATAATCGAAGGGAACCATGACCGTTTGATCGTTGACGAGCACTGACGAGGACTCGCCTGTCCTTCTCGGACTGGTGTTGATGTGATATCAAGGCAGGGGTGTTAACCATCCCAACCTGCTCCCGGGACCGCCATTTAACGCGTCCAGATGTTTGCTGCAAGCGTCACCTGATACCACTCTCCATTCTTTCGTCTCGGTCGAATAAGTTTGGACCAGCATGGTAGACTGTAATCTCAACATTGGACATTCTGATATTAATTTTGGACGTGGGTACTTTCCGAGGAGGGGGGACGGGGGGGAGGGGGATTTTTATACACAGGGCCTCCCGATAGGAGGCGCTCGCTAATAATGTATAGTGCAAGAAGACTATAATAGATCGTGTGCTCCAACTAAAATCACTTTTCTCTCTTTCAGGCAGGCCTCCCGTCCTCTTCCAAGAATTGGACTCTGGATTTCGCCGGACAACGAGACATTATCGACAGGGGGGCATCATCTGGAGCGAGCTCGTGTGGCAGCCCGGGTACCGCGCACGGATTTTTACAACCGCCAGAACTATGGACTTCTTGCCGAGCCTCGTCCGGAAGGTGGTAACTGAGAGGGCTGAACCATCGGTCAGTTCTTCCAGGAGGAGGTCGCGATACCGTTCGGTGATGTGTGACAGTTTTGAACGGACTCATGGCCAATTTTCGTTGGCAGCTATAGGTCTCGCCCAAGACGCCATGTTGGCAAAGTCAGTTGGGTTGATCACGCCCAAAATTGACGCTGCGTTCCATTTAACTAGTAAATACCGTAATCACGACTTTCCCACTATCGAAGATCGTATAAATGGGGAAATTCCCAAATAGCGGCCCCGAAAATTTTTAAAGTCCCTTGTAAATTAACAAAAGAGGATTACCTTATTATACCATTATATTACCGTTATAAAGAAGAAACCTAATGAACTGTTAAGGGTTGTGAAGGCTCAATACTCTCAAAATCAAGGAGAATCGAAGGTTTTTTTCAATTCAAGCCTAAGGCCTAAACTGATAGGCAATTTTCGAATTACAACGGTAAACGTACTGTTGTTAGGCGACGAGCTATATATGAATTGTTAGTGTATGGTATGTGTGTATGATATGTATAACCACTGCGACTGCCCTATTGCATACCTGGGGGGAGGGGGGGGGGGGGCCGCTAACCTCCTCTGGTTAGCATGTGAACATCGAAACAGTAGAACATCTCTTATAAAGAGCTAGGCGCCTGCCCACGGGTGGCTAACCTCCGCGGGGGGGACGCACGTGCCGCAGGCAAGCTAGGGGCTGCATGCCCTCGTAGCGCTAACAAGGACCTGGCTTTTGGTACCCCGTTAGGACGGCGATGGGGAGTATGTTTATGTATGTATGTATGTATGATGTAGTATGTACTGTATGTATGTATGTATGTATGATGTATGTAGGTATGTATGTATGATGTAGTTCGCATGTAGGAGGAGAAAACAGTCAATACGCCACACTGAACACAATTTTACCCATTGTTGGCCAAGCCCAACGCTAATCGTAACTTTTTTCCCCAATCCTAACCCAATTATTTAAATTTATACAAAAAGAACATTGTTTGAGAACACGTACATCCTTCACCAATTTTCTAACCCAACAGATATAGATATTTTTTTATGGGAAACGCCGAAGAAGCAGAACCAATTATCACCGCCTAACTCGTTCTGTGCCAGTGGAGCCATCAGATCTGGATATACTGAGCACATTTTGTGATAACAAGGATACCGGAGGTGTATCCAATGTGGCTAGATAACCATCTCCGTGTTGAACAAAATGGTCACAGAGAAGTGCGAAGAGGCCTGTCAGGTAAGTACAGAGATGTTCTGAGCAGTGGGCACAAGTCGGCAGAGCATCACCTTACGTACCGGGAGAGCGGGGCGCGGTCGGGTCTAACCAAAACCGTTAAACCGTGGTTATGGTAACTTTGTTGTTGCAATCTGCGAACGAGAGACTTAGGCTAGGATTCCATTGCGTATGCGGGTCCGGTTCGCATGTGAAAATCGCAAAATCACGTGAGCTGAGATGGGGTCAGTGTCTGAATGTTTCCCATTTAGTTGGCAAGATAGGTATTGGTGCCACAGAGGCAAAACGTCGTAAATGGAAGCAAATCAACAGTGAATAGGCAGAATAGGCACCATGTACCAATGCGTATGGGGATGCGTATAACCGCGAATGATTATGGAATAACTTCCTTAAAAGCCAAGCAACGGACGATATGCACGGGCGGCCGGTATTTTTATGGTCTTCCCGCATAAAGTTTGCTGTTGTTTTCTCTTCCGAAACAACGTTCGTTTTCGGAAATGGTCATTTTCACATCCAGCACACGCATACCCATCTACGGAATCCCACCCTGAAGCAGGAAAAGGACGACAGCTAGCCATTGACATGAGAACATTGTATCGGCCCGTAGCCAACAAATGTGGATGGGTGGATGCTTTCCCTCGAGATTGTGGACTTTTTTCTCCATATATGAGTTTCTTAATTCTCCTGCAAGTGAAGCATGTCCCGTGTCCAATATGCAACCATGAAATAGGGCCGCTGGAACCATGGTAAACACCAGGTGTTAAATATAAAGGAGATGATCGAGCTAGATTTGACCTGAATTTACTGAATTAGGTTCAGACATATGTTTCATATATCCTGTCTTTTCGGTATAGGAGCTGGAAAAGCGGAACGTTTTGCAATTAGGGCGGTGGGTCGTTCGAACACTGCGACCCCCCCCCCTTCCTTGGGCACGGTCTGTGTACGTACATTACCCCTCCTCAACTTGGGGGTATAAACCGCCAATAAGGAATGCCCTCATTCCGGGTCGGAATGACCTCATTCTGGTGTACCTGTTTGAGGATTCGCAGATGACATGCAGTAAGTACGGTATCCATGCAGGACTGGAACCCAATTACTTAACGAGCCTTCTACGTTTGATCCCCTGTCCGACAAGTTCCTCAAAAGAAGGTTGTTTTAGTATTCAGCGCCCTCTGACGGGGGGGCTCTCTTTTGGTAACGGATAGAGCGTTAACGCACAGACAATCATCATGTCTATTCGTCCTTTCGCCTGTTATTCTATTGTACACTGGCTTTCTAAGTAAATTATCAAATACATGCAAATAATATGGTCTCTCGGAGTAAATTGGAGCTACCCAGAACAACGTGACTATGCACTGCCACGAAAATGTTAGCAGGTAGGCCCTTCACAGTACATCGGATATCACAGCGCACATATACATTATGTGAATCAGATAAATTACGCATATGAGCAAACTTAATGACCTCTATTGACCCTGGCCCCAACGCTTGAATTCTCACAACCTAAGATAACTCACACCTTTTTTTTACCCCCCCCTTACCAACCACGTTTAGTGCCAGGTGGTATTTCACCAATCAATAATACTTCTCCTCATTTATTCATGTCTAGTGGTGGCGCTATGTCGACCCGGACCTGATCGACCTCTAGTTTTCCCTCATGACGGGTACAGGCACGGCGAGAGGCGTGGCTAAGCTGTTCGGCATACTAGCTAATAATGGGAAACTTGGCAACAAGACGTTACTGTCAGGAGAAATACATAGACGAATACAAATTCGACAAGCGTGAACGAGACCAGTGATTTAGTCCTTTTCGGGTTTCCAACCATTTGAAGTATGGCATGCACATCGTTCCCCAACGGGGAATGATACAGAGGTAAGTTTATTGTATATTTATGTTAATTGGTTGTCTAGTAATTCGCGTGATTCTCGAAAAAAAAACCTGCTCAAGCGACTACACTGAACGAGTACAATGGAGCAGATGTGTCTATTTCTAGTCAGTTTGATCCAAATTCCCTTTGCGGTGCAAACCAACCTTTTTTTCATCCCTCATACCAAGATACATCATCATTAATGATGCAAGAGAGAAATGCAATCAATTGTAAACTCGCATCAACCCGCTTAGACAAGGGGCGACGCCAGGTATTGCTAGACGGGGAACTACCAAGGTCTCTTACGGAGGTGCCAGCGTCTACGCCCGAACGGCAGCCTAGCCCTTCTGCTTGCTACCATTTTTCGCTGTTATTATTATTCATATTATTATTTATGTTTATAGTAAGTCTTGGGGAACTGGAATGTTCCCCCTACTTCTGTCTTGAAATGTGAACATCGCGACTCGAGTAATACCATAGTTGGTAGAGCGACAGACGCCCCTTCCTAAAACAAAATGACCAAAAAAATGTGAATTTTGCTCAAAAGTAGGCTTAAAAATCGTTCACATATAGCACCATTCTGCATCTCGGCTCTTCTGCAGACGAAAACATTTTCAACGGGGGGGGAGGGAGGACCCTCAGGACCCTCCCCCAGGACGGCGAACAGTCTGCTACAGCGGAGGAAATTTCTAGATACGCCCCGGTCGGGCATACCAAAGACCTAAAACGAGAGTGAGTAGGCAATTTGCGTGTTGCCGTCTGCCCGTGAGTACCTTCACACTGGGGTACCGTACTGCCAAAGAGGCATGCCCATAATCCATGTACCTGGTGAATGTTGCACAGCTGACTAAAAGAGCAACATCCAGGTCTGCACCATTTCCGAGCCTCAATTAGGTTCGATCCTCTGTTCGGCAAGTCTCTCACGAAGAAGGGTTACGTCTTCAGTAATGGTACCACCGAATTGAAAGGGTTCGCAAATAGTGTAGGGTTTGTTGTTAACTCAGCTCAAAATTAGCTCGATCTCCATTTTGGATTCTATGCAGTTAATGTCCGGGCGTATGTGTGTGTGCGTGAGTGTGTGTGGACACATTTTTATCAGCACGATATCTAACAAACGCAAACAGGTATCAAGTTCAAATTAGGCACGTGGGATGCTCATGCGGAAAGGATGAACACTGTTGTTTCTATTGCCAGTTTAAGGTCATCAAGGTCACGGACCAGGACAAAGTTGAACACCTGTCAGCACGATATCTAATGATGGCAAGTATCTATTAAATTCATATTAGGTATGTGGGTTTGAAAACACATCTGCGGTGACTACTTCAACTTTATTTGACGCTTCGACCTCATTTGACCTAATGACCGTGACTTTCGGGGTCACTTTTCGTGACGACCAGACTCGTCTTATTGTCTTATTGCAACAAACTAATAAGTTAAGGGCACGGACGTAATGAAACACTTGTCACACGTGTTTCGAGTTATGTTTTCAGTAAAAGGGTGAAACAAGCCTCTAAAAACACTGATGCAATTCCAAATCAGTATTATATCTCGACAATGGAACATTTTAGAGGGGGGGCGTAATGGAGAATTCTGTTAGTCCGTGCATACTACGTCTGGTGACCTACTTTGACGTCAATTGACCTTTTGACCTCAGGACCTGCGGGTCAATTTTTTGTGACGAGCAGACTTGTCTCCTTGCAACAAACCAATAAGTCAATTGCACTGACGAACTAAACACTGCTATCACACGCTATACCCAGGTATGTCTTCTGCAAAAGGGTACAACAACCACTGAAACACTGATAAATTTCCAATCTTTATATATCTTCGCAGCGAAAACATTTTTAGGGGTTGTCGTAATGGAGAATTTAGTTCGTCTGTGCCAAATATATTCTGGTGACCGTCTTTGACTTCATTTGACCTTTTGACCATATCTGACCGAATGACTCCGTGACCTTCTGGGCCAGTACTTCGTAACGACTAGACTCGTCGTGTTGCAACAAACCAATAAGTCAATTGCACTGACGTACAACACACTTCTATCACACGCTATCCCCAGTTAGGTCCTCTGTTAGAAGGGTGAAACAGCTCCAAAAAGCTGATGAGTATATTCGAAATGACTCGGCACTGGAATTGGAACGCTCTGTACGTGATTGGAACGCTCTCCCTGATTGCATTATCTCTATCGAATCTATTCATACTTTTAAGGTTAAATTGAAGGAATTCCTCATTTAATGCCAATTGCCTGTCTCTCTCAGCGACCTGGAGTCTGGCTGAAGTTTTGCTGAGTGTGATGGTAATGGGTGGGTGAGAGTTGGTGATTTTTGTATTTTTGTAGTTTAATTTTGTGTTCCTGATTGTGCAATCGTTTATTGTGGGACCCATTGGAAATGGGCAATCTTGTTGGCCTAATTGGGTGTTGCTCCTGTGACTTGATTGATAATTGTTTTTGTGCCGTCGCTACATATTTATGTGTCTGTATTATCACTGTATTTTGGACATATAGAACACAATAAACAAAACAAACAAAACCAAAACAACACGAAACATTTTGGAGGATTAGCATACAGAGAAGTTCTGTTCGTCTGTGTGGGCTACCACGACCCAACTTTCCATGTACACACAGGCGTGTGCACAATGCAGTAATTGCAGTCTATAAACCAGTTCACATAAATTCTCAACTGGGGTCCCCGAAGGTCCAGTCGCCAGCTATGTGGTTATTTCATTATCGTATGTTCCAGTCAGGACACACATATATACTTGAGCTGCTCACTATAAGTCCGCTTCTAAAGTTTATTGAATTCATTCAGCCCTCAGTGGTAAAGCCCACTCATTTTCCTCAATCGATGGTAGACGTTGTGACCAAAACTGTTTCTTTGTTTACCCCGCAACCTTCTGGTTACAACTTCTTGTCTAATGGAAAGGGTGGTCACTGAGACGGATGGGAAGCATCAATGCAAGCCTAACCCCCACTTCAACAAATCCCCTTCCCCACCACCGACAATTCTTTGTCTGATTTTGTTTAAGAGCCCGATCGGTCTGCTTACATGTGAAATAGTCAAGGAATTTCTCAAATCGAAATCTTGGCGAGGGGAAATGAGAAGGGGGAAAGGAGGGTCCGCGTGTCGGCACCTTGCTCACTCTCCCTCCCACCTCAAGCTGATCCTGGTGCCCCCCGTTAGTTGTTTGATCCTCTCAATAATTGCCACTCATGCAAGATTAGGTTGGCAAACATAATTTCCCACTTAGGGCTTCTCGAAGGTCTTAGTGTCTTTGGTGTTTCTGCAGGGATCACTGTAATCTCCGGCTAATACTGTTGATCCAATCAATGATCTTCGCTTGCAATTACAAAGAAACTAATGATATATTCCTACATATGGGCAATGACCTTTTACACAGACCTTGGTGTGATGGTAAGTTAATTTTTTCTGCTTATCTTGCGCGGTCCTGCTCAGAATGATTATCAAATTTTAGGTGAATTTGAAAGTCTCCTTTTGTTACATAAGTTGAATATACTCATGGAATGGCAATAAATCACTACGTATACTTGCATTCTTGTTGTTTTCTTATTTGTTTCAACAGGCAAAAAACATATTCGGATCATCAGGCATGGTGGTCAATTCGGTTACGCTGACCCAGGAAGGAAGCTCGGTATGGCTACCTGACGAGATATATGGCGCCAGGAGAGGTTGCTCACCTCGATTCCCGACCGGTAACATTGGTTGACGCCACACAGAGGGCAGTCGACAGGCTAGAGAAACGGGAATAGATGTGGAAAACAATCCAGTTTGGCATGAGCGTCAGGGCGGGGTGGCATTTGGACACAGTGAAGGCAAACGTAGGAAGGAAAATGCCTAAGCGTATATAGCAATTCACTGATTTCCTTTTTCTTCTCGATGCGGAATACGTGCAACATTTACCACAACGAACTTGGGCAAGTTATCAAGATTCCCCCTTCCTTAGGTGAAAGTGTCACGTGAGTCTATAAATGTCCATCTAAGTGCAAACCTATTGGTTTTAAATGCTCATGGCACAATGTCATAGCCTGTGCCTATATGTCTTTTCTTTTTCGGATACTGGCCAACGTTTCATTCGGAACCAAGCGGTCAGGAGAAATGCTGGGTATGCAAAGAGCTTAAACTTAATTAGGAAACATACTCTTCAGGGCTTCTTCAAATTGTTCACTGGCTGCAATAGTAACGAGGGAGTCGAACAGAACATTCCACTTCTTGATCGTTTTGGGCAGGAATGAAGACTTGTAGCAGTTTTTACTCGTGAATAGTGCCTGGTAGGCTTCAGAGTTGGAATGGAAAAGTGACCATTGACCGATTATGAAATACCACGAGCCTGTTGAGCTTACGCCTCTCAAGGAGTGACTCCTTGACCATATTAGTAACAGCATGCACCAGGGGTTTTGGTCAATCATTCAGGCAGAATCTAGCTGCCATACGATGGACTGCCTCAAGTTGTGTTCATGAGGTTCCCAGACACTGGGTTCCACATTCACCCAGACAGAACTATCATCCGAAATTACAACCCATTGGACCCGTTTTGTAAGGAAACTACCTATCCTGGAATGACCTGTGAGGTTGACACTTTTCCTATATACGTTCGATACTTTTTGCTGATGGATCGTAAAATAGTAAAATAACTATTTCGCATGACGAGCGTTAAATGATTGCAAGTGACTGATGTTTTTTTTTTCCTGTTGGAACAGTACAGTGACTTTTCCAAGTTTATTCCATTTCCAAGGAAAAACGGTGTCCGAATTCCAGAGATGGTGGAGATAGGTGGAGATGATAACCTTGTGAGCATCTTCTCATGACAGAACGTGAGAAAACCACATCAAAGCATGCAATATGTATCACATGATTTTCCTCCTACAAAACCTTGAATAAAAAAAAATGCATTATTACGTCAACCTGTTGCTGTTCCTAGTCATTCTAATTGCGCAAATCATTGTCCAATAATATTATAAATGGTGTTTTAAAGTTGCTGATTAACAATTAAGTTTTTTCTTTTGACGGCGTGACTGCAGCACGCATTGATTTTATATCCAAAAGTTGGATATTACGCATGGAAATGGCAAGTAATCACTACGCATAGTTGCGTTCTTGTTCTTCTTACTGTACAAACTCAAAGAGTCGATTGTCGATTGATCGGGGATTCCCCAAATACTAGCGAAATAAGATCGGGGAGACGAAAAACTGCACAGCACCTCTATTCACCTTTGGCTCTGTTTCTGTGCTTTCCGCGGGACTGAAAAAATGATCCCAAATAATGTCAATGTGTTGTGGAACTCAGGATTCTCACAGATTCAAGGATTTGGGGATATTTGGGGTAAGTGGATTTTGACCGATTTTCGTTTAATTCTACGAAACTGCACGAGAAATACCCATGAAAGTTTCTGTGTCAAATTACTCGTAATATCGCACATCTAAAAGATTACTATTCAATGCGCTTGACAAACAAAGAAAAGAGAGCGATATTAAACATCATTGAATGCACAGTCGAATAAGTGAGTTTTGAGTATGCGTTGGGCTGCGAGAGGGCGAGAGAGGACCTAATAGGTGGAGGTAGGCGATTCCATCACTTAGGCCCCTGAATGGCGATGAAAACATTGACCAATATACGGTATCTGGGAGCCAGAATATCCGAAGAATTTTCGGACCCGAGTGGGTCCCTAGTTTTCCGAGTGGAATAGTTCAGATAGGCCTACGTGAGCAGGGGCTATGTTATGGAGAGAGACTTGTATACAACGAGAAGGAATATTTTATTGAATCGAAAAAGAACGACGTCATTGCAATTCTCTTAGCACACCCAACGAAGGAGTCAGGCGAGACCCTCGGGCAACCATTCCAGCAGCATAATTTTGAACATGCTGCAGCCTCCGAAGTTTTGAACATCCTAAACTTCGACTTGATTCATCGCGAAATGTGTAGTTATTATTTGACTCTGTAAATTGACTCACACCTTCTTCATATTTTTCTGGGCCTTGAGATACCATGCCGGGTCCGCCTTCTCAGCGTACTACAAAGATGAATGAAAGATTCGTTGAACACTGGGCGGGTTACGCCGATGTCGAGAAAGGACTCTGCAAGCCAATTGCAACTTTTCCATACACGTTACGTGCTCGTACTCACGTGAATCTGTTATTAATGGTATATGCCCGCATTCGGCATCCGCAACTATTAACCTAGCCTAAATGCGAGATTCCTTAGTGCGGATGCGGGAATTGTATCCTTTGTCGCCTAATCTGCAGTTGGCAATACGGAACACTTCTTCGAAGGAAAGCGAGTTGTAGGGTGATCCGGAATGACTAAAAATATGTGTTAACTCACAAAAATTGACATAAATTGACTTTAAGAGGAAGTTATTCCATATAATTTGTTTTCGAATGCGGCATTAATGCCGCGTTGGTACGCGTGGCACTTTTGCTTACTCTGTGCTCGTTCCATTTCGTTCGAATGAATTTTTGCCGCTTTTGTAACTGAATCATCTCTGCAACCCGAATACAGCATTTTCGGGCACTTTCCACATTTATTTTCCCGTGAAAACGAGCCTATGGTTTTTACCGTACCCCGCATCTCGCGTATATAGAATTTCGCCTTAAGGCTTGAACTAAACTAACCGAAAGACTGCTTATAAGGACTCGTTTAGTGTTATCTTCTAGTCTTGTTCGACTTGAGCCCAATTCATACTTCCCGCCGGTCACTAAGCGGAACGGATAAGCCGGCCTGAGGTCACCGAAAGTCGGGCACGCGCGTCCTCACCAGCGGACTCATTTCCGGTCTGTTTTGCTTGACGCGCGTCCAAACGTGTCCGTTCCGTATGAGATGAATCACCGACCGGCAGCTTTTTTTATTCGCGCGGACTGATTACCATTTTCTCCAAAATAGAATTTGATTTGAGTGCTGTAGTTTTGACTGGAGTTCTCCTTGTATATAGTATTGAACGATGGCAGTCATTTCGATATCATTGATGCTTATTTTCTCGATTTTCAAAACTGAATGGGGCTTTGAATGGAAATTGAAATTAGGCGGGTGTTTTTTAGTATAGGACTAACTAATAGCATATCGGCCAGCAGCTTTCAAGCAAAACAACTTGTACCACCGCCTAATTTCCCTTCTCCTTTGCTTTTCATGATTTACAAACCACGAGCACAGCGCAATACTTCCTCATCGTCAGGATCCATTATTCCGAACAAGGTGTTTTTCGTGCAGTTATGTGGACTGACCAGCAACAGGCCGCACACCGCACCGCTGTGAAGTATGAATCCGAACACGCGTGAAATTGGTGGCGCGGTGGCCTCGGCGATAAACTTACGGAAACGGAAAGGATGAACGTGGGAACGGCGCTCTTTCCGAATGCTTGACCGTCGGTGCATATGAACTGGCTTTAGAACGCTTAATCTGTCGCTTTCCATACCACGTGCATTGAACCTAAGGATCAATCGTCACCTGATATGCTCCTACTGCAGTTTGTAGTTCTGCTATGACGCATTAGGTTCATATACGGCTATGATTAGAGTAGGTCGAGAACACCATTTTCGACATGCATTGCCTTTTAACTCTTACATATCATTTGAGGTGTCAGCCTTCCACACATGCATTTTCTATCGAATAAATCGGCTTTCGACCCGAGGGTTCATAATATGCGTAAACGTTGCACCAATCAAAGTAATAATTGGAACCAGTTTTAGGTTCGATCCTGAAGCAATATTCAAATCGTCTTCCCTGGGCGCTAAATCCAACTAACAATCATCGCGCCAGTTATTCTGGCTGCTGATGCGCCCCGCCCACTCAGCTGTGACAAGTACCTGGTGATCGCATCGGGGATAGAAACTTCTGTCCAGACAGCACTGTCCCCGCCCCTTGGACCTCGAAAGAATGTAGGCTAGATGCGAGGTGCCGGGATCATAAGCCTCCGCTACTAGCCGTTGTCCGCAACGTGCGCCCAGCTCGAACTTCACAACCAAAGCGCATCACTTAAAATTTGATTAGAATCCGCAACGTGGGCAGCGGAGTAGGCCTACACGGGCTGTTATACTTGCAATGAGACGGTTCAGTTGAGAGTAGAAAATGTTTTAATGTGATTAGAAGAAAAAAGTAAAGGGGTGGGGGCTCACTTTTAGGATTCGTGTTCGATCTGTCGATGGTGCACTGTTCCCTCCCTGTAGGTACATAACCCGAGATACGTAGATTCATGCACGCGCCAGGTTGCAGCTGCGGGACACCGTGTGTGTGTTCCACCTCGAATTGATTTTCCATCCCCTCGATATTTCGCTCCAAAGTTATCCTCACCAAATCACCCTCCATGCTGGTACAGCACGTACGTGGTGCTGTCGACTCTTCATATTGTTATTGGTACTTTGGATTTGTTTCGATATTGAAGTCTTGAAGGTTAAATAGAGGTTTCAAGAAAACAGGCTAGGGTTTTCGCTATATATGGATATATGGTGTGCCGGTCATGACTCCGGTGTCTTGGCATGGATAACCGACGTTGGCAGGTTTCCTTCTCGGAGGGCTTGCGTTAACGAATTGATTCCGTGGATTCACAAAGAAATGAATGGGATCATTTATTCTAATGGGTGTGGGAACCCACGCGTGCCTACCACCAATACATTAGGGTACCCAACTATTTATGGGCAAATTCATGAGAAGAGAATTGTGGCCTATTAAAAAATTAGGCTAACATAAGCAATCTAACCACCATCCGATATATCACACCTTCGGTTGAAACACGTGCTATCTTCTACGATCGATCAGCCATCCATGAACCACCGAAACCCCGGACAATAGCACATTATTTATCGCAACGTTATGTGGACTAACACCACAACACACACAACACCAATTAAAAAGTCCGTCTCTAGGCGTAAAAGTCATGATAAAATAAGCGAACGCGGACCGTTTTGTTAGATTGTCTGTATGAGCCTTAATCAAATTCGAATATGCAATTATGCAAAATTAGTTTCATTGTAGAGCGCTTCTGAAAACAATTTGCGTTTTGAAAGAGGCCTGATGATGGAAACTTTTTTTGTACTTAACGATAGAGAGACGCTTCTGTGTCTTATAAGTTGAAGGTTTATTAAAAGGAGATGATAGTATTCCACCAACCACTCACACATTTGCAATATGACCGTTGGTAGCCAGTAGTACTATTGTCATTAGTACTGCTATTTTCTGGCTGTTTCAGAGTGGTGGCGCTGCTATTGGCAATTTTGCTGACAGAGGTATGATTTTTGACTTCAGAAATCCGTCATCGACTACTCTCCGTCATTCGGGATGAAGTTAAAAAAGGATTACGGACGAGATGAATTTAGAACCAGGGGCGTGTAATCGGGGGTTGTGACACCCCCCCTGTGAAAATCAGAAGTCTGGCTCTGGGCGACAAAAATCGGGCTCCGCTCGAGTAGGTGAAAAAAATTGATTGGAATTATAGCCATGACCTACTATATAATAAAAATTGCTGTATTCAATATTCGACTACCAGTTTGAAATAGATCTGGCAAAACATCAACAAAAAATATCACAAGAAATGCCAGTAATTGTGGGCCAATTCGCCTCGAATAATGGCGATACAAATAATGAAAAAATTCGCGTTTCGGCTGTGTACTATTGGTGGAATTTTGTTCCGCGGTGCTTTCCCTCTCTGTCCCCTTCATCTCCGGCATCACTCTATGGAATTTCTACCTCATTGGCACCCTAAATCTCAAGGTGGCCATGCCCCCCCCCCCCCCCCCCCCCGTCGGGGAAGCCAGGCCCCCCCCCCCACCCCTCACCCCCGTCGGGGATTTTTCCCCATCTCGCCGGGAACCGGCCGCGAGTGGGTACGCTGAAATGTACAACCCCGACGAGGGCGGTTGCCCACGACCGTATATATTTTCCAAACTTCTTTTAGTGGCAAAGTCCGATCTTGAAGTCTGAAAATTTTCGGTGCGCTTCGCGTCGCACCTCATATCTTTCTATAGTATTGGCCAGTACCGCTCGCTCGAGTTAAGATCAGCGTAACCATCTCCCTTCCTACAGACTATACAGATCGTGTAATATTAGATAGGATACACAGACGCCTTATGGATATAACTTCGAAATGTCCTCTGCAAGAGATTAAGGTTACAATCTTTTGGAGAGGTGGTCCCGTTCTGTGCCGTCTACCACTGTTTGCCTCTGTGTAGAGTGATGTGCTTCACGACGCAGTGCATTATCGGAATACGCCCGACCCTATTCTAACGAAAAAAGGAAAGGCGCCTGATTGAGTGTGAAGGCTATTGAACGTAAACATGTCCCGTCCACAATGTATTCTTTTTTTCCGTTCGTCTGTTTTTTTCAAGAAAAATGTTCGAAAAAAAAATGAAAACCTCAAAAATGCAGGTTTTAGCTTAGGGGGTAGGGTGAAGCCTCGTCGGGGAACTTCACATTGGGAACCCCCGTCGGGGAACATCGGACCCTCCGTCGTGGCAAATCCTGTCGCCACCAGCGTGGGCCACTAACTCATACATCATATTGAGGTGAAATTACTACTGACCTACTTACACAACAACTTCTCAATTGACCTTGAAACTAACAGTACCACATCCACTCTTGTTTGATTACTAAACCCTTTAGCCCTCCGGTCCGTTTCTCTCTCCCTCCTTCGACCACGCGGCGATTGGAACTGCAGTGCTTAGGCTACCAACGCTCCATTTTCAAACGCATGTTTTCTCCAGGTACTGCTATGCTACTGACGTGATTTGGTTGGGACAGTAGAGCTGAAATCTGAAGTCTCAAATTTTTCTGGTGAGATCCTTTTCTCTTCCTCCCCGATGTGCCGGGCATACCCCGAAAAAATTAAACGCGCTTCGCGCACATACTGGTGGACAGTAGTGTGGAGCACGAATTATTGAAGCATTCTGGCCAAAAATGTCGGGGCAATCAATAAGACCGCGGTCTGACAAATAGCAAAATTTTTCACCGATATAAAATTTCGATCACAAAATGCCCAGATTTGAAGCTTGGTACATGCAAGAGAGGAGCCTCAAACGCTCGGTAGAGGTCATTTCCGGGCCATCTGGGTCTTGCACAACCGAAAATTTCTTGTACGCTCGCCAACCTGGGTGCGCTACGCTCAGATAGTACTCTTCTCGTGCCCCACCACCCCACAAAATGCCTGGGCCCCCCCCATTGTGTCCCCCTAATTTGAAAAGTCTGCATGGTGCCGCCACTTTGGAAAATTGATTTAACTATATGATGAACATGTGTGGCCAATTTTTTTCAAAAGGATACAGAAGAACGCTACCGGTTTGGAATTGTAATCCTATCATACTACCACGCCATGTTATTTTATAGGGGGTTAAGTTTTGGGGCCAATTTTTACATCGGATAATACAAAAAAAAAGATTTGTTTATATTGTACAGTTGAAAAATATTGAACGAATGCGTCTTCATCAGTACACATTCAGCACCTGCAAAACAGTAAAGACGATAAACACAAACATTTACAGTAAATTTAAGAGGATCCAACACCCCCTCCTTTTCATTGTAGGCTGCGGTTTTTAGAGGGCTGATTAGGTCAGTCTTGGAAGCTCCGGACTTGAGTAACAATGATTTGCGAGTTCGAATCTCCATTGAAAGCCCGGGGCTTTTCTGGGCAGTGCTGTTAGACAAGCAGTCTCTCGAAACGTCTCACGCGACCCACGTGTTAAAGTGGTTACCTCGTGTGAGGTAACGGACAGGCGGTCGCTGCGTTGGTGCGTGAGCGAACATGCATCGCTGGGTGGTAGGCAGCAATGGTCTTCATCCGGTTACCAATGACCCTGGAATTTAAGTCGCTAGTCGTGTTAGGAGGCGCTCCTTGGATTACAAGACGATAAACTGGATTTAATCTTTATTTCTTCCCGGTCCTTATATGGACTAAGACGCGCATACATTCGAGCCTTTTTTTTTGGCACTTAAAGCGCAGTTTTATTCCTTGACGACATCCATGAATCTGTTCAGGTCGGACCAAGCGTGTGTTGTATGTGTGTGTGTGTGAAGCCTGTAGATTGTGGGCACGATAACTCGATCCCAACTGGATGCTCATACTTGGTATGTGGGTTCCCATGATGAGAACATACTCCCTATCGTGCGTAGTCGGGTCAAAGTCATCTAGTGTCAGAACACATTGTCACAGTCTGCAACCTGTGGACATCGTAGGCCACAGAAACTTTGGGCCTCATCGAGCGGAGTTTGGGGGATTTATCATCCCATCATCCCATTGTTCATGTAACTGGTCATAGTTATTAGATATGAGTCAAGGATCACTACGTATTTTGGCTTCTGTCCGGTTCCTCCCCTGTTCCTTAAATCTCCTTTTCTCTCTCTCCTCCTCTCTCAGCTCATCTCTCTCTCCCCTCTTTAAATCAACCTCCATTTCCATTTTACTTCTCCCCTGTTTCCGTCGCTCTATTCGCTCTCCTCCCCTCGTCTCTATGCCTCATCCCTCCCTTGCCTTCATTTTCTCAGTCGACCTGGTCAGGGGAACACTACCGTAACGACCAAAGTAGCGCTCGGCTCAAGTAGGTTCCGATAGCACTGGTTTACATGCCATTTCAAGCCAGATTTCAGTCATTCACAAATTTCCTAAATACCACGTACCTATGTTGTAAGTAGCAATTTGTGAAAGTGAATTCCTAAGCCGGTTATGAGTCTATACTAAAGACCGTCTGGAGACGCAGAGGTATAACTTATGGTTCTGAACTGACGGTCAAAGGAAGTTTGTTAAGCTATCGTACTCCACATCAGAATCGAGTCGACGTAAACGACTACCACTAGAATCCAGCTTTCTCTCAGGACGCCACTATTGAAACAAGGATGTCGGAAAAATAGATCCGTTACAGCAATACTCATCAATTCATTCAGGAAAATCGAAGAAAAAAGATCCAAGTCTACACCGATCCAGCAATCGCAACGTACCGTTACCGGTCTGCTGTCATGATTGGCTACCGAGAACCCCTCGATTGTCCGACGTTCGACGCTCGGCTTGCATTAATTTGGTTATTCTTAAATTGCCTTCAAATTGTCACTCAGTAGTCGTAGAATTTCCGCCATCATGGATTACTCGTAAAAGTCGGGGTAGACGTTTACTCCAGTACACGACTGGTAATCACCGGAGTTACGATGGCAAATGGAACGCTACTTTCCAGTCGTTCAACAATAAATACGCGACTGGAACGCAGCACTGGTTCCTGTGATTCTTGGCCTTGACAGGTCTTATTCAAAACCGTTCAAAGTGGTTCGATACTTGTTGGCATCCCGCTGCACGGGAGACTAAAACAGGGGAAGAACGACACTATCCCAATTGGCATGTGACCATTATATGTACACTACCCCTCCTCTCATGGGGTATGGGCGGCCGCAAAAATAAGGAGTGACCTTATTCTGCGTAACGTTGAAGGAGTCGTAGATGACATTATGGTGGCGTATCCAGTACTGCATAACTACTTCCCGCGCTTTTTAAATCGTTTCATACACTGTCCATACCAGTACCTCCATAAACAAGAGGTTTGTTTTAATATCTTAGTGCACACGCGCTATAACTAAATCAGTCTCGATTCAACCGAGAATTCTCTATAACGCTACCATCAAAAGCAAATGGTCATTAGACATATTTTTCTTCACTCTCACAGGTGGAAAGAGCCGTATCAAACCCTGCATTTCTCACCCACACCCCGCACCAATTTTGAGGTCAGAGCCTTGGCTGTCGAGTTATATCGATTTACTTTCGAAGATCGAGCATCACGGGGAGTCGAAGGTATTTTGATGTAAACGTTGATTTCCTCGATACCCTGCACTTCATATACGACTCCTCCCGACAGAATTTCTGGCATGGCATCGCCATCACCACCGCAATCAACTGATTCACGAATACATCCGTTGGGAAATGGGTCTGCATCATTTTAGCATCGCAGGAGAGCAGCTCTACAAGTCATCGTGTCTCTTCATCCGTTCGTTCGTTTCGTTCGTTCCGTCCGTCCGTTCGTTCGGTCATTTCGTCGTCTGTTCTGTTCGGTCACGTCACTCATCAACAGTCCAGATAAGCAGTCCAGTTCCACAATAAACCCATTGTCAGGGGAAGGTTATGATTTGGTCTGTCAACACATCATCGCTCGCTAGTTTCTGTTGCTTGAAGGAGAGAGTGTTTCCCACCAGTTGGGTTCCATGGGTCTAGCA
The DNA here is from genome assembly GCA_026419785.1 of Sclerodactyla briareus. Taxonomy (NCBI): domain Eukaryota; kingdom Metazoa; phylum Echinodermata; class Holothuroidea; order Dendrochirotida; family Sclerodactylidae; genus Sclerodactyla; species Sclerodactyla briareus. The sequence goes on along the minus strand of JAODTK010004187.1, from coordinate 84,332 downwards.
GAAAGAGAAGAGTTGTTTAGTGGGGAGCATTGGAGGGCAGTTTAGAGGGGGGGGTTCTTATCATTGTAAAACGGACCTACACTTACACATATTTTGCCTGGGCAAGGCTAGTAAGGAGTTCCATTGCGCTTGCTTTTGTACGGATCTTAAGGACAATTCAAGTTCTAGAAGGGCTAAAACAATACTCTTCTTAAAAACGCACGACAATTCGAAAGGCGGCTCATAACTTAGGAAATGCTGCATTTTTTACCTTGATTACAGGGAAATAGTATTCCCACACTTAGAGATGAACGAGATTATTCTTTGATATTTTTGAATTAATTTTTTCAATTTCATTCGGATCCCATGACAAACCTTTACCACCATCAACATTATCGAACCGATACAGCCGTGAGTTTGACGCATTTTCTAGACACTCGTCTAGATCGTAGTCACTTTCGCAGCAGTTGGCAATTGAACGTCTTCTTGGTCACTAACGGTGCTTAACATTCACGCCCTTGGAGGGGTGGGCGAAGAGTATTAATCCCGATGACATAGCCTTAGACAAGGTTTCTATAGGTGGAGATGTGGGACGCGGCATGACACGGATGACGAATCATGTAAGTTTCAAAAACAACCGTCTGAGCCACAATCGATTCACTGATATTAAGAGAGAACAAAATACTGATGCGCACAATTAGGTAGAATTACAAACCATTTCAAGAGTCGGATCCGCGCTAGAAGTGTCTGATAAACTGTAATTAGATTGCAGAAATAAACACACTGCTGACAATTGCTCCAAATAAAGTGGAAGGAGCACTCGAGTAGCAAAAATAGCACGTGTACAATTGCAACATCACCAATGGATTCAATACATGATATCTTCCTCATGAAGCAACTCAACGTCCATATATCTTTCATGAGCTGCATGATGAGATATTCCTAGAATCACTTTGCGGTCGTGTGTGTGCTCGATCCCATTTTTGATTCAATTGAATCCACCTGGAATGGTGAATCTCATACTTGGTATCTGGGTATTTTCCGCATAATGCGTACATGACGATATTTGTTTCGGGGTCCAGGTCAAATGTTCATCTGAGGTCAAGAGAGCTCCGGAGTTTGGAAACCTTGTTTTTACACGATAACCTCAAATACCTGGTCTATCAGGTTTAAAAAGTTCGTATGCAGTTTTTCTTATGGGAAGTACGAGAACCCTTATTGCTTTTGGTGTAAACAGGGTTCAGTTTTGGGGAGAAAGCGGAGACTGAAAATGATACTTGGGCCATTTTAGATTAACACGATAACTCGACCCCCACCCTTGAATTCATACTTGTGAGCTCCCGATTTTCTTCTGCTGTTACTGAATCCTATCACTGCACACTAATTGCAGCTTATTCAGACACGCCCTTCAGGCTGTACTCGCGCAATGTATTCGCTATTTACGGTATCATACGCATCCCGCTCCCGCACCTATTAATCCTAGTCTGAGCCGTGAGCCGGGTCACACTCTATTATTCAATGTCATCACTCATCCTTTCTCTATCACCGAATTAATCGGCAGCCGAAATAGTCTCGCATTGTCGGACTCCATCGACCAACCGAATCATGATCGGCCAGTGTGACCCCGGTGCAGCCACGGATTTTCATTTCACGCTTTATACTCATCAAGACAAATTGCAACCACGCGCAATAGCGCAACGAACTTGAGCCACGCTGATTATTCATGCGAAACTGAATTGTTAACAGCTAGTTCCCACTCCAAAGGCTGGCTTTACGCTATGATAAACGATGTAAAATTGGGTAGTTTCACGGACCTTCCATGTTTAAGTTCCATTTTAAATCCCATACTCCACAGAGGACCCGTTGTGAGGATGGCAGTAGGCTATCTCCTAGCCTACAAAGCTACAGAGCTACTATTATTCTCTCTACAGAAGTTCCAATAAAATGTACAAGAAGTTTGTCAAACTGTTTGTCGAACACACCAGAACTCTCTCTCTCTCCGGGATAATCGTGAGTCTCGTGTGTCGGGGGCAAATGATGAAAATCGCTGCTCGCCCGTCGCTCGCCCCCCCCCCCCCCCCCCATGGCAATCACATGGATTGTACATGAAAATTGCAATGTCCCCATTTGCAATGTTCTATGTAATAACCTTTTTTCGGACTGGAAATCAATTGATAGTGTTTTCTGTTAGTCCTGAAAGGGGTTTGGAAGGTAACTGACACAATGCTTGGTTCAGGATAAATTCTTTCTACACTAATCACACCCCGCTATCTCACATCAGACTTCACATCAATTTATCCAAATTTTATGCATGTTCAGTCCATGCATTCATTTAAGGGGCTGATAATTGTTTAATGAGCAGAACTGTTAGTCTACCCATGGCCTTACAGTGTAAACGTTCCCCCTGATTCCACTGGAATCCCAGTAACCAACCAGAAAGTGGAAAGACCTAATATTTTCTCGACTGCCACAGATACATACAACGCACATTTTTATTAGCGCTCCCCATCCCGGGGACTCAAAGCGCTTTACAAGGGAGAACCTAAAAGAAACAATCAAAATACAGTTAAGGGAGAGAACCCTGAACATACCCGTCTAAATAATACGTCTTCCAGTGACATTTAAAGCAGTCAACTGTCCGCACAATGCCTAACCTCACTGGGTAGACGATTGTAATACAATCGGCAGCAAAAGCTGGCACAGAAGCATCCCATATAGCTGCACGCGGGTTTGGGGACCTGCAGAAGCGCTCTATCGCTTCCGGATATCAGTTTGAAAGAAGCTTGACTAGATTTGTGAGGATGAACCGCTCCTGATGTATGGAGTGCAAGCACTCACGGCTTCGTATAACAAGGAATCGATGTAAAGATCTCAGCAATGGTGTGACTTGTGTAAGTTTACAGGAATCTACAACAGACAATACGTAGTGACATTTAGAACGCGTTGTATGGGACTCAATGTGGTCTCTGAAGATCAGCCAACATCTTGAACAGGATTAAGCATGTGCAACGGACTTGGCAGAACAGTCTGACCAATATTGGCGGACTTTACGTAAATACCTCAAACAAACCATGGCATAGGAACATATAAAAATATCTGATTTTTTTTTCACATGTGGGACCATCGGATGACTTATGACCAAAAAATGTAAGGGAATTGCAGCCAAAAAATCCTTGGGAGTTGCCATCCTAACTGCACTGTCCATAACATGAACTGGTTATGTCAAGGAATTGAAAACCTATACTGGTTACCCTTCACTACCAAACAAATGGAGAGAAGTGTTTCGCTGTAAATGTGTGAAGGGCACTGAAATAGTACACAAGGTTTGAAAAATGGGTCGAAAATCATTCAGCTTTCGAGTTCACCAATCATTTGATTTTTTGAAAGAAGAATACGTGAATAAAAACTCAAACTCACAAATTCATAAATCATCATAAATCCATGATGAGGTCTACTCATATAATATTATTAGGAATAAGTGTGTAGATCATGTTAGAAAACATTAAACTATGTTTCAACCAATATATTGAATCTGCACAAACACGAATAGTTTGTGCACAACAGATAGGAACTGACGGTTCTCACACCAACAACTTATCAACTAGTATAGAAGAGCAGCAATAGCTAGCATGCCGTGTCCTGGGGCAAGGTTGACTTGCTCGAACTTTCCGATCAAAAGTCCGGAGCTCCAACCCACTGATTGAGTACAATTCATTTCCCCATGACTACTGATCCCATTTCCTAATGGGGAAAAACTCGGAGCTGAAATATGAATGGCAACCTGCATAACGTAACGGTTCTGCTATCTCGATCAACTCCGGAATTTGTCAAATTCAAGTGATAAATACATGGAGAGGAAACCCACGCTGCTGCACTGAGGAAGATTCAGTGGTTATTTGGAGTTCATTTGCTGAAATGTTGCCTCTCAATGTGAGAGTGAGAAACATTACACTTTGCAGTGATCCGAATAGTAGTTGTGTGTGTCTAGTTTAGTTTAGGTTTAGGTTAGTTTAGTAGAAAGGGTTAGGAGAAAGAATCCTCATGAATGACCATGAAACCACACACCCAAAAATGAGTAAAAAAAAACTTAACAAATGAGGTCCACAACTCCTGAAAAACAATTCGAGACTGTTTTTTTTTTTTTTAGGCATTAACACTCTTAAACAAACCAACCATCTCATGTGGAGGCTGTTCCACTCATTGATCGCTCTCTGGAAAAAAAAAAAAAAAACGTTGACTGCTACTGCGATGTTTGCAGAAGCTTGAGAACGATTAGACCCCTATTAAAGTGGTACCATCAGAAAATTCAGTAATAGTCAAGAAAATGCCCTCGAAACCATGATCAATTTCGGAAACATGAATCAAATCACCTCGAATTCGCTTAGCTTCCACCGGAGGTCACACCCGAGACACTTTATATCTTGCTCCATATGATCAATCTCGCAGAACACACAAATAATCTGTTCCTCTTCTTTGAAACGTCCTCAATGACAAATTATCTTCCGGGAATAAGGAGTCCACACATGCACGGAACACTCCTGGTGAGGTCTACCAACTGTTGTTAAACAGCTAACACATATCTTTATTAAGGAACTGAAAGTAGGTTTAATCAAGCTGAAAATGTAATTACTTCCCCTAGCAGCTCCTCCACTGCTTAAAAAGTTTCAAGGAAGAATAGAAAATCACACAAACTGCGGTGAACGCAAGCACAACTCAAAGAGCTGTCGCTTTGACCGACCATCATTGCCGATCGTTTGGTCTCCTGCCGCAAGGAGGGGCTTGCAGGTATAACCAGCCCAATTCATATGAGCGTGATGGCCATGCTGTGGACGTGCCGCTACCACTTCAAACCCCTTCCAGGTCAAGGATCCTTCTGGTGCCAGCAATTGTCCCCAGTCCCAATCAGGAATCAACGTGCATTGTGACTGTGCAAGTAAAAAGTTTCTTTTTATAACACCAGTAACTTAACGCCATCCCCAAACCGTAGGTAAACTCACAATAGGTTTATGAATATTCATCATCTTTTACCCAAGGTGACCAGCTCCAGCTTTGCTATAATGGATCTGAAGTCCATTTTAGTGTTTTTTTTGCTTTGAATGGAACATTTTTAATGCTTACAATACCTGATTTTGAAGTATGCATACCCGGGTTAAAATTCGTATAAGATAGAATTGGATAATGTTGAGGCGGTGTAGCAGTATTTTTCAGATAACCATTAGTTTTATTCGACATTCCAAGTAGAACCTGATAAAGTTTAGGCGAGTTTGGGTGGAGTTAATGTTACCTGTATAACCATTATTACTGTGGATCTGTACCACCCCCTAATTCAACATCAAACTGGATAACCACGTTGAGGTGCCCGAAAATTAACATGGGTGACCACTACCCTATTCACTTTAAGTGGAAATATGTTTCACTCATTGTCCAAGCTCTAAGAAGAATTTTCATGAAATATCGCGACATAAAGAAATGAATAATAGTCGTTCAAGTATGCCCTGAGAAATTGTGATTGTCAATTTGTCCTGTATGAAACAGACACGAACCAGGCGTTACCAAACTGGATGAATGTATTTGTCGATATTGTAACTAAACAATGCCCCACTTAAAGAAAAAAAAACAACCATGTGGTTTAACGAAGAGATTAGACAGGCTATCAGAAGAGTAATGCATTACAAAGAATTGAACAGCAGTTATATCGCTTCTGACGTGACAAAGGTAAGTTACTTTATTAGATCTGCTGAAAAAAGTTATTTAAGGATCTTATATGCATGGGCATGGTGATCTAGGCTATCTAGAAGCCTGCTTTATAAAGGCCCAATCCAAACGACACCAACCATGCAATCCAACAAAAAATTAATAAATTAATTAGTGATGTTAATGACCTTTGTCTAGTCCTGTTAAGACTGCTGAACTTTTAATGATTATTTACGTCCTTTATATCTTCACAATATGCTGTGATGACAAGTCGAACATCGAAAAAGACATATCTGGAAATTGTTGAAGAATTTGCAATCCACTAATTATGTGAATGTGCTAGTTTCCAATTCAGCAGTTTCTAACGAACTATGTTTTGATATGTCAGTTGCTGAAATAGTTGAGAGCATCACTCAGTATATTAAACAGTAGTATCAGGAGTTTCATTCTTCCACCCTGTGGAAAGGTAAAATTGCCCTATTTTTTAAAAGTGGGTCTCATCTTGATGTTTCGAATTATCGAACCCAATCTTCAATCCTGCCATTTTATCGAAGCTTTTAGAAAAACATGTACATGGGTGCTTGAATTAAGTTTCTCATTGACATGAGCTTATAACGGAGCAGGCTCATTCTGAATTTTGGAGGAAGGCACTCTTGCGAGACGGCTTATTGAAGATCGCTAATGACTTACAAAGGCTATTGACAATGGGCAACTTATAAGATCGGTATTTTTTAACTGGAGAAAACCCTTCGACTTAATCATAGGATTTTAATTGAAAGCTTTTTCAATGTATGATTGTCGAAAATATCTGTTGACTGATTTTCGTCGTATTTATCAGATCGGCAGCAATCTACCTATAATAATGGAGTGCCTTACAACCCTCTGCCTGTGACTGGGGTGTTCTCTGCGAGGGTCCGATCCTTGGTCCATTCATTATTTATTTTGTTTATGAATGACATGGATCAAGTTTTCTTAGTCACTGTACAGCAGAATTGTATGCTGACGAACATACATTCCACATGAATGGCAAGTCTGGAGCCGAAATGAATGTACACGTGACCTTATGAAGATATGGAAAGAGTGATTGAATGGTGTGCAAATACTTAATGGCTATAAAACAAGCACCAAAACAAAAAGCATGTTGATTGGTTGTAGACAAAAGCTAAACTCAATACCATGTAAGAATTTAAATATTGTTGTTGGTGATCAGGTATTTTGGCAATGTTCTAGTGACAGAACTTGTGGTTAGATTGATAGCGAGTGTCCTGGGGTGACATGTCGGACTGTCTGTTTGCAAGATAGAGCGTCCTCAAGTTTAGCCCTCCTCAAACGTTAGTAACCATATTTGATATGGCCGTTGTGTTATATTGTACTATAGGGTATATTCGACCAATATTATAGTATTGTAACTTAGTATGGGCCACCAATGCCCTCAGACTAACGCGTTTACAAAGTCTGCCGCTAGAATAATTGCCGACTGTTCAACAATAGGTCCTGAAGTCCTATTTCGCACCTCCTAAACTGGTCTTCTCTTGAACAAAGTCTGAGGTATACAAGAATTGGTGAGGTGTAACAAATATTGAAATGGGCTAGCATCCCATTACCTCGGAATGTTTTCGGTTCATTGGCGATGTAAATGGTCACTCCCTGCGGTCTACCTACCTCCCAAAACACCATGTGTATGGCAGGGTTATAATACCCCATTACGGCATCAAATTGTTCTCCTACATAGCACCAAATGGAACGAGCTACCGTTGGTATGCAAAAGCGCCAACTCCTTAGCCACGTTTAAACGACTTGTCAAAGTGTTTTATTCAGAGGTTTGCCTTTTACTGTGAATTAATGTAGTTATATTTTTTTTTTACGTGTTCTCTCTATTTTATAATTGTTTTTTTTTTCTAAACTTTTACACGTCCATCTTTTCCTTAATTTTCTTTTGTACAATTTATTATTGTCTTTTTACAGGGCAGCGGGTGAGATAGCGTCACCGCATGTCACCGGTTCTTCTTACCCTCGTCTCTCATGTAAAATTGAATAAATAAATAAATAAACTTAACGAATTGTAGGCACTTAATTTTAAACCTACATAAACTGGCAGCAGGGGACCGTACACAATCACTAGGCTTCACTCGCGCTTCAGACCTGCAGCAGTACATACAGTCATGCTGATAGAGCGAACATGTTATCCCGCATCCGGGCATGTACGTATTAAAATCTATTCAGGCGAACATGTGGGCGAAATCGTAAGGGGCGAAATTGAAATGGGGAGAAACGTCCTGTTTCCCACCAGATTACCTACTACGAAATTTACAGACGATCATGGATTGACAGCACACGGTCTACCCGACCGTCGCAATAACAAAGAATCCTGACATAAAATAATTTTAAACAGCCGTGACAGTATAAGGTATGTCCAAATCGACCGATATTCACCTGACTGTCTCACAAGGAGGGGGGAGTGTGACACTTTAAGAATTGCCTATCTGCTATTTTCAAAAAAGCGGGATAACAGCGGAACGCCCCCACCGCCCACGCCGGCCCGAAACCGCCCTCCTTGGATCCGCGCCGATTCCCTTGATATATGGGCCCTACTTGGATTCAATTTCTGTAATCCGGACGATTCGCGAACAAATTTTGATCAATTGTAACGATAAGTGAAGAATCAATTCATCAAGCTCACCGAAGTGTCACGACATTATGCAAGTTGATGAATAGGGGATTTTTCTTAAGCCCTGGTCGAATGATCGACTCTGCCGTTTGCGTGACGGCACAGCAAAAGTAATTCCAGCGGGCATCAGAACTGACGTTGCAATGCATTGCCATACCCAAACTACTTTTTGATTCTTGCCAACGGCAAGAATCATGCGGTCACGCAGTATGTGTGTGTGGTGTGTTGGGGGCGTGTGTGTTTGTGTGTGTGTGAGTGTGTGTATGTGGACACATTGTGTCCGGACATATCTGGAGAACGCAAGGCAGGTAAAACTCAAGTTCATATTCTTCATGTGGGTCGTCATGTTGGTGTGTTGATCCTATTTCTTCTGTTCCGGTCAAGGTCACCAAGGTCAATGAGAGGCCAAAATCTGAAATTCAAAAAGGGGCAATAACTCTCTTAAAGGTCCGACTACATACATCGCTGACCTTTTTGGACGAGTTGGCGATTGATGAGTAAGATCATCTTCAAACATTACAGTTATTGCTCATCAAAGGTCCGCAAAGGTCACTTAGGGGTAACAACTGTTTTTTTGGCCATACATGGAACCGAACATCTTCCGAGGTTGGAGGTGCGCCATTGTTATCCCTCTTTGACCCCTATCCGTGTGAAACCTTTGACCTCAATTTGACCTTTCCATGTTTTGGCGGGCCGAATCAAAATTTTTCGTGGCCATTTTCCGGAATCTCAAAAGGTACCTTCCGTCGAAATGGACCATAACTTGAACCCCATTGCCCATTTGTGTGGCGAAGAATATCAGAGGTCAAAGTTTTTCATTTGAAATTTAGTGCAGTTAGGATGTATATAAGATTTGTCATGGTTTGTTTTTTTATAAGCATTTGGGTCAAACTACCTCTGAGGAATGAGGTCAAAAGGTCAAAAGGTCAAATCTCGAATCGATGTGCCTATTTTAGAGTTAAGGGCAAGAAAATTAAAACTGTAATTTTTTGGATGTGACAGAGCTCTTGTGCTGAATAGACGAAATAAACTCTCCCTTTTCATCGGCCTCGGTCTTCAATTTACAAGGGGTCGAAGTTGGTTTTGATACCTTTTTGGCAATAGCATCGCAGTATCATGGGAATCCTTAATGCTTGTAGACGGGGCGTGCATCTCATCAAGAGTAAACATTTTTCCTACCAGTATCATGTCATCAAAGGTCTTTGAGGTCACTTTGGACAAAAAAACGAATTTGTTTTTAGAAACAACTTACCGTGCATTGCTTGGCAAATGTTAAGTTTCAGACAAAGGTTTACATCCTGGTCGAGAACATTTTTCATAAAAACCATCATGTTTCAAGGTCGTTCATGGTCACTTATGGGCCTAAAACAACGGCCAAATAGTATGTGTTCCTGCAACAACTTCCATTGACCTTCCTGATGTAGTTTGTATTCCAGGACCCAGTTTATCCCATCTAGGGTTACATTTTTGTATAAAAAGTGCACGTCATCCAAGGTCATTCAGGTCAATCAGAGGTCAAAAAAAAAACGATTTTTTGGCCATACCATTGAAACCATATGTATGTCAAGGGGGAAGGTGTGCCAAGTGACTAATCATTGACCTCCCTCTGTGTGACTTGCCCTCAATATTGACCTTTAACCTTGTTTTGGGCAATTCAAATTTGGTGACATTTTTCGAATCTAAAGTTACCGTCCGATCGAAATGGTCCATAAATTGACCCCATGTGACCTTTGTTGCAAAGATGATTTACAGACTCTGCGTCGGAGTACACAAAACAAACTCCCTTTTCAATCGGGCACTTGTTTCTGAGTTACAAGGGATCAGGTTGGTTCTGATACCTTTTTGGCAATAGCAATCGCATATAATACTTTGGGATACACCAATGCTTGTAGGACGGCGTGCATTTCATCGAGAGTAAATATTTCTAAAGCTGTCATGTCCTCAAAGGTCATTCAAAGTCACTTATGGACAAAAAACTAATGTTTATTTGGAACACTTACAGTGTCATGCTTGGCATTGTTGTAATTTCAGGACAGTATGTCCGTCATAAGGTATTGTTCAGGTCTGCCCACACAAGGATATTATGCCTTAATTACTGCGTTAATGATTTTGAGCAATGTTATTTGTGATTTACCACTGCTCTTTCACATAATTTAGTGTTACCCTCCCGTGCATTTCAATTTGACTAACCAGTCCATGTCCCTTTAAATTGCCAGCGTTCTGATAAATAGCATGTATCACTGTCTGACAGCTGTCTGATGTAGTCTTAATTTGGCACTTGACCTGGGCTTCCCCCTCCTACTCTCATAAATATCCGCGATATTAGCTAGAAGAATAATGGCCCGTGCACTGTGGGCTGACAGGTCTTCTAGGCCAGTGACCCCCCCAGTGAATTGTTCAGGTGGCCTGTTATAGCTCTGTCTCCCCCTTGTTTGTCTATTTTTTGGGTCTGGTAATGTACAATGTAATTTCTTACATTGTCTTTAAAGGCTGTCGGGATCATATTCGCATGATTTGTAGCCCTGTTTTCAGTAGGCTGTCTGCTTAAGTTGTCATTTAGTGTATTTGAGCACCTGAATGGGAGACATTTTCCAAGATGACACCTTAAATCACTTGAATAATCTAATGATTGATCGCATAGTATTGAGAGAAATCTATTGAAATTTTCTTATAAGTATATCTTATAGTTACAAAACCCCCCGTGACACTGGAAGTGTCCGAGGATATATTGCCTTTTTGGGTGGTGTAGCTGCCGCCTCGTGACAGTGCCATGTATTGGGACACAGCTAGTTTTTAGTTGGTGTATAAACAGGCAGTGTGAACAGTAAGTGACTGAAAACTGAATTTACTGCTAAATGGCAAGGATACACATGATATGTTTGATAATTTTGGGCTCTTGTGAATGAGGTAGGGTGTCATTTTCCCAAATCACATTCATGTGATGCAAGGTCAGAAGGCCAATGAGTGGTCATTTACCTTAGTTTAAGTGGCAAATTCAATTTTTGTAGGCATTCTGTTCAGTTTGAATCACAAAACGTTATGTGTCTCACTGGTGGACAGTTTGTTGGATCACTGCATAAAAAAACAGGTCCTGGTCCCAGTGCCCTGACAGGTTGTGTACTGTTCTGCTGGTGATAATTTTATTTCATTAGTGGAAAATGCCTGTGGTAAGCAGTATGTGCTTATACTCAGTGGCGTGGTGGTGCCGCCAGGCAGTAGCGTGCGTAGATGTGGTGGTGTCCAGAATCCCATTTCCCCCAAATCCCCATACATATACTGACCCAACTGTTTGGTCCCACAAACACCAAGGTATCAAAATTTTCCTTGAAGTGGGGGTCCATTCCCCTCCCTGCATAGCAAGCATAGCATACAGGGTTTAATTGGGGGGGGGGGGGTATTTCCCAAAAACAACAAGGTCCCTCATCGCCCAAATGGGTAGATGAACCCTATTTCCATAATTTGATAGTGGCTAATAATGCGTATACATGAAACAGGTCCAGTACAGTCCGTTAACCTTCTGGCAACTTGCAAATTGGGCATGGGCCCAACGCCCAATCCTAAAAACAAACAACATTTATCTGTTCATGTAATGGAGATCTCACAATTGTCAAATTGAGAGTAAATATGGGGTTATGTGTGACCCTGTGTGAGAGAGTGTTGAGCCCTGTAGTCGTCTGTGAGCAGCCCAGAGAAAGGACAAACAGGTCAATGCTAAAATAACAGTCCCTCGAACCCTCCCCCTCCACTTGTTCGAATTTCATGTGCTCCTGGCTAATGAAGTAAGGATTTGGGGAGGTAAGGCTATGCCTTTGCTTATTGCGTACAGTATATTTGTACTGCTGGACTCATTTGTTGTGTCCTTTGAACTCACCTGCAGTGACCTTGTGGCATTTAAGACATGATTAAACACCACAGATTGCAAACAACTAACTCATTGGACTTGGGTTAATATATACAACTCATCACAAATTGTAATTGTGTGCCTTAGGCAGTAGGCTAGGCCTAGGTTTGTAAAACTGTATAGTCCCAGCATTAGGCCTAGCGTAGACCGATAGACTGATATGGATTGTACACCCAAGCTCAGCCATGTTTTCCTGTAGGTGAATGGCTAGGCTGAGTCGTTAGCCTGAGGGCTAGGCCCTGAGTGTTACGTTTTTCCATTCCCCATTAATTCTTCGTCTGGATTCATTGCACTCCACCCCGGTCTTCCAATGTGATGTGCCATGCTCTCGGATCTGCTCCCCTTGCATTATCTGCTGACTCTCTGCGTGGGTGCCATCAAACATTAAAATCAGAGTCATTACTTACTGCCGAGCTGCATCTTCACAAAATTTTGCAATTTATATCAGAGAAAGGTTTCTGTGCAATGCTGGGAACATCACACAGGTGACAGTTCATTCTGTCAACTCAAGCCTAGAGTTATTAGGAGAGACTTTATACCCCTGCCATTTTTTAGCGTTTTGTCAATAAATTGTATTGTTATGCTGTCACTAGGCATCATATTTGGAGCAAATGTTGAAATTTATAAAATAGTTTCATACAATTTATCATCTCCTTGCTTTTCAATTGGTCCCCTTATCCGCGTTTCCATGCAGCGCAGGCGGGCGGCGGCGGGCGGGCAAGCGGACAATGCGAGTAAAGCGCTTATCGTTGACATTTAGAATAATGGTTCTAAGAAACTGAACACCGGTGGTTAGGTTTAAAACCCTAGTGGCCTAGCTCCGTGTTTGATAAATATACTAATAATGATAATAATAATGATAAAAATTTAATAACAAAAATAACAGAAATAATAGTCGGCTCCACGTTCTTATATAGCGCATATACACACTAGGTGCGTGTTTCGAGAAACGCCCGCCCCCCCCCCCTGCGTGCCTGGAAACGGCACTCGCGTTGTCCGCATGCCCCCCGTCCGCGTGGCCATGGAAACGCGCTTAAGATCATTGTGTATACCGATTGGCGGCCAGTCATTTCTAGTCAGTCACCAACGTACATTTTTATAACCATCACAGTGACCGTACTTGCACTGTTAAAATTCCGCGACAAGGTGTTCAAGGCCAGGTGTCATAAAAGTTTGATATCGTTATATGCACGGAATTCCCTACACAACTTGTGTTCTGTTATTCATAATATTCTCAATAGCTTACAGAGTGGTCCTCTGGTCCCACACCTCTGTTATATTTATTCAAGAGCAAAATTTTTCAGAAATTTGCGGCGAATAATGGAAAGGTCCGTTTAGCAAAAACAATCGTCACACTGCATATCGGAACGGATTTTGTGTTGACTCTTTAGTGCCGAGTTACCGTTTCGATACCAAACAATTTGGTCGCGGTTCGGGGCTACCTACAGATTGGGTTATATCATTCATGTACTGTTGTTTGACGAACCCCCATCTTCAAACCAAAGTTAGTTAAAACCGCCTTTATGTAGTAATTATGACAACAAACAATAGAACTTTGTTTGAGAATGTGGTCATTTCTATTTTCACGTATGTGGGAAATATTTAATTCTTGTCAGGAATTCATTGTTGTTTTTCCTTTGTCCGTCCTTAAAATAAAAATCTTTTTTTATTAGTTGTACTCTCATTTTTAGGTATCCTTATCATTTCTTTCCTTAAGTTTGCATTCTAAGCCGCAGTATACTTTTGACTAGAAGGATCTTTGAGGATGTCCCAATGTGAATCAATTCTTACGAAAATAATACACCAGACCGATACATACACTGGACACCCGACCGAAGCCGTAAATATTCTGCATGTCCCCCCTAGAGTGTGTGTTTTTTTTTCATAACAGTCCGGCCGATTATTGAATGAATGTTTAGACGCTTGCAACTGTTGAATGTTACTTGTCAGGGACTTCAAGTGGTATGGTTTTTGTATTTTAAAAAAAAATTGTATTGGTGTCCGTATATGGTAAATTCAATGAATACTGAATTCGGTCCCTATACGTTGGCCTTTGTTTCGCGACCGTACCATCATCGATCAGACTATCAGAGAACCAGGATGAATTCTGCCCCATAATACTCACACACTCGACAACTATCCGCTAGTACTATACATTGGTCACCGAGTCATCCTGTCGCAATCGTCGTTCTGGCGGGGATGCAGTGCAGAACTCTGTGGTTCGTTGTCGTTATATCGTCGTCGTTATATCCTCCCTCTCCACATTCCCGTTGGTTTGATTCCTCCTCGGTCTATAGCTATAGAATGATCTCGCCTCGTTTATGTTTAGGTGGACGGCTTGATAGGAAGGATCCCCACGTGCTTGTTGTGAAAACGTCCTACCGTCATCAACAGCGAGGCGTCGCCCTGAGAAACCGCGACCCTCTGTTTAGGCTCCAATGCAATGTTTACATTAGGCATTCACACTACATTGCCTTGTTTGCAACGAGGCAATGAATTCCTCAATTTTTTCAGCGAGAAAGTTGGTCACTTAGCAATTGTTATCCTCGCGGGATGTGGTTTTATCTTCACATTTCGTCATTGTCATCAATTGAATGAAATCGAAAGCCTGCTTAATGGGCGACAATCTGAATCAAATGACGGCAAATTATCCTCAGCGTTTCAAGCTCATCTTCATATGGGTAATCGGTTGGTTACTTTTTGGAACAGTCCCGTTTCAACTGTTTTCAATCAGGCTTACCTTTCGATCAGTAATCAGCAGTGAAGTTTCTACATTATGAATGAAGTACGCGAGGGTGGGCGAGGTTAACTTGCTGTTTGAACAGCCCACCAATATTACTTAGATACGTTTGATCATTCGTAATCAGTTACCCGTCCGGAAGTTTTTCAAGGAATTGAAAGGCACTCCGACTCTCAAGATCTGTTTTGATTTTTGTTTTATGGAATCAATACCATTCAACTGAGGTGCATTGCCTGTTTCAAAAACCGACCTACCTCACTTCATCACCTTCACTTTGAACTTCCGACCAATTGTAATAAGCGGCCTCTCGATTACAACCTTTGGTGTCTCAGCCAGATTGTCATACTCTGAATCGCACAGAATGTTCGATTTAGCGGAAACACCATTGGTGACTATTTAGCAAGTGAAAACGCCCATTACGAAACTCTTTGGTTAGACACCAGCCCATAGGCTTTCTGGGAGTCAGGGAAAAATATGAGGAGCATCACGTTTGACAACAGCACAGGTGACTCTTCCATAAATTGAATCCTGTTTCTGAGCCATACTGAGACTGGTGCATCAGATGATACTCATTGGATAATTCATCTATCCTTACCTCCTTTTTCACACCAAAAACATTCTTTGTCACCCATCACGCCTTTTCATATCGTCACCTTTTCCAAGGTATGTAAACTCCGTGGTTTCAATCCTTGGACACCAAATCATATGTCACGTCAGTCTAAATCACATCACTCAGAAACCCAAGAATGTCATCCAAATCTGTCCTTGTGATACAGGAATTCATCTGTTGGGTCTTGTTTTGAACATTTCGTTTGTTTGTGGGTTATTTTGCACAATATGAGGGCAAGTGGGTTCTCTGTGTAGTTTGGAAATGTGGTGAGGGACTACCATCCGTCAGGACTAAGCTTCAGAGGGGTTAGATTTCGGCAGACTGAAAAGGGTAATTTTTTATTATGTGCAGGACGTGTGCATGTTTGCGGAATTAGGAACGGGTACTGCGTGGAGAGTCGGGGTAGGTAAGGCAAAGCAGGTGGCTGTTAATCCCGGCCTTGCTACTAGGAATAGTTTCAAGTGTGCTGGCGGTAGAGGTGGCCGTGCAAGGGGGTTTGTCGGATGGTGTGCAGGCGGGCGAGAATGCGGGGGACAAGAGGTAGCTATAGCCGGAGGCTCATGCAGAGGTGGGTGAATTGTGGAGGAGGACGGTGGGGCAAGGATGAGGTAAAAGGGAAGTGTTTGGTGGTTGAGCATCTTGGATTGTGCGAGGAGCAAGATAATTTTCCACGCCATTGTGGCTTCCAATTCAACCACTAACGCTAACGTATGATGTCCAGATCATAGGTTCGTGGATCGGACGACTCACGACTGCCTATGTCTTAGACATAGATATGCAACTTGAAATCTGTTTGTATCAACTCTGTAATTGCACGCCGAATGAGAGTCGAATATAGATGGACATCATAGGTATACGTTGCAGCCGAATCAATTTCAATAACAAATCTAGGTAAGTTATTAGTATTCGCTATCAACATAAAAGTCAAACGTGCAGTCAAGGGAAGCTGCGGGCAACCAAACGCAGTCGAGTGCTGCCAAGTGCATTCAGTGCAGCCAAGCACCCATTCTACTTGTGAAGTATTTGATTTATCGAGCGGTACCGGTATAGGGGAACAACCAGAGGACAGCTACGAAAACACTTTTCAGAATAATTTTGGCAGACTTGCGTCAATAGATATTGAGATATTCAATATCACTGAAGGTAAAGGCTGAGTGTGATCGTGCATGCAGTTTTGGCAGTACTACTTGATAAACCAAAAGGGCAATTGGAAACAGCAATGGCGTAGAGAATTATCTGGCCCCTCGCTCGCAGCTACATATTGATTCGTCTGAAGAGCGCTTGGTAGCTATACTAAGGTGTAGGGAGAAGTCCGCAGTACCATTGCAGAAGAATTGAAAATAGGAATTCGAAACAACCATGTTCGCATTCAGTTCCTGCATATGCATATACACCATATGTATGTATGTATGTATGTATGTATGTATGTATGTATGTATGTATGTATTTATGTATGTATGTATGTCTAAGTTGATGAAGTTCAATGTCTTGGTATAGGTATTTCCCATAGTAAGTGCATGGCCATTCGAAGTCAAAGTATGGAATTCCTCATATTTTTTATTATTTTTTGTGGAAAATCAATTTTTGATATTAGCTGTAAAGCACAATAACTCGACCCAACCTGAAATATTGAAGCTCGTATCGGTATGTGTTCCTCCCATGATCGATACATGAAGCCTTTTGCATTGGGGTTATGTCCAAGGTTACTAGAGGTCAAAGTCCAAAATCCCTGTAAGTCGACAAGTCCAAAACGCCTGGCTTCCTTATCAGCTTATGGGTTGTACAAAGGCGCTTTTGTTATTGGTGAAGATGGAGGTCTTTTGGGAAATATGAATTTTCTGAGGAATCATTATGAACACGATAACTCGACCGGGTCTGATGGATAAAGCTCATACTTGTATGTATGTATTTTCCTCATGACGAGTCGTATCGTTTTGGTCGGGTTGGAGGTCATTTGAGGTTAACAGAGGTCAAAGTCGGGGAAGTTCTCGTGAACACAAGGAGTCCAGAATGCGTGGTCTTATCCCGTTGGGAATTTGGTGTGTAGCTTCATCATCAAGAGTACAGGACGTATTTTCGGTGTATGGTTGAATGGGAGTCCTTTCTTCCAAACAAAAAGGGGGTGCATTTGCAAGAAAACTCAGACCCACCAAGATGGATGATAGCTCATACTTCTATGTCGGTTCCCCGTGGCCAGTAAATGAGCTCATTGTTTTGGAGCAGGTCGTAGGTAAAAAGGGATCAAAGATGGAAAAATCCTTGTGAACACGATAAGTCCAGTATGCGTGGTCGATCAAATTGGCATTTAGTGTTTAGTTTCCACATCAAGAGTACAAGAGCTCTACTGTTTTTTCGAGAGGTGGCTTTTTGGGAGGAATGGATTTGTGAGAACGTGTCAGAATGTTGCCCATAATGAGATGTTACAAATTCCCATTTGCAAAAAATGGAACATAAGATAACTATAGGGTTCACGATGAGCGGGGGCCCAGGGGTTAGCTCATTCCCTAAAATACATTAAAACATTAAAAAAAAGCATGTCTTAATGGAATTGTATAAACCAGGGGCTTGTGGAGCAAATAGCCTCTTTATCACACTTGGTCACATTCAGGTAGGCATAACCAATAAATGCAGCAAGCAATATTTCAATGTTTTGTTGGCAGACTGCGGACACATCCAGTGTATGCAGTAATGCATGTGAGCTAGGTTTTATAGCATCTGGGGTTGGTTTACTCATTTGAAGCCCTGATCCTCCTCAATGCAGAGGTCGAGAAAGTGATCAGAGCCCCTGGTTACGAAATAACCCCTGGTCCCATTCGAGATTCCACAAACCAGGGACTCTTTCTTTTGAAAAGTAACCCCTGCACTCTGATCACTTATTTCGATCCCTGGATAACTAACCGATGAAAGCGCATGATCTTACAACCAGGTTAAATAGTTAGGACTGGCTGGGTTAAGAAAGTGAAATGGCCGATGGCTTTCGAAAGGACTCCTAACCCTAGCAGTTGTTTTTCTGCTAGTATTGCCAAAATTACTGGGTTCTTCACTTTTGGTTGTCCTTTGTTGACGGTTCATTAATCCAATCATAAGACCGTTACTGCCTGCCTGAAGAGGGATCACCGTCTCACAACATCCGGGGAATAGCGTGCCCGTGTGCCTGTGGAAGTTCAAACAAACACTCGAGTTGACAGCAGACTGCCTTGAAGCGCACATATATGAAAAGAACCCCTTAAAACCCCGAACCCACAATTTGGAGATACAAACTAATCCCCTCCTCTCGTCGTCCGTGTTGCAACCAACCTAAAACGAATAATGAATGCTCCTTCCCGTTGCTCGATATTACAGCGAAAATATCGCTCGACGGTATGAATCGGATTTATTGCATTGACGTATAATAGTACGATCCGGCACTTTTTCTGATAATGAATCATGTTGCGACGGACTTTCGTCGTGACGTCATGCGAAAGACGCCGTCGTTGTTTGTCAATGTACCAGACAATAATGCCCCTTCAAATAATCCCTTATATAATGTCCAACTATCTCCAAAGAACAACCATGTAAGCATGTTGAACCCTGTCATTAGGAGCCATCGTTATTGGACCCTATTTACCGTTATGACCCTCCAGCTCGTACAAAAAACGATCGGCCTCTTCTTCATACATGCTCTACCTTCCCGCCTAATTCCAACTGAATACATGCTTAGGCTACATTTGTTAGTCATCGTGTCACACATCACAGCCGCGCAAATCCCGACTGCATAGTTCCCTAATTTAGTTCACAACTTTGTCTATTTTGTACCGTCAGTGCATTAGACTGTCGACAAATCTCTCCATACTGACGACTACGTCACTAATCGTCAAATGGGTAGTATATACCCCATGACAATATTTAGAAATAAGTACAATGCAGCGTCACGATCAATCAAACTACAAGGTGAGGGCCAGCAACGAATACATACTTCCTGTTATTGAGTCCACCTCGGTTCTACCACACTATCTATACAATCCATGAAGCAAGACTATTCTATGCTCAAGATGGATCAGTCTCTGTCAGGATTGTTCGATGCTTCACCTTTACCAGCTTTCATCAGGCAGCCCCCAACGTAAAGCCCCCAGGCAGGCGCGTATATACATAAAATTCCAGGGGGTGTGAATCATTTTTGTGACCGACAAGATTTTTGTGAGACCGATTCTTATTATCGGTATTGTACCAGAGATGGCGCCATGCGGTCGTGGAGGGTGCTCTGGTCCCCCGAATGTGTGGCCATCGTTTCCATCAGATCTTGTTGTAGAACTAATCTGGGGGGAGGGGTCTTTGGGAATTTTTGCAAACCTGAAACCCCTCAGACGCAAAATGGTGCTATCCTAGTACGATATTCTAGCATGAATTACCTATTAAAAATATGCATTTTTCGCCAACATTTTTCCCGACTACTGTAACGGGTGTTAAGATTAATGCGTATCAAAACGGGCCTGAAGCCTGTATGAATTAACCGTGCACTCATATTGGGTTTTAATATAAGATTAATGGATTGCTGTACGCTGGATATACGTGAGTTTTGTCAAAGTGCGTAACCTAAATCCACATGATAATGAACTGGTTAATGGAAGGATGAAGAGGAATTGGCATTCACCATCATGGTTGTATAGCCCAGAGCTGATACCGATATTTAATAATTGTCCGATGGAGATGAAACTTGGCACACATGTCCAACATAGTTAAATCAATTTCCAGCACTCCTCGAGCGTGCGCAACGCACCTATTTTTCTTACTTTTCTCTCCGACGTTTCTCCGCTTTGCTCCCCGACGAGGGGGGGGGGGGGGGAGGGGGGGCACTGCTCCCGCTGGCGCCGCCTTTGTATTGTGCGTCATTTTCCGAAGTGTATAAAGGTGGGTACGAATATATCGTAATTATGATTCAATGTGAGGTGGAAACGAGTTTTCAATTTTTCTTTAAATTAACTCTTGTCTTTACTACCAGGAAATCCATGAATGCACATCGCAACATACACTAACATTTAGATTTTTGACCAACCTAACGATTTATACATGCAGTTGGACATGCATATTAGGGGAACACAAACCCAATGCACTTACATATTTATCCACATACATGTGGGAAAATGCTGCCTATTTACGTCGATCTCCATATCGGTGACTCCGATCAAACGCTGATAAGGCGACCAAACGTAGGCAAGTCCGCCCACCGATCAACAATTGCATGCAAGTTAATGCCATCTGTGAGATCACGACTCACAGGCAGTGTCAGAGGGTTCCGTAGTCGGTCTTGGCCATGACAGAACGTAAGAACGTCTTCACTAGTTTAAGCTTTAGAGAAACACTCACTCGATGCCGAAGTTATTGGTACAGTCACATCGCAGGGCACCTCTTAGAAACACTATAGGTCATGGCTATATATCAATTAAGGTTTCCACTACTCGAGCGGGGACGACTTTTTGTCGCCAGAGACCGACTTCTGATTTTCACAGGGGGTGTCACACCCCCCCCACACCCCCGCCCCCGTATTTACGCCCCTGCCCCCAGGGTTGGATAAGCGCAACTCTCCATCCTTATTACAAACCTCGCTGTAATTATGCGGTCATAACTATTGGTTATGTGTCACACTTATACGCCTCGTGTTATGCTTGCCACCCGAAGGTGCTTCGGCAGACTAAGGGAATCCTCAGTCGGAAATTTTAGAGGCCCCAATTTTGGGTGTGGAAGGACACCGGCAAAGCTCGCCTACACTTTTCGGAAGTGTAGCCTTGAGAATTCGAGGAGGGGGTGAAATTCCCATGCTACCCCGGGACCGCCATTTAACTCCTCCATTTCGAAGCATAAGCGTTACACTCGCTCAGCCACTTTCCTTTAGAAAAGACGCGAGGTGAACGTACGTTTGTGTCTCAGGTATTGCATGCTGAACTGCTGTTCCTGCCACCCTCACCGCCTCTAGTAGTTGGGGTGTTGGGGGGTTTTTTTGTTTTTAGCTTCCCCGCATCGAGTACCCTTCAACCTCACTTGTGACGCCTATAATGTCGTTCAATTGTTCCCTGCACCGCATGCCATGACGGAAGTTGGTGGAACCGGCACAACTTCTCTCTCACGGTTCAATAACTACAAAGAGTCAATATGACACTCGACAGGCTATCCCGTGGCCGATCACTTCTTTCGTCCGAGCCATTCCATACAGAACTTGAGGTGTACTTTGATTGCCTCGTATTTCGCTTCCGAGGAAATCAGGAGACCCACTGAACGGAGCCTAATCCTCGAAATTTGAGTGACGAGCGTTTGGCCTCAATCAGAGATTTTGGCCCTTGAACCACTACACCTCTCATCGCCATGTCGAAGCTGGCAAATTGCGGGCCCATTTCATGGCTGAAGAAGGTCCCTGGGTTGGCCGAAAAAAAATCTCTGTACTCCATATGTTAACATGCGTGTTTATTGCGTACTCAGCTCATCCTTCATTATTATTATTATTATTATTATTATTATTATTATTATATTATTATTAATTATTATTATTATTATTATTATTATTATTGTCTCTTTTTCCACATTTGCTTGATATTGGTCTTCATCCTTCAGTCCCCGTCGAGCACCCGTCTCAGGTTGTGGGCACTTCCAGGTATCGCTGTCGTTAATCATAGGGGGTATTCGATATTTTCCTGGAATGTCGTCTGGGCATTTTCGAAGTTGTTGGATGTTGCTCCAAGTGCTCCAATCACCACTAGTACAACCTTCGCTTTGACATCCCCATTCTCTGTAACTCGAGCCGAGATCCTTGTATTGTCGGTCTTTTCTTCTTCCCCTCTCCTTCTCGCCATGTTGGTGTCCTTGGGATGGCTATATATATTATTGTCGTTTCAGATGGACCTTGTTTCACGACCCACAGGTCGGTTCGTCTTTCCTCTGATACCTATCAGTCGGATCTCGCAGTCCAACAGGCATCTTAGTGTTACCATTCTCCTCCACTGATTTCGGTTTGTGGGGCCAGGTGTTGGATGTTTCTTTGGGTATTTCGTAGTGTTTGCATATCTCGTGGTGGATAGCAGGCTGCCACGTTGTTATGCCGCACTTTGCACAGTATGTGCCACTGTCCCTCGTCTCTTTGCTTACACAGTCGACATTTTGGTCATCACTGGTATTTTTCAGCCACTTTTTTGTCCTGGACACGTTGTTTTGCCAGTGCCTGGTCATTGGGTAGTTGGGCGGCCGTGATTGGTGCTCATTCATTCTTTCAGACATTGTTTTGCCCCAGCGGTCCTTTTCTACCGTATGGTTTACGTACTCTTGGAGTCCGCGGCGCACTGGGCCTCGCAATGGTTGCCTGAAATCTGTTTGAGTCCCCTGCCCCTCCCCCAAAAAAAATCCTTTGTGGGTTATATAGTCGGTGGTGCATCCGCCCGTGGGTGTAATCCCACGGGCGGATAACATATAATTATCATTATTATTATTATTATAAATTATTATTATTATTATTATTATTAGATAATTATTATCATTATTATTATTATTATTATTATTATTATTATTATTATTATTATTATTATTATCCAAAATTTTTTACACACCTCTCATTCAATTTGACTTCCTCTAATCCCGCCTTGACCTCGGAATCCTACCCCCCGGATCATTCTGGAGAATCAATTCATCAGTTCCACTTCCGCTCTGGTGTTCCACAATCCTGTATTTCAAGCCTCAGTTCTTGGTATTTTTCTATTTTCTCTCTTGTTCCTTGTCCTTGTTGTCCTTGTCGTTGGGGACTGCAACATCAATTATCGTGTGTGTGTTTTCTGTTTGTCCAGACGATAGGTCGGGTCTCCTTTGCAGCTATGACCTGTCATTGCGTATTTCGAAGCTGAGGCCGTACAACAGCTTTCGACTTCATTCTGTCTCGCATTACCAGAACCGTACCTCAATTCCGGACAGTGTAGCCATGGCTGATCAGCGCCCATGTGACGTAGTGCTTGCATATTCCAATGCAGGGCGGCTGCTACACTTTTGTGACGGTACGTACTCCCGTGGGGCTAGAATTCTGGCATCCCACCACCAGGTGGTTTTGACGTTTCGCCATAGCCCCACACATTCGGCACTTGCTGTCTCTTCCTAATCTCTAGGTTTTTGGCTTGGTGGCATTTCGTGTGCAGGGCTTGGTCTTGGGCAGCTGTGATTTGAGCCCTTCAGTGCCTCTATTGTTGAGCCCCCATCCCGTGAGCCCTCTGATATCCAACTGGGCTGGTATTTTCCTCTACTTGTCGGGGGTATTGCCCATGTAGTTCTTTCTCCTCAACGTCTATAAAACCGATGCTGCAACTCTGCATTCCTTCTTTCCTACTCGCGATTCAAAGCGCCTGTTTCCTGTTGCCAGCTGCTCTCTATGGGCCTATTCCAGGATGTATTCACGGAGCCCCACTTCCTGATGAGTTATTGTAGAGTCCCACTGCTTTCAATTCTACCGACTTGTTTGTGGGAGGTGAGTCGTGTACATAAGCTTCGGGTGGAGGACCCCATGTATGGTGAGGAAGGCCTGCGGTCCAACCTGGACATCTCTTTCTTTGCCAGTCTATCACACCGGGAATTCGTTCGGTTGGTCCACGAATGCTCAGTTGTTCTGCCATTCGGGGATCGAGGCTGGTGAGCTTCTTCACCAGAATCCTTGTTCTTGGTCTGAGACAGGGGCTTCCAGTTCGACATTTTCCCTGCTTTTGCACACACCCTTCTTGATCGTTGTGGCTGGTTGTGGTGGGATGGCTTCATGGTGGTCGCGGAAGTCGCTTATCAGGGGGCTTCATTATTGTGATCTTCGTCTCTCTCCCAGATGCCCTTTGGCAGAACCTTTCTGTTTTTTCTTATCTAAGGATGGTGGTGGTCTGTGGTTGGCGCCGCATCGAACTCTCATATACACGCACAGGTGGTTCCAGAAACAATTTGTCTATTATGTATTGCTCATTCCTGGAGTGTAGCGTTGGAGTTGTGTTATGGAGACCAGTCTTTGCTCCGCGTGATTATGTCCCCCGTTGTTCCACCCGTATTCTTTCGAGTTGGCCGGTGAATTCGCCCCCCCCCCCCCTCGTTTGGACAGCATTCCAAGCGCTACATGTCATTTCGGCACTGTGATAGTGGATCATCAGTCGCTTCTTACGGGGGTTGGTGTTGTCGTTTTGGCTTTCCCCTTGATTTTGGGGATCCCTGATCTTTCTTTCGATCACTTTGCTATACAGTTCATTAGGAGGTTGGTCTCCATGATGTGTTTGTAGGGAGGAGTGGACTGCCGTGGTTTGCTCGACTCCACCAGCTGAGGAACTCTGGGTGGATCGTTTGAATATTCGATCGGCGTCATTATTATTATTAATTTTTTTAGTATTTATTATTATATTATTATAGTATTATATTATTATTATATTATTATTATTATATTCTTATTATCGATATTATTATGATTATTATATTATTATTGCCTCTGATATGAAGGATAATCATTTGGCGTTTCTCTTATGTTAGGGGAAGCAAAAAGTCAAGGACAACATTGGTCCACTGTTAGGTCCGATTCTGGTATGCACCCAGCGTAGAGGAGATGGCTAGCGTTCTAATAACTATTTTCGTCGGTATTCACCAGGAAATGACTACGTGCGGCCGATGTGCCCATTAATACTATGGGTATTCCAATGGTGTTGTTCCAGATGATTGAGGAGAGCAAATGTTTCTCCGATTTTCAAGAAAAGCAATCGATCTCTACTTGTAATATGTAATTACAGGCCAGTGAGCTTGTGGCTATGTTGGCAAGGTGTTAGAATTCATTATGCGGGATCATATTGATTTTTTGAATGAGTTTAGTTTAATTTGGGGTTCTCAGCATTGTTTCAGGAACAATCGTTCGTGTTTGACTATCTCTTATGATTTATGGAAATGCTACAAGTGCAGTTTGACCAAGCAGTCAGTTGATATATTTCCTGGGACGTCCAAAAATGTTTGACAAGGTTCCCGCTCATAGCGTAGATCTTGCTGAAATGAAACATTTAGGCAATGGAGAATGGCCTTCAGTGGATTCGTCGTGCTTCTCAATAGGGAACGCGCGTTGTCATCACTGAACGTAAGTCTTATATTACTTGGCAAAACGTCACTAGTGATGTTCCCCAGGGGTCGGTTCTCGGGCCGTTACTATTCCTGTTCTTTTTTCTTGCGTGTCTTGAACTGATCTCGATGATCGGTGCATTCCATGAGTTGGAAAGTTGCGGACGATAACAAATACAATACAAATTCCAAGTTGAGTCGGGAGGTTGCTTCGAATGTGAACATGTTGCAATGGTCCAACTCTGATCTTGGACTATAATCCCCAAGTAGTCGTTCGCTTCGATTGGCAAATATTTTTTACAACAATTGCCGATAATTGCAAAGTTATGCATGTTGGTATTCCCACAATCGCAACTCTTAACATTCGAGTTAAATGGGCCAAAATACTTCATCGATTTCAGGAAAGTATCTCGGTGTTTGCTTTTTACTTCCTCCCTTTGAAACTTTAAGCAGTGTGCTAAGCTTGTCGTGAGGAAAGGTAATTGGATTCTGGGCTTGATCTAAGACCGTCAATTCAGTTTCCTTGATAAGATATTGTTGTCACTTGTCAGGCTGTTTCCAGAGCAGCTTGGTAATACCTCGCATGGCGTATTCTGCCAAGTAGGAATCCATATTTCTCGGAAGACAAGCAGGTCAATTGAAAACGTTCAGTACGGCAGCCACTAGATTAATTCAACGTTCCTTAGAGAGTGACCTTACTAGCAAAAAATAAGGCGTCTGTTTAACTTCGAATGGATGTGAGGAACGAATTACGAGGTGATCGATTCAGGTTTTTACAATTGTCAGGGATTCGAGGACCTTATTTCTGGCACTATTTCTTTGAGTTCCCACAGGTACAGTCTGTTAGGGGGTCATTGCCTCAAGCTCGTGTGTAAACGCTGTAGATTGGAAATCATAGGAATGTTTCTTTATCGAGATAGACCCTTTTCGTTCTTATTATTATATGATTATTATATTATATGATTATTAATATTATTATTATTATATTATTATTATTATTATGATATTATTAGTATTTCCTTACAACTTCCGTTGTTGGGGGAAATTAGTCATGTTAACACTACCTTGTTTCATGCTTGTTTTATGGTATAGTATATTGTCCCGTCCGCCTGCGATTCCAGTGCTGAATGGGGCGACACGTTCTGTATAAGGTATATACTATATGGACGATATTCGGGTATATCAACTCACTCCAGTGTTATACAAAACGGCTATCAATATGAGAAATCCATTATGCTAATTATTTAAAACTGTCTACTGTCGGCTAAATGTACGCGATCTTATACACATAGCACTCAGCCGCTATTCCAATAATCCGACTAATATGCTACACCTAATAACTTTCCCCAGCGCAATTATTATATATAGCATCGGTACCATCGTTCATCGAATCGCCGCTATTTTGCAGGTTTTAAGCGAAAAAAAAGAAGTTGTCCGGTTTACACGACACTTGGTGGGTGTGTGGATTTCAGATGGATGGCAGGTCACCGCGAGGTAAAAATTTGGGGAATATATTACGATTTTCCACTCTGTCCGATTCACATAAACTTAGTAGTGGGTGTAGCCTTTTAAGTTCGTCCCGAGAAAATGGCGATGTTCCGAGGTCACCACAGGTCAAGTTTCGCACAATTTTTGGATTTTCCAAACGCATACAACACAAAACTTGATGAATGTAGACTACAGTTGGTTCCAAAATACAATAAGGTCAACGTCATTGATAAACTCCAATTGGAGTTCATCGGGTATCGTCTCTTGATCTGTACAACATCCTTAATAACCATCATTGCCCTCCATTGTTCATAGTGGGGATATTATGTTGGCGGTTACCGCCAGGCGATGTCTAGTTCAATGGGGAAGGTAATTGGAAGGTCGCGGAGTTCATGGAGGGTGTATCGCCTCCTGACCTCCATTGAGGCCAACCAACAGGGGTTTCCTAGGGCGGTTGCCAGGCAGTAGTCTATTCGCATATCCAATCTCCGCTTCTCCCCTATAGTGTCATGAATACTGTTGAGTCGGTTACAAAGATCAGATGCCACGAACCTCAGACTATATATTATTGTATTGCTGGAGCACATGTTACCCGACTCCAAAGGTAGGATAAATAGCCTATAACATTAGAAAGTCAAGTTTAGAGCTTGGGCTGTTGCTAAATACATCACGGAACAGAGTATGATAATACAGGAACGAATATATCTATTGATATTACCAATTTCCAGTGATGTTAGCATCTGACAAACCAACTCTCCAGACCATAACACATAATTAGGCATGCATTTACTATTTCTGGTGAGGTCACAGAGGAAAAACAAAACATGTGATACCATCTGGGAAGTCATCTCATCTCCTGTACGCACTTGAAAATTGTTAAGTTACACTAAACTAAGAAGACTGAACGGTCATTGTAATATTCCCTCGGATGGAATATGATTCTCATACATACATACATACATACATACATACATACATACATACATACATACATACATACATACATACATACATACATACATACATACATACTCAGGCCAGTAGGATTACCACTTGAGAAGGAATTACGGAAAACATGGATACTTGAACACGGTCCCTATATCCAAGGTGGACCTCTCTGCTGCCATGACCGGATGTCTTCACTTCCTCGATCGGAAGATAGTCGGAGAACCCTGAGATCTGGACCTCATCAAAGGTCACTGCGCAGTCGACCGGGTCATTGTTGATGATCCATTGTTGACAGAGGTCTGGTGGAAGTATCGATAGGCTCACCTTGGTCAGGAATACTTTGTCGCAGTAGTCGTTCTGCCGCGGGTAGGTGTCGCAGAACTCGAACCCTTGTGGCCCGTCGTAGGGGACCTGAAGAGCCCCAAACAGGAACTCGTGGAACTTATCACTGATGGCCGACTCTGGCGCTTCGCAGGGAACTTAGTCTCGGAAGGCATCCGTATCTCCTCACTTCCATTTACAATGGAGAGCTCCAGGCACCGTAGTCCTCTTGGTCCGGGGATCTCGCGACGGGTAGGTCCGGATAGCGGGAACCCGCCGTCGGGAACTTCCCAGGTGCTTGTCGTAAAAGACAGCGATCGCCAGCGAGTAGCGAGCTGGGCCTCCAGGGTAAGCGCTTAGAATGGATTGTTTTGAAGAAAAACAAAAAAGCAGTTTTGAGATGGCTGTTCGGAACATTTTCGCCGCCCGAACGCACAAATTCATCGAATACCTCGGTGCGAAATCAATGTATATAAGTGATGGGAAGGATTTGGTTTTTTACAAGAGCGGTTCTGAAGGTATAACAGGGGACCTAGAAGAATAGACAGAATAAATTACCACGGTTTCCTAAAATTTTCATATGAAAACCTTTACTCATTCATGTCATAGTTAAGCGAACCGGTTAGTTATTACCTCGAGAAAATAGGTCATTATCCTGACATCCGACAGTTCGAGAACAATGAGGATTCTCATTTACTCTCTGCCACCGACGCTGAAGATCGTTTAACCAGATTCATGATCACAAATTCAAGGGATTGTTTTTCGTTCAAGTTTGGTTGAGTGGGTCAAGTTGGGAAAGCAATTCTGGTTATTTTTTACACTTGGAAAAACAGCTTGATATGTACCCGAGGAGGCATCGCCAGAAAGGGTGGTACTCTGACTCGTTCTCAATAGGCCCACATCTCAAGTAAGGTTTACTCCTATTACAACGGCAGTCTAAGAGACTAACTGCATGGCAGTTACCTCACTGGTTATGCTTATTTTCAAATTCAGACTGGAGAGTCACCTGCTGAATTGAAAGAAGAAACCTTCGAAGTTTTCCAAAACAAAATAACATTTATAGGGATTGGCAGCATCGGAATTGAATTTCAATTCCCGAATATTAGCAATGTTGTTGGGTTTTTCATTGACTCAAAAATACCATACAACAGAACATGCATGCAAGTTCATAACATGAAATAAGTTCACAAATTATAAATTACTAACAAGCGAAGCGAAAAATCATAAACCAATACTTATAAATAATGTTCACCATGGCACCCGGTACTCCTCCCAATCCTGATCCGTAAATAGATGGATGTAATTTTACAAGTTGCCCTCTGAACATATAGTATTCATGGCTGATCACTAAATTAAGCGTACGGCTTCCGTTACAGCGGAACACATTCAATTCTCATTGTTAAAGGTCAATATCCGCATTGGCCAATTACCTACGATATATACTGCCATGAAAGATGAAATATGCCAAATGTAGTGTTAATCGCCTGAACTGCTCAAACCGGTCCTGAATAATGTCATTTTTCTGGCGCAGTCCATTTTTATTCCTGACGACAACAGGGGAATTTATGCAGTCTTGAGTCATGACATTGGACTTGCAGTTGCAATGGGCGAGGTCTTGGTCTTCACTTTATGGTTCGAGTTAAGGCCGTGGACTTTGTGGGGTCACTGGGGGTTCGTTACGGGATTAATTGCAGTAGCTTGACTCGTCGGTCGGCTATGAGCAGTTGCGTTGAACGTGAACCATTCCGATCCTCCAAGTTATGAGAAAGCGGTCCGGTTTGGAGTCACTGATCTTCATTCGTGGGTACGTAAAATGGCGAGGTTCCCGGGAGCGAGTGGGATTATCTACAGCCCTGCCTCGATATAAACTGCGGAGCATAGTCGAGGATGAAAAGCTGATATTGCCAGTGCACTGCTCACCCACGACCATTATAGTCTGGGTTCCTCTATAAACCATATTTGGATTCTGGAGCAGAAGCCAAATCGAATCGACTGCCTTAACGAGTAGTGTTGTGTGAGTGTGCGTGTGACTGTGCAAGCTGTGTAGTATAGCTGATTTGGAGAGGTGGTGCGCAATTTGCGTACAATCATCAGAATAGCTTGATTGTGCTTCCCATAAGGAGCACATGAATCTATTTTCTTTGGGTCAGGTCAGAGGTCAGCGGGTCTGAAATCCTTGTAGCATGAAAGTCCAGAGCAATGGTTCGATTATCGATGAATGAAATTTGGTTGTGATGCTTTCTTATGGGGAGTACGAGAAACCTATCGTTTTTCCGGTAAAACGGGGCCATTCTTGGTAATATAAATAGAAAAAAGTAGAAGAGACCATCTTGTAACAGATGGCTCGTCCCCGCCTGAACAGATGAAGCTCATACTTAGAATATGTTTCCCCCATGGGTCAGGTCGATTAATCTGAGGTGTGAACCTTGATAACACAAAAGCCGAGGATGTAAGTCAGAAGAGGGGGTGGATGGGTTAATTCCGGTGTGTTCTTCCATTGAGAGAAACAATACCCTATTGTTTGAAATGTAAGTGCATGGGGATTATTTGCAGGCAAAAAAAAAAGTAATATCCGGCCCCTTCCAGCTTCTATAAACACGTTACCCACCTGGGTGGATAAAACTCACACTTATGTGGAGTTCCCATATGAGAACGCAACCGCTCTTGATTTGCGGTAATTTCAATGGTCATCGGAGGTTAGGTTACCAGACGTCAATGTAAGTCAAAGTTCGAGAAGTTTGTAAACATAGTAAGGTTAGTCAGATCAA
This sequence comes from Sclerodactyla briareus, assembly GCA_026419785.1. NCBI lineage: Eukaryota > Metazoa > Echinodermata > Holothuroidea > Dendrochirotida > Sclerodactylidae > Sclerodactyla > Sclerodactyla briareus. The sequence goes on along the minus strand of JAODTK010004187.1, from coordinate 53,147 downwards.
TTTGAAACTAGGTATGTAGCATATCAATTCCTTCGGCGCTTTCCTGTGCGCCGCGACCGCCTCATACAAAATACTCATTACGCCCCTATTGCTTCACTGTAAACCATAGTCTTGTTCCTCGACAAGTAAAAAACCCTTATTCACTTCCTGTAAATTTGTATAAAACGGAAAATGAAAGAAAAAATTGTCTTCTTCTTTTGTGCATTTTTTTTTAGAATAAAATATTCTTCTGCGTCGGACAGGTAGGGTTGAAAAAAAGAAAAACCCTGCCAAAATTCTGCTCGGACCCTATGGTTTTGTACAGGGGTGCACACAGCCAAACCTGGCCACTTTCTAACCGCTGGTTACCATACTGACCAAGGTCGCACAACTTGTATAAAACACCAATAGAAAGACGAGAATTCACCCTTTCGTATGATACATCATTTCATCTTCTAGGATCGTCCTGGCAATCGGACTCGGGGGGTTGAAAATAACCCATAATCATGTAACACAGTCTCCCATCTATGCGTATACAAGTATAAACAAGCCCACACGGTACAAGTGCCGTGGTCGGACATTTTCAATTGTGGTTATGTCTGTATAACAGCGAAATGTTTATTTATGAACATTACCCGACAACAGTACCAGAACATCTCAGGATGTTGGAAAATATTTCATTCATCTGCAAACTATTTAATTAATTGATATGGTAGGATATAATGTTGAGATTCGTGACAAACTCACAAATAGTATCAGTGGGTAATTTTGTACCGGAGAAAGAATCGCTCGGTCTAATTGATCCAATTAGTGGTTCACGCAGGCCCTGTGTATTCGCCCGGTCAATAGGGATGAGTCATACTTGGAGCGCTCGGACACACATTTATCATGTACACTTAGTTAGTACCCAAAATCGGGGAAAGGAATTGATATGCGTTATTATCGAGAGTACAGGAACCACATGGTTTTGCCAAGGTGTCTTTTTTAATGGGAAATTCATGAGAAATATCTTATGTTGTCCATAGTGAGCTGGTGGAATTTTCGGTCTCGACATGGGCTATTAGAGATGAGTGGAAACCACTGAGCATTTCAATTGTCTCGTCTCAATTAAGGTTATATTTTACTCTATTTGTGAAAGTATTCGACTCGTATTTGATAATATTACTTGTTGTAATGACAATGACTCTAATGCCCAAGAAAATCTCAATTTTCTCTGATTCGAAAAGCATCATCCAAAACAACACAATAATGATACTAATAATAATAATAATAATACTAATAATAATAATAATATAATAATAATAATATAATAATAATAATATATATTATTATTATTATTATTATTATATTATTTTATTATTATTATTATTATTATTATTATTATTATTATAATAATAATAATGAATAATAATAATAATAATAATAATAATATAATAATAATAATAATAATAATACTAATAATAATAATTAATAAAATACTATTGAGTATTATTTATAACGGGAATTCGCATTTGAAGAGCTAGAAACCACTCAGTACGAGGACATTATATTTCTCTGTTTTGACTGTTATCCACAATTTTGGTAGGATCCCAGGTTCAACGATAAACTGTGCTGATATACTTTTTCACGGGTGGTTTCTGTGAGGCTATTCCTTTCATAGTTCAGTTACCAGCTTCCAAAAATAACACGAGACTCACCCGCTATATGAGAATTGACAATGGATCTGTGGATGAACGACTTCCTGTCTAAATTGCTTGCTTGAACTTTCTGGGTTTAAAAAAGTATCCGTTGTCTATGCGTGATTTGGGGCCTTTTGGAAAATAACTTTACGAAAATCCTCTGCTATTCCCCAGGTAGTCTACACATATCCACTGTTCGGCCTCATCCACGATGACAATGTTATCCAGGATAGGAAATAGGCCAGATAAAATTGAACGCTTGAATTTGATAAATCCTTGAATAAATAGTGGGTTAGATATATGGTTAGTTAGTATGAGAAGTAAGACAGCTGGTGTAGAACGGTAAGTGACCGCCGAGTTACTTTTCAAAGTATTGCTTAAATTTTTTTCCTCAGTCTTTCGGTGAACGTTTCCCTTCAATTTTACAAGTTTGACAGTGTCAAGCGTTATAGATCCCTTCTGTAAGGAAGTCTGTGAAAATTGGGCTACATCCAACTCCTATATTACAACTGATCATTTTTGTAATGAGATTATTCTTATATAATGTCCCTATTCTCATCGGGGAAAGAAGTAACACTATGACATGAGCACAAAAAAATCACTCTTGTAATCGCAATAGTAACATTTCTTGACAAAACTACATTAGATTATTGAGAGATTACAATACAGTCGTCCTCCAACCTGTATACATTGGAGGAATTATTGTGCGTTTAACATAGGAAATTGGTACCAAATATTTGCTTTATCTATATATCGCGCCAATACTTCAGCTTCATCGTGCAATGGTAATTGTGTTATAACTGCCCAAACCTTTAGGCCTAAATGGTCTCAACCAAACCGCGTGGGTTACTCCGCGATTATCCACAGTATAGTTAAATTTTATTGTTATGAGTAGAAAAAAACGCAACAAGAAAAGATTCCCGTGCATCTTACCATTATCTGCCTTCGAGGGCAAGTCGTACCAAGTGTCAAGTTTATCCTTGGATGAAGCCTCCGGCTGGCGGGAATGTAAAGAGACACACCCTTCCAGACGCTGTGTGAAATCTCGACCTCAGCAGACATGACTTCCCAGATTGTACTGCCAGTGGCCGCAAAGACGACAGCGCACATACACTGAGCTACGCCAGCCATTTTGGGTTCAAATTCTCTTCGACGAAATTCTGCAGATAATTGCGCTACGTGTTACTGTTGTTCGATTCTTCTTACTTTAATCAGTTCCTGTGTTGGCCCTAAACTAAGCTTCTTCGAACCTCTGTGAAACCTGAATGAAATATTAATCGTCAAGTGAGAACATATACATGCCGGCAAGTAGTATCTAGGGCGAATGCACTTTTGATTCTCGCCAAGGACGTCGTACGATATCTCGTGAGTATACAAATGTGATGGTATACATCATACTGTGACAAACCAACTCTGACCAAGTCCTTGTCATCCTTCAATAGCAAATGAAGTACTACAATATCAACTTCGGGCGTCCAATAGAAGCTGATTATACACTTTCCAAGTACAGCTGTAGTCCTGACTGTATATATTTAGGTGTGAGCCTGACTTATTTACGATGAAATTTTTTCGTAACAGATACGGGTTATTTTTTTTTTTGTTTTGTTTACACTGTCATACTTTACTATATCGAAGATGTGATATTATCATTATTAATCGTGTGTTTTCTATTCCTGACGACGTCAGAGGAATCTGTGCAGCAAGAAAGTAGTGCGGGTATGTGTGTGTGTGTGTGTGTGTGTTCATCATCTACCTTGTAAACACGATGAATGGTATATGTTTCTCCATAAGTTCACGAAGGCTATTATTTTGGGTAAAGTAAAGGCATACAAGGTCATCAGAGGGCAAATTCCGGGAATATTGTGAGCATGATAAGTCCAGATGCTGCTCCGATTAAGCTGAAATTTAGTATGCAACTTTCACATGGTAGTACAAGAAACCTATTGCTTGTCGCGTCGATTTGAGGTCAAATGAGAGATTGTGAAGAATTTATATTCTGGTTAATTTTGGCTTGGGAACACGATAACTCAACTCTTATCTGGATCACGTTTATACCTGTTATGTGAGTTCCCCATAATGAGTACTTGAACCCTATCGTTTCAGGGTTAGGTCAAAAGTCATTGACGTCAACAGAGGTCAAAGTCTGTAATCGCTGTTACTCAGTGTTGTAGATCTAGGGATCGTGTGTATGAGCACGGGTACGGGTACGAGACTATGAGTATAGGCAGATGAGTATATAGACCAGTGGATGCGGGTATGGTATGTGTACACGAAGCTCAGGTATCCGCGTACGCGTACAATACAGGTACATGTACGGAGGAGTGAGTACAGGCAGGTACTGTAACAAGGCCTTTGGAAGTGCGAGTATGGGTTGGGGTACAAGTGTGGCTTTATTCACATTGAATAAGCAGTAACCAGGGGGTACCGGGGCGGATGTTGCTAACACTGCAAAAACTGAAAGCTGTTTGGGTCCCAACCCAACAGAATGATTAAAGGTATTCAAGGGTCACTTTCAAAGATCCGTTAGTACGAGGATTCCAAGTTGGTTTGTGCTAGTGTAACTACATTATTGCGGACAGGTGGTTGGTGGTGGTGGGGATGCTTTACTGGACAGCGTAGGGGTGATCATTGATGGGTCGGCGCTCGGCCTGGCTGCACCCACGCATGGGCACGTGCGAAAACAGGATGTCATGAAATTGACCGTTAGAGAAGAAAAATTATTCCAATCAAGTGAATGTTAGGCTCAAAAGTTACACAACAGTTCTAGATAATATTTTATGGTAGACATAGGGCATTTCTAATGAATCTGAAAAAAGAAGAAATTGATGATCGTGCAATCAACGGTGACGCTCTTATTGGCACAGAAATCTAAACTTGGTCTCTTCCTCCCCCGAGACCCCCAGACTGAGGGGGCTGATCCCTAATGCGTCTTTCGTACTCATCGGCAACCGTGGGCAAGCATAAACCCAACAACCTTACCCGTCCGTTTGGAAATATCTTCTAAAACTTTCATGGCTGTCTTATCGTGTTGCCCAACCACGTAGTCTAAAATGATGCCCCAAACACGGCGAGTTAATGGAAAATTAATGAAAATAAATAAATAAATACAAGTAAACTTGTCCAACACGGTCCAAACTCCCGTAAGCAGAACAAGCGGGGTTCGGGGTATAGATATCAGCGTGATGGCGAACTCCTATAGGAAAATGAAGGGTCTATAATGGTGTCAAACTAGAGGCTCACAACTTGAGACACAGAATGGGGGCTCCCCCAAAGCATGGAAATATGTCAAAACATCTCGCTTGAAAAAAAAAACAACGGCTGTGATTCCAGCGTAACAGTAAGTGAAGAAAACATGGAAGTGGGGTTTTTCTTCTTTACAAAGCAGTGCTGAAAACACCTGTGGACAATGTTAGGGTTCAATTTTTGAGAAAACCAACATTTTTCAGATATTTATGGTAAGTCAGGTGAGTTTATCGTATATCTGTACCACGATATATTCAGTTGAGTTTACTCGACTGATTATCGTACAATTTATTGGACACAACGGTGTCCAAATTGGTATTACCTAAATTGTAAATATTATTACCAATTTTGACTGTTAGATTCCACGATAATTAAATATGAAGACCTATAGGCGGATATAATAGTACCATCAGCAAGAAGTGCGCGTGCAACATCAAAGACTAAGTCATTCATGAATATAATAAACAGGAGGGAGCCAATGACTGATCCCTGAGGAACACCACGTGCCATGCTTCAATTCTAGAACTGTCTCTAATCATATCTCATATAATAACCTTGGAATCCACATACATGTATTGCCGTGTGTCCATAAATATGAATGTTGCGTCTTTGATTAGATTATAAGAAGCAATTGTATTGGAGGCTTTCGAGAGGTCAGAAAAAAACAACAGAAAGCATTATCTTCAAGTTGTTGCACCACAGATTTCGATAAGGATCCACTAACGCCATCCAGTTATGTGCGTGGGCGCTGAAAGTACGCATCAGAATCTACATAGAATGTTAGTCCATATCCATAGGCTCTGGATTCTATACAAAATCAGGTGTGGGACAATGAGTAATATCAAATGATTGGGTTGCCTCTCCTGAATGATCGGAATGGCCTTAGCTAAGTCTCAATCTGCTTGGAAATATGAATGTACCAGAATTAAATGAGACTTGCTATATGAAGCTGTGATGATGGTCGTAGTATGAATGGAATTGAGAAGTACTTAATGATGTCGGACCTGGACTATCACAGCCCACGCTTTGTTTCTGTTTGATGAGCAGTCGCAACGTGCAACCAGCTCTCCTCGGTCTACGGGGATATGAATATAGACCTATTATTATCCCACCGGATGCCTCGACCAGGGGGCGATCACGGGAATCGCTTTGTTGTTCGGCTAAATTTTGTTAAAAGCTTTGGACCATAGTTGGACAAATTAGAACAAAACTTCCATCTACAAGACAGTCAATGTTACAATTCTTGGAAGTATCGGGATAATTGGCCTCGTTAAGCTCAACAGCAGAATGATTTCGTATTTCCCCGTTTTCTGAACATTTTTTCCCAACAACATTATTTTGATAGCAAGTCCTTTTAGAAAAATGATTATATGCCGTAACAGTCACGGTTTGTTTTTTCTAATAATTGATCGTACGTAACAAGCGGTCTGGGTGTTCCTTTGTTATGATTGCTCATTCTGATTTGATTTCTACGGGGTCAGGAAGCAATTAGGGCTCATCTAGGAACCCTGGCCGTATGATGTGGGGTCAGCATGGCGATAACTCGTCCTTCTTTCTGACTAGGGCTCAGATGTAAAACAAGGCAGGGTTGGTGGTAAGCAATCCCAACCCGCTCCGGGACCGCCATTGTGTGCCCTCGGAAGGACTATCAGTGAACTCCAGAACCGACCACTTTCTCCGAACATAGAGAAGCGGAGGTTCAAGTTCAACGTGGACTGCTCACAGCCCAACACACAAAACTTATGGCAATTATCCGTAACCAAACCCAAGTAACCTCAGACAACCCAACTGAATCACAACCTGACAATCTACAAGTACATGCAGCCCACCCTGGGAAATAGTCGGTGAATGCTGGAATTCGAACCCCCCGGGATATTTTGGTTGTAGAGTGTCTCCGATACCATATACCATACTCCGCCATCTCCTAATAATTCATTAGAAAAGCAGTCTCCGAGTTGAAAGATTAATCTGCACATCAATCCGAAACGTTGCCGTGTTTCAGTGCTGCGGTTATTGCCCGAGAGCCTACCCTCTTTGCAGTGAACGAAAGTCCATATTTAGTAATGGATACCCGAAAGGAACATTGTATATTACTTTGAAAAAATATCGAGGAAGTGATCACTTAGCTCATGACCAGAATACCAGAGAACAGCTGGGGAATGAAACACTCGTGAAGATATTGTCAAATGAGCGGTGGCAGATTGTGTCACTCTGCGGGCTTGTTAATAGTCGTTCCGAAGCCGTAAGACTAAAATAGAGGACTCTCTCAAGGACTGAGTGCTTGATACGATTTGAAGTATACTATTAAAATGCACCCATGTATAAGGCTGTATAATATTAAACTTGGCAATGCATGGCCAAGCTTGTCAACTTGAAAATTGAATTTCCACACTGACTATCATATTAACACAGAAATACTCCACTACGTCAGACCCAGATGTAGTTACATCGACGCCGTTGCATTAGGCCAACAACATCGTGGGGGGAAAATTATGCAAGCAAGGAAGATATGCGCCAGTTTGTCAGGAATGTGGCGGTGCCCACTCCCGAACACATTGAGATATCTCTATGGTAGACATGTATATCAGGCTCAGGTCAACCTTTGACAGGACTGGTGCTGTTGAGTTATTGCGATAGCGCCAATTGTTACTGTGATGGGGGGACGGAGGCGGAGAAGGGACCCCGGACTATACCATAACCATATTATGCACCGGCACTCGTTTTCAAGGAATTAATGATCTGACAATGCTGGGCCCATTACCACCAACTGTGGACTGACTATATGCATGAAGCCATGGGAAGGAAGATACAGTGACGAACACGGGGGTGTCAGAACCCCATGACCCAAGGTCAATACATTTCTACACAAAAAACTTATTTTTTCTGCAGCTGTATTGATTTGTAGACAAATATCTTATCTGCAATAAGAGAGAATGTTAATAAATTTACAAACTAAGATAGTTGTAAGCGTCGTAAAGGAGATAGCTGGAAAAGCATCATTACTGATATGAAACTCTCCACAGGTTGATTTCAATTCGGTCTTAAACATAGAATCCGAGTTACACGACTTTACGTTATCCCGTAGATTGGACCAGATTCGGTTGAATGAAGTTGTTCAATAGGAACCTCAATGTTGCGAATATGTCGTGTGACTTTGAAGTGGGAGCGCCCCCTCTGGTGTTGACACCGGTTGACTTCATTGTCTCGTGGGTTAATAAATACAGTTGAAAATATCGGCAGCATGCCGTTAACCATACTTGAAGCTGAACATGGCACAATCGTGTATAATGAATGGTCGGTAAAATTAGAAGTGCAAGTCGGAGTGGATGATCAAAATGACACTTGGCGGCAAAGCTATTTGCAACCATCTGGAGGTGACACTTTAGCAGTGTATCAACGTAAATTCTCCGGATAATGTTCATGGTACATTGTTGCAATAGAGAGTCAGATGATTTGCTCACGCACTTTCGGGGGTTCCAGGCAAACTCACACCCGGGACAACTTCCCACCCGGGACAATTCCCACCCGGACAATTACCACCCAAACGGACCCTAACTTCAGTCCTAACCCTAAATCTGACCACAAAAACACATTCCTTGAGGGGGAATTTGTCCGGTGGGAATGTCGGTCACGTTTCATGTTTGTGGGCCCCAATGATCACCCATGCAATCCTGCCAGATCAGCTCTTTGAACACTACCTTAGACCATTGGCTTCCAGAGATTGTCTGCATGTGGAGGGGGGGGTGGTTAGGTCGGGACCCAAAGGAAGTGCCCCGTTAGCTATATTTTTTGTTTCCTCCCTCCGAATTTGGCGAATGAATCCAATTTTATCAGTCCCTAGACACATACTTTGTGCAATATCCGATACCAACAGCTGTAAACGTCTAATGGACAGTACACCAGAAAGCAAAACGCTTCTTGATCCTTGACGCATTCCTGACCACTATGGCTGACAAATGACAATGGAAAAATGTCAAGCCCTATAATGGGCAACATTATGGCACGTCTGACAGGTTTTCCCATTTTCCTCCACAAAATTAGGCTATCCAATCAACCAATAGGGTCCTGCACTCTTGATATGACAGCTACACACTATTTTCAACTTAATCAACTTCATTTAACTTTTGACCTCTGTTTTTACCCTCACCTGACTAAATAATGGAAGCAAATGTAGTCATCACAGTGAACCAATCTTCCGTTGTGAGCTTCATCAAATTTAGGTGGGGTGGATTAAGCACGTTTTACACAACTGCAATTAGCCGAGATATCACTCATCCTCAGCTTGTCTTACGCGGGGTACCGTTGCTCTTGATAAGAAGGCGCAGCACCTGATTTCGCAACGGATCCGGAATCAGCATACTATTTAGGTGGCAAGATCCTCTGCTGTGGCCTGCGGTGACCTCAGAAGGCCGCGGACGGTGACCCCAAATCGAAAGGGTTTCGTGTGCTCAATAATTAAGTAGAGCTCATCCTTGAGTTGGGGTCTCGAGTTAAAAGTATAAAAGCCTATCCACCACATTTACTTGAACCTCGGCAAACCATTCTGACTTTTCGTGTTTTGAAGGTTTTCCTACTTTGACCCCGATCGTTGACCTCAGATGACCTCTGACCTGACCCAAAACAATGGGGTTCCATGTCCTCATCAGGGGGGAACACACATACCAGATGAGCTTCCTCCATTCTGGTGTCGATTTATCGTGTTTACAAGCGGGCGTCACATCATACACACACACACACAATACACATAACGCACTGGCATTACTGCATAATATCCTTTGATCTGTCCAAGTAATTAAAGTGTTCTTTTGTTAAAATGTATCGGTCCATGGGTCAGGAAGGGGGTTCTGATCCCCTGCGTCCGTCACTGCAAGCTAACCGCGCATGTTTTTACTTTTCTAGCTCTCATAACGAGCCTTCTAAGCATTATTATCTTCCATTTTCCCGCCAGCTTGCAAGTGTATCAAGATCCCGCTGCAAGGCCAGGTGATCGTTGTAAGCCATTCTAGTCCTATACAAAACATCCTCGGCAGATAGCCGAACATTAGAGTTAATGTTGTATGAAGTCATTGATGCAGCCTTAGGTTGCAAGAAACGTGAATGCCCACATCGTTGCCTGAGGAACACCCGAGTTCACCTGTCCACGGCGCCGAAGAAAGTACTGATCCCATGATATAGGCCTAAGAGCCCTACTAGCATCAAAAGCTTTGCTGAAATCCATACCCACTTGTTACCCCTGATGTTTAGGGACTTCTTTCCAGGTCCTCACGCCTATTAGAAAATCATTCTAATGATATGTTCTAAAGCTAATTAAGGACCTTCGAGCCGAATATAACTAAAGCATGAAACAGTTTTAATCTTTAAATTCCAGTTTTAGACCATCGGATATTTCGAACGTTTTGTGGTGCATCTAGTAATGTTGGCTCCGTCTATCCTGACTTGCCCAGTGATTAACCTCTGTCACGTATCACGATCTGGGCCAAGTTGATCGCCTTCTCAAAATGTTAATGTTCCCTATTCTTTGACTTGCAAACTTATTTTTTTTCCGCGCAAGGTAGTCACGGGTTCTCCCAACTGGTTTAGCAGAATGTCTCAATGCTTAGAGCGATCTTCGCTGGAACCTTCCTCTTGGCGTCTTGCAGCGGTAGACGGAAAAATCTCCATCTCACTCCCCCTATGTGGGCTACTACTGGATGACCAGGGAATTGGTTGGTCCCATCCTGGAGTTCATCCTTTGGTATCCAATTGTTATTGACCCTCTTATGTGGAGAACAATGGCCCGGGTCCAATTTGTGCGGCCTGGAACTATATAATATTGAACTAGACTTGCATAGCCATGGGCGTTAACAAGTGGGGGACGGGGAGACCTGTCCCCCCCCCCACTTTCAAAGTGAGTTCAACTAAGTCCAGGTGTCGACCCCAGTGAAACTGGACCCGACTATGGCTGAAGTCGAAGGGATTACCCATGTTCCAATACCGATTCGCGAATTTTAAATCAAATAGCCAACAGTGCATACTTTTTCAAGTTTTCAATGTTTTCCAGGCGCGGTAGGCTAATATTTCGATTGAATGCTTTCAATACTTTGTTCACATCGATCAATTTCGGAGGCCTTGGTGCAGACTGCCTCCCCCCCCCCCCATTTTCCTGGATGAAACAATCGGGCGAAAATTCGTGAAAATTGGAAGGAAAAGGCAAGTTAATAAAAAATGCCCTGAATTTTTCGCAGCCTTTTTCGATAAAATGCCCGTTAAACATGCAAACAAAGCTCGCTCGCTTCGCGCGCGCCGGTAGTTTTCCAATGACTGACTACAATTCGGGTGAAAATTTTTCTGCTCCCAAATTAGGGTGGTCCCGTCCCCTAGGCTTTTCCCTCGATCCCACCAGAGACTGTGCGGTAACCCCTGGATCCCACGCAAACAAATCCAGAGTAAAAGGTAATAAACAAAGAAATACCATGTGTGATATTCCATAAATCATCTTAGTATGCGTAATGACAACTTTGTGTCTGTCTTTTTACTCACTCACCATGTCGATGGTGCTATTAGCCTGAAGTGCCGTTTCCGTCATTCTGGAGAGTATGAAAGAATCTGAATGTTTTTTGTTACGTTTCGCGCCAACCGATGTGGCGCGCCGCTTAGATGGTCATCTGCATTCGATGTGTTCCCCCCCCACTCACTTTCAAACGGTTCCGACGTCCCCCCCCCCTGTACTGACGAGTAAAGCGCCGACGTGTTCATCCCCGCAGATACCATTGGGTGGACCGCCGTTTGGAGAAAGCACATTACATTATGTTCATTAACCTCGTGACTGAAATGCCCTAGCCTGTGTTTCAGCCAACTGTAGTCCCTTCCACAAGTTTGTTTGAATCACAAGTTGAAGAATCGCATGATTCCAATGTGACCTCCAAAAGTCCCATCTCACAAAGAAAAACACCAAAAAGGCTTGGACTTCCGCAATCAGTTTTTTCCCCAGCTAATATATTAGCCTCTTCATAATCCCATCCGCAGTTGTCCTTTAATTATCTTATCTTCGGGTCTAATTCATGTTAACCAAGTCTGCCGCCCGCGCTGCGCATTCTGTACAGTTGAGCCATCATCCTTTAATTGACAAAAATGACCTTTTAAATTTTCATCGCGTTGTTACTAGTGCCTGCAATTTTCGTAAACAAATATAGGTAGAACCTTCCAGGAACTGTTCCCGATATTAATAACATCAATTATCGGAATATCACATAATTTTGGGCCCTATCGGAATATCTGCTATTCGGTTGCTCAAGTACGCCCTAAACAACTTCCACAACCCATCCATGCTAGCGCACTGAAAATCATATCGAAACCGTGCAGAAATCGATCTGGTCGAAAGAAACGAGCTACGCAGCTGATTCAACGCGGGACAGGAACGACCAATAAATCCGGGATTTTGATATTAATAATTGAATTCATGCAATCTGTACTCCTTGGACTTCGGGAAGCAAAGGGTTAACTATTCCTGAGCAGAAAAGTCGTTCTTGGACTTAATTCCGTTGGTCCTCCTTCATAGGCTATACCGTAGGGTGATCATTCCGCATAGAAACAAAAATCGTTTGTTCGAAATTAAATATTGCTGGGAATAGGTTAATTTGTTAATTTGTAATTCGGTAGTGAATTTGTAGTGAACCAACTAAATACAGTTAGTTATAGTGTTAAAATTGATTATAATCGTAAGTTTTAGGCCGGAACTCATTCTACTTAGATTTCCATTTGTTTGTGTAGCCATTCGTGCGTAAGTAGGCTCAATTCTCTGCGTAAGTGAGCTCAATTGACTCACCATCTGGCATCACCAACGTCAATGCTTCTCGAAGTCCCATTTCTGTTTTCAATATTTTCTCTTCATTTTCGTCATAGTTTTTCTATTTTCTCTCGTGGAGTGTGTGTTCTGTGTTCGTCCTCCTGTTTTTGGAGCTCTTTGCGTGAATTGTTCCTTTTTGGGGGCTATTGTTCGCTCTAGCCACTGGTTCCACTCCCTAGCTATAGACCTAGCTTTTCTGCCTTCCGCGGTGTAATTAGCTGTTCTGCGTTTTCTTCTCTTAGTGTGTTGTCTGCTTGTGTTCGGAGAGCGTGGAGTGTGCTATTGTATTTCTATACCTTTTATCCAGTTTTTATCCAGTTCATAATATATGCTCTTTGATCAATGTTGATCAGCTGAAGCACCATATTTATCGGCAAGTGGCCATCTTTGACCCCTACAAAAGTCCCTGAAGGGACATAAGTAGGTTTATTGTGCGGAGGCATGGAGGGGGGGGGGAGGGGATGACTATTGTGCGAAATTCAAGGTGCATTCCATCCTACGAAGACATTAGATTTTCTTTAATAACCGATTTTGGGGTAAGGCGTGGCCATTGCATAGCTCACAACATCGTCATATGCCAGTGGCCATCTATATTCGGTGTCACCAATATCAATCCACTTCGGCCGCATGTGTTGGGGATGTCATTTTATTTACAAGGTCATGTGACCCCTCGACATGATCCAAGAACAACGAGAACCAATCATCTTCATGTGGCCAACCTTAACTTCAGATTATCGACCTCTACTGCACATGGCTAAACAACAGGCCAGTATGAGGCCATCGCATCGCTCTGTGTGTAGTGAATTGCGGCATCGAAAAGGAAGGGGAACAATACATCATGGGAAAAAACAAAAGGGGAGTAACACAACCAAACTCATATAATCAGTCGGCTTAGATTCGCGCCCCACCAAAATGCAATTTTGGTGAATGCAAATACATTTTCAAATAAACTGTTGGAACACGAACCTACGAGAGCATAATACTTCCCTACAATAATACACCTAAGGTAGTCCATGAATTACACACATACCAACCCAGCCAATATTTTCCCAGGAAGATGGACGAACTGAAACGTTACTTTTCAAGTCCGCATTGTACGAGGCGGTGGGTAACATTTCGTCCATGATTTTCGCACCTTGCGCGTATTCCTGTTATATGTAGGCTAAAGGGATCCAATTGTTACTATGGTGGCCTACACACATAAGGCTAAGACTGCATATTCCCTGAATCATGCGAGGTTTAGTCCGATGTGAACCAAATGATACACAACACGTGAAGTTAACACCTCTCTAGTATGAAAAATCAACAAGTTTGCAAATCGATTTCCAGAGCCAATCAGTAATAACTGTGAGAGCTCCCTGCCTTTATCGTTGTTACTGATATAATTGATATTTTCTCCACACAGTGATTTTATGTTGCTGTATGGTCAATATTTATCAGTCGTTACCTGTGTACTGGGCTATGGGTCATCGATGAAATATGAAATCCTTGAGAGAACAAACTGTCCATCACCGTCATCTGAATAATTGCCAGTAGAAATCGTAGGGAATTTGACAATTTGAACCTTGCCGTTCTGTGACATGAATAGTAGACCTTCTCACCACCGTCTCCTGGATACAAATTCCCCAGCAGTGGTGGCTTCAAAGACTGATTAATCCCCATAATCTACCGCTGGATTGCCGAGAGATGGTCCTAGGAATGGACATGAACCTGAGATCCCACCGGGCACTTTGGAGTATCACAGGCCCCGTTTAACCTATCGCACGAAGAGGCTAGGCAATTACACCTTTGTGAACATGTCGGGACCGTAGAACCCTTTATTGCAAGCTGTTGGGAAGAAAACGCGAATCCCTCGGGAATTTTTCTGAAGATATATCACTTATGTAATAGTATTATTTTCCTCTTTCTTATAATATTCTACTTTTCTATTCCGTGAACGAAGTCCGAGAATCTATGCAGTCATGAACAGTGTGTGTGTTTATGTATTTGTGTATTTGTGTCTGTAACACTGGCTATGAACACGATAACTCGACCCCACCTGATGGTGAAGCTCAACTAGTATGTGTGTTCCCCATGATATTACATGAACCTTTATTGGTTTTTGGGGTCATGGTCAGAGGTCATCTGAGTCACCAGAGTCCAAGTCCGAAAAACCTTGGGAACACGATAATTCCACAATGGTTGGTCTGATCGGGTTCACTTTTGGTGTGTAACTTTCTATGGGAGTAACAGGCACCCTGTTTTTTGGTTATGTCCGGGGTTCAGGGGTGATTTGGGGTCAAAAAAAATATAGAAAATATTTAAAAATTCAATAATTTGGCCAATTTTCGGCTTGAGAACACCCGATAACTCGACCCCACCTGGAGGATAAGCCTCATACTTGGTATGTGTTTCCCCATGATGAAGTACATAAACTCCCTATTGTTTTGGTGTCAGTCAGAGGTTCGGTCTGAGTCACCAGAGTCAAGAGTCTGAAATTGTTGAAATTAGTGTGTAGCTATCTTATCAAGAGTATTTGTCAGACGTTACTTTCCCACAATGAGCTTGTCAAATCTCCCATTGTCCTTGAGTCGTGGCTTATAGGTTGTCAGAAAGAGTCAAAAATCACTAAGGAAGCCTTTGGCTTCCTCCTGGTATTTATAATATTCATCCATTAATTCACGCGATCAACTCATTGTTTTTAAACTTGGCGAAACAAAAGAATAAGAATATTGCACCATAGAATTAATCAGGGGAAAATAAAAAATAGTTGAAAGACTTGTCATATACCAGAGATCTTATCAGTTTCCCCACTGGTGTAAAACAACCGAACCGTTCATATCATCGAATTGGAAAAAGATATTCGACCGGGTGTATTCTGTGAGATAATCTTGCAGGATAGAGTGTCTGGAATAATTTGAATATTATGTCGTGCAGAAGCCTGACGAATACCAAATTCACTTGCCAAAACGAACGCCTTTCCGACTCTTTATATGGATATTTACATCAGTATTGGACGAAAGAGTCAACCGTAACCGTAAAGTGAACTTACGTTTTAAGTGTAGGAAACTGAATATAGAAATTGCTTGGTCTCATTGAGCTAATGCAAAACCAATCCAAAATAGCACTTTTTTCACAATATCCTCATACCCCCCCCCCACCCCAACCCCCTACCACCCCCCCCCACCACATACCAGCCCAACCCCCCCCCCAACTGGCCCGCCCCGATCTACACAAAAACAGGAGTTCGTGTACTCTACCATAAGAACAACCGCATACCCCTAGCTGTAGTGTTAACAAATTGTTCATACCTCTTTCTCTTAGCCTCTAAGATCTGACCCTAACAATGGGGATTGTGTACTCAATATGGGGGAGTCAAATACCAAGTATGGTTTTCATCCATCCAGGTAGGGGCATGTTTTCGTGTTCCACACATGCTAAAATAGGCTCAATCTGAATTTCTTCTCCAATTTCCCATATTTTCTTTCTCCCCTGGTTCGTTCTTCGTAATAAATCGCGTGTACCAATTTCCCAACTTCAAACAAGTATTCTGGACTTCTTGTCAGACGTTTCAGACCTCTCTTGACCTCAGATTGCTTTGAACATCACATTCCCAAACAATAGGGATATTGTATCAATATGGGGAACCATCTAGATGGGGTGGAGTTTTCGTTGTCAAAAACAGCTTATGCGTCACATAAATACACACACGCCACTAACAACACACACCCACGCACACACACACGCACTCAGACATATACACACACTAAACGTGTAGACTGCATAGACCTCTGGCTTCGTCAAATCGAGAAATGACATTCCGTCCCAGCGCAATTCCTTATCGATATGGTATAAGTATAGAGATGATATGTCAAATTAGGTTTTATATACACGGAAAGCGTTTTATCTGACGTGATAACAAGTAAATAGCATTGTTCGTTATCGTTGGGGTGTCGCGAGGGCAGAGAATACCTTGAAACACCACGAGGACGTAGCGCAGACGACATCGATAACGGGGCAAAGATCTCAATAAGCCTTACTAGAAATGGCGCCACAAATAAGGATAAACATGCTTGAAAACATCGGCTGAATACAGGCAACCCGTTGAAAACAGAACCAACTCTAGCTGCTTCCTAAGGACAAGGAATTAAGCGGCGCAAAATGTTGTTGGAGGGTGGGGGTAATCTAAGGCAAGTTTGGGGATTTTGTAAGGGTAACGGATTTGTCCATTTCAGAATCATGACGGACCAGTAGACGGATAGACAAAGAATGCAGCTGCCTCACACTATATAATCTGTGGGTTAATGTATGGGGAGGCCCTCAGAGTGACTGTGGTTGCATCGCCATGAGTAACGGAACAATCAAGCAAGGCCATATGTCAAAACAATCGAACAACCAGGTCGTGTTGAGCAACGAAGCAGGATAATCTTGGTCTGAAGGAAACTTGGAAAAGAGGACCAATAATTACGATGAAGGGACCAGGGATATGAGATATCAGATGACTATAATATTGCTGGAAGCTATAACAACAGGCAAAGCACAAATACGCATATTCGAAAATGCCAACCATTCCTGAAGATGTTGTCGTAGAGGTAGTTGTCACGTAACTCTGTGATAATCAGTGTACAATCACACCAATAAGCGTTTGTTACTCGCGCACTTCACCTCATTCAAATATTGTATACCATACTCCTCATAGTAGCTGCATCGTAATAACTTAACTAATCACGTTATCACATTCGCGCCGTGCCACCGCACCGCAGCTGAATCCGTAATTCCGCCGGAGACCAAACTTGTAACCCTGCATTTTTGTTTCCCCTGAAGCGTCCCGCACGTGACAAGTCCCTGCTCTCGGGACGATGGCAAACGGGTGCCGTTGGAGCGGACTGTGTGACAGAAGGAAAGTAACCAGAAAGCCAAAAGGGATTAGTGAATCCTCGACTGGCCCCTCTTATCACTGTATTAACATGGATAACCGACATGTGAAGGAAAGCCCTTTCACCACGCCCGAGTCACATATCAAAACCGGTGGTATCATGCTTCCTATTTCGAAGGTGATTGAATCACAGTTAACGGTCCAACAGTTTCCAACATTACTTGATAGTATATATTGTCCACATGGGGGTGCAATGTCATACTGATCAACCATCCATGACAAAATCCTACTGTGCCTGCCACGTATTGGGTTTTGTGAATACCTGCACCATTCATGATTTATGAAAAAGGTTGCCAAAAGGATTGTTACGTACTTGGACAATTTCTTCTTTAAGATCGTGGTATGATAGTATTTTTGGAGCAGTGAGCATTCAGTATAGACTTCAAGGTGAATCTGGTAAGGTTGTCACTGAGCGTAATTAGTAAGGTACGCCATATCGTCACATCCATGTGGTCAAGCGTCGGCCTTCCACCCGAAGACCGTAGTTCGATTCCCGGCCGTTTACCTGTTACCTCTCGCTTGACGTACCAGTAGAAGGGATTGGAGCAGGGACAAACGAGGGGGTAGGCAATTCGCCGTTCTTCGTGTGATTACCACCACCCCTACATTAATGTACCGCCAAAGAGGCATTGCCTTATTCCGTGTCCCTGGAAGGATACGCAGCTGACAATGAGGTGCAGTAGCCAGATCTTGCACCTTGCTTGGGCCGTGAATAGGTCGATCCCTCTGCGCGGCAATACGCCATAAACAGAGCACCAATGTGCGGTACTCAAACCCCACATATGTACCAAGACGACTGTCAAATATGTGCTAAATGTCACAGATCATGATGGCTCAGAAGGCAGTTTTCAAGCAATGGCTTATTGTGCCGACTGTAACAACCTTTGACAATGATCGTCAATGCCAATAATGTCTCAGCCGTCACGGAACATGGTTACTACTCTACTCGTTAGTCACATCCAGCTAAGTATGCCAAATTGAGAAAGAGGCATTTCACACAATAGCCTGTTGACCTCTGACCTTGACCTTCACAGTCAAATATCAATGAACATCGGTCCAGTTTGGTCACATCCTCGCTTATACTGTTTTGCTTCTTTTTCCATCAGATTTTACATCTTTTAATCTACGACCCTATTTGATGTGGGATTCAAAATCTGCAAAAACCTATGGCCCACATTGGGGTCTTTCAGCTAGAAGTTCGCACATTCGCAAATTTCATTAGAATGTGGCCTCTGGCCCAAGTGGGGACCTTGGATCGAAAATTCCTGAACACACCCCAAACGTACCACTGTTAGACCATCAGTATGATTGATGTCCTACTTCGCCAATAAAAACTTTAAGAGGAAACATTATGCTAATTCCACCTAGTGGGCTCTCGGGCCCACACTAGACCTTGGGTCCCAAATACCTGGGCACCCTGAAGACAGCTATTAACCACCATTATTACCGAACGTCAGCATTGTGCACACGATATGTGTTGAGATACCATTTGACGTATTTTCACAATAATGGGGCACGATTGCCACAACTTGGCTCTCGTGAGTCCTAAATTCTTGAACAACCCCAAGGCCTATTTGCTTTCCATTACTGAACTTTTTAAGTAAATCGTTGGAGCTTGTGGGCGTGGAGATGCATTCAAGCACCATTGTGTGAAATATCATAGAATGGGCCCTCGGGCCCGACATGATTCGGACCTGGAACAAAAAAAATCATGAACACCCCAAAGGTATGTTCTCTTAGACCATCATTTGACCAAAAATCAGACTGTGCAACTTAAATTTGTAGGAAGCTAAAGATTTGTCCAGTATTTCAATAATAGGCCCTTAGGCCCAAGGGACCTGGGGCCAAAAATTCCTGAATACACGAATGGCCCTCCACCCAAAAAATTAATGTAACTTACATTACCTGTAAACATTACAAGAAAACTAATTGAAGCTTGTGGGAGGGAGGCATTTCAAGGTACCCTTGTGTGAAAATTCATAAAATTGGGACCCGGCACCCCGAAGGTACGGCTATAGACCATCATTATGACCGAACATCAGCACCTGTGCAACCGAATTGGTAGAAGAGACCCCAGCCCTAGCGTCTTGGCAGTTTTTCAACCCTATTGGCCCATTGTGCCATTTAAATGGGCATTGACCTGGGACCTACAGGGTAGTCAACGATTTGACCTTCAGCAAACGACATTGTGACCAAGTCTGTCGAGATTCTTCAAAGCACGAAATTTTGTGACCCCAAAAAAGCAAACGTGTACAGAATGGATAGATAGATAGATAGATAGATATAGATGAAGAATCTGCAACCTAGAAATTGCCATCTGGTCATCCCTGGCCAAGGTTTCTCCCTCTTATTATTCGTGGAAAGGGTCTACAATCTGTAATACTGTTTATGCAAATTTGAAATCCGTGGACCTTGACATGACCTTTATGTTGTTTAGGACTAACAACTGTACACATCCAACGAGAATGCAAAAAAACACACAAATTTGACCTCTGGTTGACCTTGAAAATCAAAATCGTGTTATTCGGGATAAACCTTTTCAACACCCACCAAGTTCGTGTGAATCGAACTAACTTTGTATTTCGCATATAAAATCGACCTCCGGTGAACTTGAAATCACCGCCTTATTTTCGGGATCAAACTTTTGTCTCCTCCAATTTGTGTGAATCGGATAAATAAACTCAGATTTTCGTTTAAAATCTGCAAAATAGAGGGCAGCAGAAGGCCCACTTTTGAACTATCTGGAGAAATTAATAGGGCGAACATTGTGTACCAAGGTTCAAGTTAGTCAGGACAAAACGTTTAAAGAGTTATGTGCTCAAGTTTCCAGCGGCGGAGGCGGAGCCGCTTGTGATGCCGGCTACACACTCAGAACCATGCAATAATAGCGACCAGGTTTTGAAGACACACGGATAGAGGACCTGAACTTGCGTACAACGCAATCATGCTCCGGGGCACTCGGATTGCAAATTCTACTTCGGTCATGCCGATTGTGACAGATTCTCGGTCTTCTGGAGGTAGAATACTCAAGTATGCTGATACCAATTTCATGCTGCTATTCACCGTGTCTACAAAGGAAAGAACTGATCAACGTGGTCTATTCAACGGGGGACAATTGATCGAAGGATTATCTCCCTCCGCATGTTACTGTATGGCTCATTACAATCAGGCGCCCTGAGCTTCAAAAGCTTCGCTTGATATGGAAAGTCACATCGGGCACGGTCTGCACCTTGCAACAAACGGGGTTGTATAATGTTTCGGATAAACTGGACGAGTTCCTTGTTGTAGGGGAGGGGAAGTTACCGGTATCCGGACAAAGAAGCGGTGAGATTGCTGATTTTTTGATCAATTCTGCTTCTGTCTCTGAAGTAGCCATTCCTATAGAAATTATAGAGCACAGTAGTATTAGACCACACTACATTCCGCCAGCAGGAGACAGTGGATGGAAAAATAGTCTTACACTAGAAAGGTTATCAGGGTATTAACCTCTACGTCGCAATCTCAGATGGGGGAAGGAAGGGAAATTACACATGCCTTTTGGGGTGATGATTACGTGAGGCGGGTTGTGACGAGGTTCATCAATGCTAGTGTATGAGTTCTATGTGGGTCGACATCAGGGTAAAAGGCTTCGCGATACGGTTGTTGATGGCTTCTCGGATAGCTTGATCCGTTCAGTTCCCCATGACATCTCTAAAAGCTTCTTGCTGTTCATCTCCATAAACGGTCTCACCCTCAAAAAGAAAATCGAAGTCACAGTCACCAGGGATAAAAACGGGTCAAATTCGGAGTTCTCCTTGAACATACGCGTTCCGGAACAGTGAACCCGTCAGGCAAACAACCAAATATTTACCCTGGAATAGTATTCAGTCTTGATGAAAAATTGATTATTGCCATAATTACTATGAGAAATATGTAATAATATTTGAGAACACGAAATTCAAGCTAATCTGGGGAAAAAAAATCCTTACCGAAAAGTTCTCCTCGAATGTGTCATGAATGTTGGTGTCTACTAACATACATTAACAAGCGGCATTCGGCAGACAGACGATCCATATATGCCCCTCTC
This sequence comes from Sclerodactyla briareus, assembly GCA_026419785.1. Taxonomy (NCBI): domain Eukaryota; kingdom Metazoa; phylum Echinodermata; class Holothuroidea; order Dendrochirotida; family Sclerodactylidae; genus Sclerodactyla; species Sclerodactyla briareus. The sequence continues at coordinate 31,440 of JAODTK010004187.1, read as the reverse complement.
TCCTCAGACATTCATCATTTTAAGCAGAATAGCTGATGTGATGGTTGAAGTGGTACAACACAGCCAAGGACGACATCCGATTCTTGTAAACTTATTCAATAGATACGATCAGATAAAGAGATGGAGGCATTACCTGTTCTAAACGCACACCTTCGCGGCTGTGATACAGTTTCAGCCGTAGCGAGTCACGGGTTTTTGACCGGTTTTTGTGAGGGGGAGAGTGATGGAATTTTAGAATCCCTTGATGCCCATGCTACCAAAGGAGAAGGAATTGTATGCGATTTCCCAGTTTGTTTATCTCGCTCTTCCCAGGTACCACTCTAAGGCAACTCGGCTACGACATATTTCACTAAGGTGGATGGCTGCTGGGCTGATCAAACATACGGGAGCCACCACCAACAGATCACAGGTGGCAGGCTGACACAAATTCTCTTCGTGCCCATCTAGAATACGTGGATGGATTCTATTGCAGAGTATGTCGATGAACCCCAATGAATTATTGCCCATGCTACACTTATTCTTATCGCTTTTAGTATTACAGAGGGAGCGCCGATTCGTCCCTAGAAATGGCCACCAAGCTGGCGGGGGGTGGGGGGGGGGAGGACACCGCAGGTTCGCAAAGCCTGAGACGTCGTTCGAGGGCCGGTGGTTTAGGGTGGTCACGAGGGGTTGCGATTCAAAATCGATCGATTCGCCCCGACGACCCTAACCCAGTGCTTTAAGACCTACAGAGCAACGTAACGAGTGGAAGACGAGCTCAACGTTTTTCTACGAAAGCGAGACATCGGACCCGCTGACTGGCGACCAGGATTATCCCCACTCTATCGCGGTATCCCTGGTCGCAAGAAATGGAAACAATGATGCCCCATCCTGAATGCACCCGTTTTAAACAAGGCTCCCCTCTGCCCGAGGAGAATTCCGGATGAGTCATTCTACATCATCCCGATCTGACGATAGACTCTGAAAGACGCGTATTTGCACGTGCACGTTAATGTCGGTAATGGCCTCTCGCTACTGGGGCAAGACTAGCATTTCAGTCCCTCCCATTTGGCGTGTCGACGGCCCTAAAGGTCTTCACGGGAGTTCTGTAAGCCATTTCTACTTTCCTTCGGAGGGTGAGCCTCAGGTCTTCGCGTACAATCAACGATTGGCGATGGGCGTGGCCCTGTCAGAAGCGAAATCCATTGCCCATACCGCGCGGGTCTCAGTGGCTTCTCGGTTTTCGATCACCACGACGCCGCACGAAGTTCTCACTCAGACACTCTCAGTCTATTCCAGAATAAAGCACCGTCCGCGATCTGCGGCCGGTCGCTGCCTTCTCTCTCATGGAGGCGTGTACCGACCCGTCGCGGCGACTTCGACGTCCGAGTCGCTGTGGTTACTATCCTGGTAGACAACGCCACATAGGCTCTTGACCTTCCGCGACGGTTCGCACCGCTCGTCCAATACTTTGCGACGACAGCCAATGCGTGGCTAACGACCATTACGCCAGGGTTTTCACTCGGCGGCGTGGGAGGTCGATGCCATCTCTCTCCTCTCGTAAGGGATGTCTTCACGCGTGAGCGTTCCCTACCTTGTGCTCGTCAGTGGGAATTGCGACTTTTTATGGTATTGTTGCCGAGCAGAGGATCGGATCTATCACAGGCCAGCAAGGATGCAGCCCTGGATACTGCAACTATTGTTCAGCTGCAAAATCCGCAAGAGTAAAACGGAATAAGGTAGTGCCTCTTTGGCGTTACCTCAATGTGGGGGGTGGGGGGGGGGGGGGGCGCGGGCGCAAACGGGCAAACTTTCAAATTGCCACCATCGTTTTGTCTCTGCTCTTCTATTCATGTACTGAGCGTCTCAAGCGAGATGGCAAAGGTACCATTTGAAGTCTCGGGTAGGACACTCGACGCTGATAATACCGACTTTGACAATCACTCGGTTAAAAGCCGATTCGGCGTCCCGACCCATCCGATTCAACAGAAGGCGGGAATATTAGGTACAACAACATGGGACACCGGCGTTGTCTTTGCGCGGAGACTAATCACCAGCGCTTCCGAGCAGAGGAAAGCGCGTTTCAGGACTGATTGCGGACGATGCAACATCTTCCCGCAGGCAGTCCACCCTTGATACGTTTGATTCCCGTCTTTCTAAGTTCCGTACGCGGGCCGCCGATCACGGTTGATTCCATGGATCCTCGGTCATCTGCTCCCTCTTCGGGTCACTCTCTGGATACACCCGAAAAAAAGGCTCTGGTCCCTTCGCGGGGCTTGCGCTGGGACCTCGGGAGGACACGTTCAATCCGACATCATGAGAGTTCCCTTCATGCCTCGGCAGCCGCAAACACCACGGCTTCCAAGGATTCCATTCGGCGTGGGATCGGTGGTTGTTCCAGGTCAGCCCGAGCCCATGACGTAGGGGTCTCAACAGCCTTCTTCACAGCGTTAGGAAATTGTAAATGCATCACATGCAAGAGCTAATGAAGGAGTAGACTCTCTGAGAAGACTCGGATACTAAATCCTAATGCAATCATATGGTGAAACAATTTCAAAAGGTGCTCAAGAGAATTGATACGGAAACATCCATGGATATCACTGAGGGATGTATGATAACAGACACACAAGGTTGGGATAGGCGGACGCAGTGATTTGACCAGTTCATTCTTGTCAAGGAGTATTGAAAGATTGTTGCAAAAATAATTTTTGCAATGGTTTCGAGTGTTGGGGAAGACCCCTGGTTTGTCCAAGTAGCACAATGTAACAATCTACACAATTTGCACACAACTTAACCCATTCAGCCATTGAAATATTTTTTCAAGAAAAGAGATCACTGATATTGGCAATGGATGCCATCGGTCGATACATAACGACAAGATGAAACTTCGAGTCAAATAACAGCACTCAAATCATTCTATTCTAGAGAAATGAAATCAGTCCGTGAATTTTCAAAAAAGACGGTCGGCCGTAACAAATGTATATGTATATGAAACTACAAATTTTGACCTAATACTATCGTTTCAACGGAATTTGCAGTGAATACAATAGATTATCACAGTATGGGTAGCTTCGTGGTGGAAAGGAAGACATGAAATAAAGGCTGAGGAATGGACCTTCAACAATTTCAGTTAAGGGTCCCGGTTACTAATATCCTCCTTGGGGAATTGAGGTGGATTTTTTTCAGATATGTCATTGAACACCTTTACCCAAAAAATTATCAACATAAAATTTGGTAAGGAATTGGATTTTTCCTATATACCCTGACTATAAAACAACTACTTATTCTAGATAACAGATAGGCTATTATCAGATCGTACTGAAAAAAGGCACCCGAAGTAGTGGTTTCTCCATGTTTAACTCAAGTTTTTTTTTCAGATTTCTTCTGTGCATTAATATATGAAGTTGTGATAATTGAAACCCGCTACGCTGGTCTGTCTGTCTTTCCGTCCGTCCCTCCGTCAGTCCGTCCAGTCAATCGATCCTTCAACAACAACTACAACTTACGTCGTTCACAGTAAACACCCGGAAAACAAAGGAGGACAATGGCAGCTGGTGACGGAAATAAAGGGCGCGGTTTGGTACCCCCCCATTGGAGAAACCGCGTAAGGGCGTCCAGGAAAATCATCTCTTGGACGGCAGCTTTGATCAACAAAAAAGTACAACTCGGACCTCAAGCACTCTGTGGATAAAATGAACGTTAGGATGAAAATGTTCATATGAATCAGGGCGGGACTGAAGATATCTAGAACATAGATAATGTCACACGGGAGCATTCCCGTTTCTACACTGTATTTCACACACATGTTTCTCACACGGCGATCGTCAGGCAACTGAATGCCTCCGACTCCTGATACGGTTCATTTCTTCTTCCTGAATCGATCTGGGGGTTGTCTACTGTGTCTGCAGGTCGAAATCAACTCAGTTCGCTTATCGATTTTGTTGTTCGTCAGTAGTATTTCGACCTTCTCATCCTAAGGCAGAGGTTATGGCAGATCCAGATGAGCTTGGCACATTTCAAACTAAGTTATAGGCAAGCTTGAAGAAAATCAACTCAAGCACACGATCCTTCGTCCCGGCAGACAGAACAAGGAAGCTGTGACATTATGGTTTCACTGAGAACGAAAACAACAAACTAAAGCTAACTACTCACTGAGTAACATAACACAAGAGTACAAAAACCGGCAAAGCCGCGAAAGTTGTGGAGACAATCGACACTGAATATCATAACATTGCAGAGGAACTCAGTGATAAGTGGACAGGATCAACGCAACGGCTAAGGAACCCGCCTTTCCTACCACTGGAGAATCACAAAGAACACTTCCAGCACATTAAAAAATATATAGACTCGTCACCACAATTGGGTGTGTAAGCACCAACGGATCGACAGAATAAAACAACCGACATCAGGGCAAAAAACGAAAGTGAGTCGATGCTGTTCTCAAATGTTTCAATGGCCTGAAACAGGGAAAGATATCGCACCTTCCTCTACACCATCACCGAAAAAACTACACCTAAGTGTCGGGAATGGGCGCGGACATCTTACACCAACATCGCCCCGCTGAGACGCATACAATCCGACATGCCAGGACGATCATTCTCTATGACAATGAAGGGACACAACGGATGTCAAAAGAGACACACACAAAAAAACCGTTAACGTTACAATGGTACTAGGGAGCCTCTTCATCCTACATGAACTAAAACAGGCCTTTTAGATAGTCAGCTTGGCTATATGGAGTATTATATATACCTGCGTGCCCTGTGTGTAGCGAACAAAATGTGATGCGTGCAGTATGGCACGGTTCCAGTCGTGTCGCGATAGAGCAACTATCGTTTTTTTATTCCTTGACGAGTCAGAGGATCTGGCGTCACGTCGTGTGTATGTGTGTGGTGCGTTCGTGCGTGAGTGTGTGTCGGTGTAGTGACGCCAGCTTGTAAACTTGATAACTGATCAGGTCTGAGTAGTTTTGTTCCCCTGGCTCATACTTGGTATGTTGTGTTGCCCATGATGAGTACATGAAACCCCTATTGTTTGGGGTCAGGTCGAGAGTCATGGGAGTTTTGGTATAGGTCGGGGGGAATTTGGTTCGAAAATAGAAAAATTTTGAAAAGGTCGATGTTTGGCCGATTTGGATTGTAAATACGATAACCGACCCCGCCTGGCTGGACGAAGGCAATCCTTTGTATGTGGTGTTCCCAATGATTGAGTACAGGAACACTATTGCTTCGGGGTAGGTCAGAGGGTCATCTAAGGTCACCAGAGTCAAAGTCTGTAAACCTTGTAGACATTTGATAAACCAGAATGGTTTGGTTCTCAGGGTTGAAATTGGTGTGTAGACTTTCTTATGGGAGTTACAGGACCTATGTTTTGGGTATAGGTCGCGGTGATTGTGAGCAAAAATAGAAAATTTGTGAAAAGTCGACATTTTTTGGCCAATTTTGGCTTGAAACACGATAACTTGCCCTGCCTGGAGGATGAAGCTCATACTGGTACTGAGTGTTCCCCACGATGAGTACAGTACCCTACTTGTTTTAGGGTCAGGTCAGAGGCGGTACTCTTAGGTCACCAGAGGTTCAAAGTTTCGAAAAATCCTGGTAAAAAACCAATAAGTCCAAAACAGTTGATCCGATCAAGCTGAAATTTGGTGTGTAGCTTTTCTTAGGGGGAGTCAAGAACCCAATTGTTTTGGGTGTTGAGTGGGGGGTCATTTTTGGGAGAAAATTAGGATTGATATACTGGCCCAATTTGGCTTGTAAACACACTAACTCAAACTCCATTAGAGGAATTGAGCTGATACTTGGTATGTGTGCTCCCATGTGATACATGATCCCCTGTTGTTTTGGGGGTCAGGTCAAAGGTCATCTGAGGTCACCAGAGGTTCAAAGTCTTAAAAGGTTGTAAACACGATGAGTCCAGAATGGTGGTCTGATCTGATCATGTTGAAATTAGGTGTATAGAATTCTTATGGGAGGGCAGGGAACCTATTGTTTTTGGTCAGGTGGGGTAGGGGGTGAATTTTTGTTTCCGAAATAGAAAATTCATACTCTGGTTGTGTGAGGTTAGCCGAGTTCACAAGTCTGCGAAAACCTGCAAAGTTAGTGTTGTGAGTTTCTTACCAAGGGGAAGGAACATATTAGTTGGTTGGGAAAGATAGGAAAGTTGTCAGAAGTTATGTTGCCCAATAAGAGCGGTTACAATCTCCCATTTGTCCGACGGTCTGGCTAGAGGTTGACAGACAGAAACAGTGTCAAGGGAATCACTAAGCCTTGGCTTTCTGGTTCCTTGGAAGTCAGGGGAATCTGCAGTCACGTTCGCGTGTATTGTTATTTTGTGTTGTGTTTGTTGCTTTAGGTCAGGTCAGAGGTCACCTGAGGTACCAGAGGGAAAGTCTGTTGAAAAACTTGTAACAAATTTGGCTGGTAAACAGGATAAACTCGACCCCATCTGGTGATGTGAAGCTCATATTATGTGGGTTCTCCATTATAAGTACATAAACCTTATTGGTTTGGGGTCAGTTAGAGGTAATCTGAGGTCCCTAGAGGCAAAGTCGTAAAACCTTGTAAACACGAGAAAGTCTATAATGGTTGGTCCGATCACTTTCTGATCGGCAGGCAAGCTTTGAATGCCCAATAGTCAGTAACCAGATTTGCTCAAACTAGCACAGGTGAAAGATACATTTCACAAACCCTACCCTCCAATTTTGGAGGTTGTAGCATGTGGTGTGTAGGGATATTTCATTTTCTTTGAGAAATTTGAAACATCTATGACATCACGGGGGGGGGGGCGCTGCAAAGGCCGCCGATAGGACCCCTAAACAGTAAATGTTGCGTGTTGCGCTATGATAAAAGAAAGGACGATAATTATATTCACTGAGAAATAATTAGATGTTCTTTTAACGCGCTGTGAACAATTTTATAGGTTCTCATTCGGAGGCCCATCCATAGTTGTTGTACAAGATCTTTTAACGTTGATTTTGTACAGCGCATCCTGCAGCCCACCCACCCCCCACCTCTCGTGGTGCCGCAAGTCAATTTTTTGCAATAAGACGATTGTGTCTTATCGGATTGTGCCGAATCGGTTGAAAATTCGGTTGTAGAGTTCAAGCTCTCATAATAAATCATATAGAAATACTAAAAGTCCAGTCATATCACATGACCATTTGCCTGTAGTGTTATATTGAATGTACTCATGGAGGAACCCCATTTTTTTCGAAAAATCGTAGGACGTTTGTCATTTACCTATATTTACTGTTGCTGGTTTCCATAGACAACGGGAGTGTGGTCCAGCAATGAGGTTGCTCTCGGATTGGTGTTGTGTGTGTGCTCGCGCGCGTGTGTATGTGACACGGTGTGTGTGTGTGTGCGTGTGTGTGTGTGCTGTGTGCGTGTGGTTGTGTTTGGGTGTGTGCATGTTCGCGTGTCTGCCAGAATAATGATGGTTTTGTATGGGTTGAATGAAAAAAGGCACAAAATTACACCTTTCACATGCAAACAGTGGATTTTCACAATATGCGAATTTGGAGGGGTCAGTTTCTGAAATTTCTATGTATATGTTTTTTGTGAAGGGGGGGGGGAGGAGTTGCCTAATATACGCAAAGACTGGCATCCAAAGCGAGAGAATACACCGTAATGGGGTTCATTCATGATTTCGCATCTTGCTCAGCTAAGGCCACTCATAATTTTGGCGACCCTCATCTAAACGAGTCAGGTTCGATTTTCCCCGCGTTGTTTCACTGTTGATACCCTACCTGAGCAGCTGAGCTCTATCCATCGTTGTGATGAGCACTCTAATATTTAGCATAAGATGTAATCTTATTATATTACATAAATGTACTGAAGATGAACTTTTGAATAATCACCTGATAAGGGGACCACTCTTATAAGAAAAAACACGAGCGCTTCCCTCTAGTGAATCGGTGGAGGCGAATAGACAAGCTTCAGCAACCTTACAATGGTACCGTGGATCTCCCTTGCCCAAAAAGAGATTTGTCCTTGAACCAGCCGAATCGAATCCGAGAGCTTCGTCCATTTTACACAACGTCCCGCTCTCGTCAAGGACTTCGGGGTCATCGCCGATCGAAACACTGTGATGACCTCCACGCTCGTGTGTCCAAATGACTTGTTAGAAATTGTCAGATTCAGTATATGTTCGTTATTGCATTGGTGTTGTGGTGTTTTATATTTCAGTATAGCTTGTGAACAAGCGTGGGTAAACACCACACACACCACAAAAAAAACACAGCAAGGGAATATAGGCTTTGCAGCTAGTGTTTTTAGGTTGTGTTTCACGCCTTGTCAAACAATGATTAAAAAGTTAACTTTGTGCCAGTCGGAAAATGGAGTTATATTAGAAAATATATTAGTATAGCGACAATTTCTAATACCTTAGGTGAAATAATTTGTCACGAAGCGTTCAACGGCTTATGGTGATTCTCTGATCTCTTATCGACCTCAGGTGACTCTTGAACTGCACCAATATCAGTTCAAAAGGCATTGCGTAATGCAGAATCATTACGAGTAGACTGTACCAGACTGGGTGAGCTGGCTTGCTTTGGAAGTGCTGTGCCCACGGTGGCTACCATATCGAGTACATGGGAGAGCGTCCAATTTTCCTACCAGTTGGCACGTGAACAGAAGCAGAAGCTTCCGCGAAGATCTTTTTATAAAGAGTCAGCCGTCATGCACGCTGCCCACTGGGTGAGTGAACACCCCCTGCTGGGCGCAGTAAGTAGCTTATATTATCAGTTCTCCAGTATCAGCTACATGGCGAAACCTTATTGTGGGGTCGTGGACATTAAAGCGCCGAGCCAGGCATCCTTGTAAATAAATATTAACAATCCCTGCCTGATTGAGTTGCAACTCAGTGTACAGCTTTCTCAGTTGAGTTTGAAACCATACTGTTTTTGGCAGAGAACAGGAGTTCAATTTTTGTAAAAGTAGAACATTTTAGAGAGTATTCACTTTTCTAAATGTTCCTTATAATGAAGTTATGCTCGAAAGCCCGAAATAAAGCCTTCCAAAACATATCAGATCGGGTTGGAATTTATTATAATGATAGATAATAGATTATATTGAATTAGTGCCGAAGCACAAGTGATTCTATTTGTGGTCACTTCAACGTGGGTGTTCCCGTTTATAACACGGTACTTAGGAGAATAGATTATTTATCTGCATATTAAGGACATGCAAAGTCGAATGACGGGAAGCTAATCACGCATGTCATGAACGAGAACAGGGGCATCAATCGAGTTGATCGAAAATTAGGACTCTCGAATGGCCTCGATCCTCCCCGGCGAAGCATGTATCAATGATTTAGTGGCTTGGTAGTTTGTAGCAGCGTACATGGATACTCTCACTCCAACTCATTATCGGCAGTTAGGTGCCAATCTATGAATAGAGGTTAAATGTCCACTCACCGTGTTTACGAAAACAAATAGCCCTACCAAAAAGGTTTGCCCAGACTCCAACATCGGATGGTCATACCCCTCCTATGAGAGAGGAATATCTCATTTCACGTATAGAATTCGCTTGGAGACGACTTACTCGACGGAGTATCAGGATCGCCGTAGCGGTTGTTATCAGTTCTCTGAATATCGGCGTTTACAAGTGGGGTACCTCCTAATCGGCAGTCTGCCTGTTGCTTCCACGTTCTCCGGGAAATGTCCAGTACCATCCCTGCTCACTGGTTCTCCGGATCATAGGATGAGGGGAGAGAGTCAGCAGGTTTCTCTCAGATTGTGTCAGATTCGTCCCAGGGGTCCGTTACCCACATTGGAAGTGCTACCGTTCCAAGCTGTGAGTCAAATCCGAAACCCCCGAGCAGAAAAGCGACGTCTCACCGATAGGCGTTACACTTGGCGGGGTCATTATCAGGAATTCCGGAAGGTTGCGTTCTTGAAATAGAAAATTCGACCAGGTTAAATAAGGGCTTCAGGATTTTGTATCATCTGGTATTATTCAGTATAACGAAATATAATAAAAAATAAAACACAACTAGAAAAAGCTGAGAGGCTTCTTAGAGATTTCTTAGACTGATCCCTGACTTGATCCAAGCTAAGCATGTCAGCTTCACATGTTCACAAGATTTACATATAGGATCACATAATTTACTCAGTATAGGGGCTCACTTACCAAGTATTAACTTCATTCATCCAAGTGAGATCGAGTTATTGTGGAACAAGCTAAAATTTGTCATATCGTAAATTCTTCACAATTCACCAATTTTCACCCCAAACTGACTAAAGTGCTACACACAAACAAAAGGTTTTTGGTACGACCAATAGAAAGCCGCATACACGAATTTTGAACCTGATCAGACTGGGCATTCTGAACATATCATGTTAACAGGGTTTTCTTTAATTCAACCTCCTCTGACCTCAATGACTAAAGACCTGACTCACAAAACAATAGGCTCATTGTATCATTTAAGGAAGATCCCCATGACCGAGTATGAGCTAATCCATCCAGGTGTGTTTAAGTTATCGTGTTAACGACTTAACCGTTGCCAAATGATCAATTCTTTACAATTTCCTACTTTTTTCTCCCAAAACTGACTAAAAACAATAGAGTTCTTGTACTCCCCATAAGAAAACTGCATACTAAATTTCAACCTGATCGGGTCAGTCAATCTGGACTTTCAGACTTTGACCTCACTCAACATCAGATGACCTTTGACCTGACCCTAAAACAGTAGGGATCATGTATTCATCATGGGGAACCCACATACCAATTATGAGCCTCCAGCCATCCAGTTGGATAAGTTATGAGTTAACGAGCCTAAGATTTTCAATCATCCATTTTTCACAATTCTCCAAACTGACCCCAGTCTGCAAGAAAAACAATAGGGTTCTGTACTTTCCATGAGGAAGATGCATACCGATTGCCACCTGATCGGACCAAGCATTCAGACTTGGTCTCTCTTGGCTTCAGAATAACTTGACCTGACCACAAATCAATAGGATCATGTGCTCCTGTGGCGAAGGCCAAATTCCACGTTAAACTTCAATCCATTCGAGTGGGGTCGAGCTATCGTGTTAACGAACTAAAATTAGCTTAATTATCAATTCAGCAATTCGCAAATTTCCCCCCAAAACTGACCCCAGTCTGCACTCCCCAAAAGGAAGTTGCACACCAACCTTCAACCTAATCGGACCAGGCATTCTGGACTTATCATGTAAACAAGATTCTCAGACTTTAATCTCTCTCGTCCTTCTTCCATCCAAGTAGGGTCGTGTGATCGTGTTAACAAAGCTAGGCGTCACATACACACACACCGCACACATACACACACTGTCATGACTGCATGGATTCCTTTGACTTCGTCAAGGATATAAAGGCATCAAAAATGTAAAATTTGATTTGAAATATGAGTAATTATCGGTATACTAAGATTTGTTTGAAAGTATGGAGAGTGCATTGATTGGACTATCTTCAACAATACTCTGAGAAAATAGATGCATGGTTAGATTTGTGACGTCAAATTAACGCTACGATGACCTGAAGTCGGTTTCGGGCATTTTGTATATAAAGGGCATTCATAATACGATTCTGATCAATTGGCAACTTTGTAGACATTTATAGTAATACAGTGGAAATCTTTTTCTTTTTTTGCAAGGAATACAATTGAGTTACTGCTCACCATCAACACTGTTCGCGAGAGGAGAACCCCTGAAGTTTACTCAATGACTGCAAGAAGTCAGCTAGTCAGCAAGATTAGGTTCGATAGACACACATAGTATATAAATGTAACGCGTCCGTCTCACGCAAGTACTTTCCAGTGATAGTCCAAACAACCCACAACTAAAGGAGACATAGACACAATGAAGGAGAAGACGTGAAAATTACGCTCAACTGAACGTTTGACGTTGCTATTGCAACAATGTAAGAATCACAGCACTAGTAAATTCACTTGAAATACATGAAACCTGAATGGTAGCGCTTGTACATAAAATACAAATGAAAGATATGAGGCATGAGCGACTTTGAAATATATCAACGACGATACAGCAGACATCACCTCCTAGGTGCAGCAGAGCCCATACCTCCTGGACTGCGGTGCAGATCACATGACACTCCCCACTGATGCAAATAATGCAGGGCGTCACCCCTTGTTAAGTGAGCCTGTACATGCTGTTCTGGTGCAGGTGACGCATGCACCTCCTCGCCAGTGCCCAGATCGAGCAGCAGTCGCTCCTAGTACACTTTAGCGCTGTGCATCTATTAGGCCTAAACAGGTGCAAATAAACGCCACTCACTACCCAGCCATGCAGATCGAGGCAGCCGCACCGTCTTGTAAACAACCAGGGTCTGCACCTCTTATGCCTACTGGTGCAAAATACGAAATCACCTGCCCGCCGGAGCAGATCGAGCAGCCGTCACCTTATGTGAACAACCAGGCTTTGCACCTCTTAGGCGTAACTGGTGCCAAAATTACGCACTCACTTCCCCGCCGGTGCAGATCGAGCAGCCTTCTCAACTTCTCGCAAACAACCGGACCCTGCACATCTTATTAGGCGAACTGAGTGCAAATTACGCACTCACCCCCCCGCGGAGCAGATCCGCAAACTTGTGTAATAGAGCGTACACAAGTAACACGTGAGCCACATTGCCCTTCATGCAGAATTGCCTGAATATTATTGTTTATGTAAATGGGCAAGGGATCATTGGAAGGCTCCAGTTCGGAGAGCGCCATCCAGTATTTTTTCAGTCGAAGAGAGCCTAGCTTTTGGACCCGTGATATAGGACCATATAATTAAATCTTATCCCGAGTAAATGAAAACAAACAAAGTAAATACCCCGTTCTCTCCAACAGTCGCCTCAACACAAAAACACGTCCTTACAACAAGCGGTCAGTCTCGGAAATGCAAGATGTTCTATGCGTAAAAACATAACAACACATTGTGCTGCCGGAAATTTTCTGGAAATTTTTATCCTACGTGATGTGCAGTGTGCTGGTGAATCTCTTAATTCTTCCTTGTAACCCCCGGGGGAGCGTGAAAAGGGGTGTACCTGCGCCAACGCTTACCAACGCCCGTGTATGGAATGGATTATGGAGATGTTGCGATCTGCGAGGAGTGGAGACTGACGGGGTCTCATTTCAGTGTAGTCGGAATTCTCACCCGGACCTAACGAAATGATGACGCATATTACTTGCGAGTTCGAGCTAGTGATGCCCTTTGAAAAGCTTAGTATGTAGTCTGGAGCAAATCCGTTGGGCCTTCAGGTTGTCATAGACCAAGGCACGATTAAGTTCTTCTGGTGGAATCTTGAACAGCTAGTGCTGTGGGGGTTGCCCAGGTGTTGGGGGCGAGGAGCGAGAGAGAACGTGGAAGTCACCAAATCATCGTGTACTCCGGTCGTTGTAATCAGTGACTCTGCTCCAGTTCAGTTAGAAGCCTTGGACTGGCAATGGAGCCTCGATGGTGGCGTGTGGCGGTCGCGGTATCTGAGCAAAGACCAAGGCGTCTGGTCTTGGTCTTGTGCTTCCGTTATTGCATATTATTAGTCGCGGCTTTTGAAGCCACTGTGGGCCTGAGACGGCGAATAATGGATCTCTTCATTCCTCGGCGAAGCTAAAAGGTAATCTATACGTATTGTCTGTGCGGGTGTGTGTATGTATGGCGTGTGTGTCTCCCGGAAAGTCAGAAGGAAAACTGTCTTGCACTACCCTGAATCGGAAAGGTGGCTTGCGCCGCTGGCCACACCCACACCCACACACAAGCACATACACAAACAAAGCACAACGCAAACACAACACATAAATACACACACACACCACGTAACCGCAGCAAGTTGATCGCTAAGTCTCCTCCGGAACTTTGTTCAGGCGAGACAAAAAAAAGTGGGACATTGAGTCAGTTTGCACATCCATATCAAGTGTTATGAGTTATATTTCGAGAAATACATTGTGCTACCATTATTTCATTGCTCCATCAGAGTAGGCGTGACAACATGAATCCGGGAATTCGTGGGTTTAGGCGACCAGATTTGACAAGCGTGAGCTGAAAGTGTGTGAGGCCTCTATTAACGTTCACAGCCTGAGAAATTAGTCTGAGTGATACAGACACGTGATTTCACCTGGTTTTAAAATGCATCATGGGCACTGAAATAGAGAATATTGATGCTGAAGAGGGGTCTTATGACAATCTAGTATAAGAATGATTATACAAGAACTAGGGACTTGAAAAAGGAAAAGGATTTATTTTAGAAAAGTTAGTTAGAGTTATAGGACAAACCTAAAACTATGCGTATACACATATTTCAACAACGATACAAAAATGAATGGAGAGCGGAGACTGTTGAGACTTGCTTGTAAGAAGGCGTTCGGCCCCTCTGGCGTTAATGGAGCACGGACTCAGGAAGAAGAAAGAGGGGCCAGGAGAGGTTGGGGTTGTGATTCAGGTAGGAATTACGCGTCAGAAATATTAGTCAGGTCAACATGTAAGGAGTAAGTAATTAAAAAAAAAATATGATGGCTACGGGGGGGGGGGGGTTTCTTGGCGTATCTGGAAGGATCCAAGAATTTTTTTCACAGAACTGAGGAATTTCCTGACCTTGACCATTGGTGACCTCTCAAAAAATAATTGAAACCCCTCCCCCCTGCCCATGACAATCTGCAACAAATTGAAGTTATCTTTTCCCCTATAAGACAACAATTTTGAAGGACAATGGGGTGCAACTTTTGGAGAAATTATTTTTTGAGGTAGAAAACAAATCCCAAAAAAGGAACTTTTTTAGTTGCTAACGATCCGTTGAGCACTACGCCACGAGCATTGGGTTCATTTGGATTTGGCGCGCGCTTATAAAATGATATTTGTGATTATTATTATTATTATATATTATTATTATTATTATTAATTATTATTATTATTATTATTATTATTATTATTATTATTATTAATTATGCGTCACGGTGATCCCGCCTGCACATGCCTCGTTTATGTTGACTCTTGATGGTGTAGTGCCTCTAGATTTATAGACAAAGTACACTTTGACACTTAAGGGGGTTCGAGGAAGAGTAGTAGTAAACCATGTTTGCGCGAATAATACCAGTTGCAATTCCCAGACAAACACTGACACGACTTGGAAAAGCGTCGTTAGGACCTAGTTGATTTGCCAGCAGACCAGAATTTCAAAACAAGGCGTGATGAAACTGCTCCTATTACACGCCTTGCAGTGTAAACTATTTAGTTGCACTCTAACGTGGACACTATTGTTGCTCTCAGTTGTGTTTTCTTACAGTTTGTCAAAAGCGATTATTCGCCTCTCCTTTCCGACTATCCCAGTGTCACTAAGTTCCCCTCGACGCGAAAAACTGCTGAAAACCAGCCAATTAGAAGAGAAGTGGGCCCATGGTATATTGTTTTTAAATTATCCTGCACTGCCCAATACTGGTCCAGTTATGCAAACCTGAATATTGCAAGAGTTTTACATGTTGGTTCTTTTCACAAAATGAAAGAATGAACGTCACCTGTACACATTTTCCTAATTGGTCTCAGCATCTCATATGAATGCAATTCAATATACGATAGAAGGCGATGAACAATTTTGATGGTCAACTGTGAACCGTAATTTTAACTACACATTACAAATGAACAGATGTTGCTCATAGGCTCCTGCGAAAGATTGCCTAAAAGGCAAAAGGAGATATCACATGCAACCATTTCATCACTCCAATTACATACTAATCATATTTTCATTCAGAGGAGAATTCTGCATTTATAGAACTGGAATGAAAACGAGGCAAATCGAAACAACAATGTTTTAAAAGTACATGTTCAATAACGAAGGTTATCAGAAATTCGCATCGCCGCAGAATAGCAAATTATTCATTGAGTTTCATTAGCATCAATATACAGCATCAACATACACTATCAAAGAACTAAGTAGAAAGGAAGATCCTCAATAGGCTGAGAGCATTCGCTCAAAGTTACCCTAAAGATGGACAAATGAATCAATTTTGAGTATCCATGAGAACTGAATATCTCATAGTTTTTCTATTGCAGAAATAGAAGCATGTCGGGGCTCCCTTGCAGTACCAGTTGCACTCATACACAAGTTAGCAATTTAGACAAACCTACATGTAGAGTATTTACTCTAAGTAAATTTATTGTTAGGTATTTCAAGTTGTACAAGGCGGAGCCCCAATTTAGAAGGTTGACATTGCAACCAACTGTCGCTGAACTGCATGTAGGACTATGGACGAGCCTACTATTGAGGAAACGTAAGCATTCGAGCAATTGAAGGACGGGAGAGCTCCTATGGTCCCCTCTACTTGGCAGCATTGGTATGACGACAACTGACTGGATGAAAAGCGACACTTTTCCAATCAATTGAAAAACTGGAAGCACAGGGTGTTGATACGATACTAGGACTTGCCATATTGAGTACATTCCTCTCAATATCTGGCAAAGCCTTTGCTAGGATCATTCCGAACAGAATCCGTTTTCAGCTGCTTATACATCAGCGTCCCAAGCAGTCGGGTTTCACTCCCAAGAAACCCAATGTGGATTGCATCTCGGCTCTATGTCCTGTCCTGGAGCGGATACGGAATTCGGTAGAGATTTTCTTGTGGCCTATAACGATTTTCGCAATGTCAATTTGTCTCTGTGTGTAGAAAGGCTCTCTGGAGAATTCTCGAGCAGCATAGTGTGCCAAACAGTCCTGTTCATCTGATAACCTCTCTCTTCAGGTATTCACGAAGTGAGAGGGTTGTTTGTTCTGTAGAGTATATGCGTTCTTCCCCTTTGTCACAGGATGTGAGACAGGTCGTGTCACTATATAGCCTCCACCTGTATAGACTGGGCTTTGATTTGCGGTCTCGGAGTCAAAGTTTCTGACCTAGAGTCGCGGATAATGCTGCATAACTTGCCGAGTTCATGGCTTCGCTGGTTGATGCCCTTGGAACATTTAGTCGAGAGGCAAATCCATTGGGCATTCAGGTGTCATGGATCAAGACTGAGATCCCGCCTTTTGGCGGAATCTGTGACGGTGATGCTGGGTCGTCCAGGTGTTGGGCGAGAACGTCGAAGTCAAGTTCAACTCGGAAGGTGCTATTAGGAGCCGAGGTCATAAACACTTCAGACTGGCATAGGAAGTAATGAAATCACTTGATAGTTGTGTTTGGCGGTCGCAATATCTGAGCAGAAGAACCAAGCTCCATGTTTTTTGCTGTATTGGATCCAGTATAACTATATATACTATTGGATTGATACAGCTGCTCTATTCCTCTTTAACTACCCTCACTTTGCCGCATCTTGGTCACCGCTGGCAGGATCGGGTATCCAATGCCAGAGTTCTCGGGAGGCAGGGATGATGAAGGTTATTTACCTGATTCGCGATCGAACGACAACTGGGCATTTGTGCATACGGCACGCCTCCCTGCGAACGATCCTACTCGTGTACTGTTGTGAAACGGGACCCCGCGGGTCAAGGGGCGACCGCGAGGACGCCCCTGTACCTCATGGTCGGCGCATCTCCTCGGGTACCCTCAGAGAGTTGAGTGAATCGCCAAGCCGCGGGCGGATGTGGCTAGGTTCCGTCCAGGTATGTGCTTCTATTAGTGAGTGGAGCCTTCTTACCCACCGGAACCCTGCAATGAAATCAAATTGATGTGTTCTTTCTGCAAGGGCAGGGAAAGTAAAAGCATGTTCATGCAGATTTTCATATCCCGCTGCCGAACTCCACCTTCCATATACCAGCGGGGAAACCGAAGGGAATGAACCGGCAGATTAATTTTATTGACTCACCGATCACAGTGTACACCCATACTTCAAATGACGGTCTTCCAATGATCGTCGTAGGAGTTGGACTGGTCGGGATAGACTCCAATGACACCATGAACTTAAAGGACCGGAATGAAGAAGCCGGGTCTTTCCTTTATGGAAGAGGGCTGGGTGAATACTGGGTGCCGCCATCCGTGGAAATTGTGGTTACAATCTGCGTTTCTGGCCGGACGGGGACCGATAGACGATTGAATAGGAGAGAGGCGTCGAACTCGAGGTTAACCGCTGGAAGTAGGAAATTTATCTTTGCGTTTCATATGAGATATGATGTAATTCACGCTGATCGGCTTCCCTTTCAAAGTCAAGGAAACTGCCCCTTTGGGCTGAGGTCAACTAAACGCCGGACCAGATAAATAATAGAGTATGACTGTTCATTGGTCGAATCTCACCAGTGTATAATATTCCAAAGAACGTTACGATGTACTAGTTTTCATGTTCAATAGTACATCAAGTGCCCCAACTACCTCCCACTCCGAACAAACCTGACTTCGCCAGGTCAGAGCGGTCAAAGCCTCCTCACTTTCGGGCGGCCGTTATTTGGTGACTGCGAGGTTAGGTGTAATAAGGTTAATCTCACCCTCTAACCCCCCCCCTCCCACACACCACTTGTAACCGTTGAACCGGTAAGCCAGTTCGGAGTTCTACGTCGCATGCGCACCACAGACGCGTTCGTTGGAATGACGAGATTCGGGTCATTTCATCTGCGTTTTCAACACCTCGTTGAGACGTGATAACATACCGGCTGTCCGTCACACTTCCGTTGTCTCGGCCACTGTATCGATTTCATGATAGAATCTCTATGAGACCTGTCTTGTCATCCCGTTTGAAGACGCACTCACTTGAACTCAACAGGGATTTGTGCGTGCCACCTGACTGATTTCAATTTAGGTCCACTCGATAGCGAAAGTACAGTTTCAACACGTTGTGTATTCACAACCGATGTTTATCCGAGAAACGAGAGAGAGATCCCATAGTGGCAAACTTGGAATGAATATGGACAGAGAGTCAGGAAGGATACGTACATTTCCACAAAGCAATCTCGGCAACATATTTCTAGCGCGAGCACTACTCTTCGTCGGTTGTAGCCTACAAAGAATCATTAGAGAACAGGACCTTATCCATGAGAGAGATTGTTTTACGGCTGGCTTGTATGAGTTTTCTCCGCGTAATTTGTATTTAATATCTTAACTCTCTGCTGTGCGGACTTGAAGTTACCACAGAGAATAACACATCTCGTTTTGCCTGACGCTCGATTTGTGGCTATTATTAAACCGGAACTGGTATTTGCTGGCGATCCAGTCCTTACGTAGGTATTTGGGCGCATTTTGAACAGTATTATCATTATTAGGAAAGATGGTTGTCAGACATAGTGTATCTATTTCTGACAAATTGGCGCTAGCCATTGTACACACCCTGCAATTGCCTTCGTTGCAGGCGAAATTTTCGGTAACCATATGGAGAAGAGATGGCGAATCAACTGGGACAGGGGGTTGCATTGCTATCTGAAGGCAGTGACAGTATGGGCGGCCGTCTGGGCAAAAAAGACATTCCCGAATATAAGATATACCACCCAAAAAATTACACGAACACCGTCACACAAACAAGAACCAGCCGCAAAGAGACGAATTTCCGCCGAAAGGACACCCTGAAGCCCAGAAGTCAAGTCGCGCTAAAAGATCTCCCTGGTCGAAAGCTTCCCACGCAGAGAACAAATCCCATCAAAGAACATTTCCTGGACAGAACTACGCCCATCTGCTAAAGGACCGTTCCGCGGAAATAGGCAGATTGGGAAACTTATGAATTACCAAATTGTTGTGCACATGGTACGGCCGGTATGTTGCGCAAGTTAGGGTTGCCAGTGTTTCATTTCACAGACGAGGAGTAGTTGGAATGGTGTTCGCCATAGATTCTACTCTCTGGAAGTATCATTATTGTGCTCAGCATACACGAAACCAGTCAATTATTGTCAGTTCGCTAAGTACTGAAATACTTTAGGCACATAATCGCACTCAATTTGGTGAGTTCATGTCAACCACTTATGACAACAATGTCCTGGCAACACGAGCTAAGCTCGTCCGATAATAATGAACCGGACCGGTCGCCATGCGCTGGATGCCTCATGCCCTCATATTCATACTCATACTCAACTTCTTTCGCATTTGATCCGAACAATATATGAACAAATTACAGAGCCTTTAATCTGCCCTCTAATAGGGTTCCTGTAAACATGAGGCAACACACATACACAAAATTTGAGCTTTATCGGGTAAGGCATGTCAGACTTAGGTTGATTAAAAGGATTTTCAAAGTTTGATATCTGGTGACCTCAGATGACCTTTGACCTCTACCAAAATGAATAGTGAACACTGGTCATTCATGCACATGCAACAATGGTAATTGAATTGTTATCACCGCTGAGCGGCTTTCAGAGCATGAAGTATATTTGATCAGAGAGACTACAAATGATCTCCACACAGTGGCCAACAATTGGTAATTCATAAAATTCCCGCGCTGCCTATTTCCGAAAGTACGCCCTCTGTTTTCTTCCTAATCTTACTTCCTCTGACGAGAAACGTCTTTTTCCCGCGAGATGTCTTCTGACGGAGGTGTTTACGGGAGAAGTTTTACGGGAGAGCGTCCTTCAGCCTGACTATGTCCTTTGACAACAATTGTCCCCGTTCGGTTGGACGTCTTTTGGCCGAGAGATGTCCTCACGAGAGGGTATCGTTTTCGCGAAATTCGTCTTTTTGCGATAGGTCGTTCTTTTTTTTGGAAGTCGTCTTCTGGCGAAAATCGTCTGTTGCGCGGAACAGTTCTTTAGGGCAGAAGGGCGTCGTTCTGTCCAGGAAATGTCCTTTGATGGGATTGTTCTCTGGCTTTTGGCCAGGGGGATCTTTTAGCGCGACTCGACTTCTGGCTTAAGGGTGTCCCTCCGGCGGAAAATTCGTCTCTTTGCGACTGGTTCTTGTTTGTGTGACGGGGTTGTGTATTTTTTGGGGTGTTATATCTTTTTTGCCCCAGTGGTCGCCCAAGGAAGGGGGTCTTTGTGAATCGGGGGTCAGCAATGGTATGGCTAGTGCCCGGGATACCTCACAATATCGGAATTTCAAGGCGGTATGGATCCCGTACGTCACGCATTTTGCCCCTCAAGGCTTTACAGGTACTCCGGGCTAATATATACAATTGTGGTTCTGATAGTTAATCGGAGGGGACGTTTTGAGCAAGTTTTCCGTCCCGTTTGCAAGCCAGAAAGCTTAGTGATTCCTCAACCGATTTTGAGCATCTGCTGGTCTGTCAACGAATCTATCTGTGTTTTTTTCACATCTGTTGTCCTCAGATGAGGGTTGACCGCCCCAAAATGTGTTCATGGACCATTAGAGAACTCACCTATAGTTTGAGCTTGATCCATCGAGTTGGGATCAATAGACTAATCGTGTTCACAATGGCAAAGTTGGGGCCACAATATCACGTTTTCCACAATTTCCCAATTTTTCTAATCAAAAGGTATATTAATAGGTTCTGTACTCCCCATGGTTCCATGGACCAAGTTTCCTGGACTCATCACGTTGACAGGTTTCAAGAATTAGCAAAGTATCCGTTTTTCCAGAATGTTCCCATAATTTACCCAAAATCGATTACGGTTCATGTCCTACCCATAAGTCCAGCGGCATTGATTTTTTATGCCTAGTTGTTTGCTCCACCTCAGTGCTTGTATCATTGGCCCCACCGTGCCAAAGGTACAAGCAGGGATCTGTTCGTGATCACATAGAGGATCCACAACCGTAACCAAGTGTGAGCCTATCTAGGGGTCCGGGTTTTGGTCAAGTAATAGTGTTCACAAGCCATGGCTCTTCCGCTCTCCCTGGTCCGACCATATCCTCGGAACCTGGAGAGCGGAAACGCCATGAACCCAAACGTGACTGCTTACAGCCGACTGACGCGACAACCCAGAAACCCATGCCCGAATCCACCGCATTACACTAAACCATGGAGTAAAGACCAAGTACCTCGCCCTTACAACTGCAATTGTCAGCCACCTAGGGAGAAACGTCTGGTATGTTTGTGACACAAATTGTGGTCACTGTTACCACTTTGCCATTCTTCTTCCTTGAATCTTTACATCCTGTGAGAAGAGAAATAAACTGAACACATTCTTTGTAGTCAACTGCAGATTGGCGTATAGTGTTCGGAAACTTACGACTTTGATCTCCATCCCTGCTGGAAGCGTTTTTTGCGCCATCATCTCCAGTGCCAGTGACTTGACAGGAACATGTGATGAAGGGGGGGGGGCAAGCTGATCAATCCTATCTCAACAATCCGCACGGGCGGAATTTCGGCGAGACCCACCAGCCTCCGAGGCAACACCTGCAGAGATGACGCACAGAAGCGTTACCATCTCTGGTTTATCACCTAACCCCGACCGTGCTCGATTAACGCCATGAGATAAAGTCGGATATATGAACAAAGGACTTTCCAGAAGAAGTGGTTTATCAGACTCGTACGCGGGTTGGCATGATAAAAAACCTATTGATATCATCATCTTTTGGCAGACAGTATAATCTAGAATAATAGAGGTAACCTTAACCTGAACGGCGAGGGTGCCCGGGTGTATATGATTTTTCAATTCCCAACGAAAAACAGATGCCTTTTCTTCAATCGAACAGACAGTAGCTAAAATAACAGAGACCCAACTTGCAGATTAGGATAGCTGAAAGGAATGTAGGCCCGTTGCAAAGCTGAATATCTGTATATGCCTGTCAGGGCAAAAGTTCCTGTAACCAAAGTTTCCTTGGTGTAGTCCTCGTGAAAATGAATTAATGCATCGAAAAAAACCTATCATACAATAGAATATTCCAAGTGTATATGTGCTCTCAAGATTTTTCAGAGCAGCTTGAATACAAGATTCATTTGCTCGGGTGAAATGTGACGCAAACCTGCGTTCAAATACATTTCAACAGAATCTTACACGGGGTCTGTGTTATTTGGAAAACCTACTTAACTGTTTGAAAATCTAGCGAAAGCCTCCTTAGCAAGTGGTTCTACCGCTTGGTTCAACCTCTAGCTGACTAGCCTAAGGATTGAAAAATTGAGTCAGGACGGCCCCCGGATTTTCCGATTTACTTATGGATGAAGAGGACTCTGAAATTTATCTAATTTTACTGCGTTCGTGGGTTACTCATACTTGACATACAACAACAATCTCCACCGTTATCCATACAACTCCGTAAACCATTACTAAAAAGCTGCAAGATAGTTTGATTGTAGGTTGGGCCATATGAGTGCTGGTTCTTATTATTCTATTCTATGGTTATGCCATATTCACTCGAGTTGGCTTACAATGGCAGATGAACTGCATCATTGCTGAATAGAAAAAAAACACCAGGAACCAAGTGGGATAGTGAGTCTTTGACTGCCTCATGACCTCCACTTAAATTTTGTTAACCTCAGATGAGCTTCGTCCCTCCGGTGGGGTCAAGTTATGCTCTTCACAGCCCGGGCGGTCGGCACACATACATACACAACATACACAAAACACACACAATGACATGACTGCATAGATCCCTGGGACTGAAGTCAAGGAATCAAAGAGTGGATAGTTGTCTCTTCGAAAAAATTTGATTCTAACTATGATCCTAGCCTATTCCACCGATCTCAGAATAAGCCATGCAGAAAATTTGGCACCCTC
The DNA here is from genome assembly GCA_026419785.1 of Sclerodactyla briareus. Classification (NCBI taxonomy): domain Eukaryota; kingdom Metazoa; phylum Echinodermata; class Holothuroidea; order Dendrochirotida; family Sclerodactylidae; genus Sclerodactyla; species Sclerodactyla briareus. Next base: position 7,990 of record JAODTK010004187.1, on the reverse strand, counting down.
AGAACAGGTCCGAATCTCTCCTCTCCGCTGCTCCGCTGAAAATGTAAAATCTATTGTATCAACCCATTATCATTATGATTTGAAAAGGATAAAAAACGTTAGGTCTATGGGCCGCTTTCGGGGGGGAGTTGCTTTGTTTGGGCGTTCATAACTACTTTGCTCGCTTTTACTCTTGCTCCAGTGTCCAGTAATACCAAGACCCGTGGGAGAGCGGGGGGGTGGTCCTGGGTTGCAACTTACCGAAAACCGAACTTAACATACCAGATGAGGTCAGCCGCCCCATCTTCGGTATGGTAAACAACACCTTGGCTGTGCCAGAGAGTTGCGAGATACGAACTCGGTACAAACGAATTTGTATGTCACACACAAGGATACCGGTATCAGAACACAGAGTGCGGTGGCTCCATCACACACGTTCTATTTACTAGACCTAACCGACGACCAATATATACATTTATGTCTGGAAGCAAACTAATACGCTGACTGCGACTGTTTGGAGTGAACACACTGCAACTCACGGGTGGGCATGCGTCTTACGAAACGTGTGAAAATATCATTCTAATGTATGTGAAACCGACTAATGAGTGTGCGTGCGCTTATGTGCGCTTGTGTATTCAATTGCTCGTGATTAGAATGGTTGAAAGGATGTTGTTTCCTTGTTAATACAATTCGAACTTCATCGAAAAGGGTAGTGAAAACGTAGTGGTGCGCGCTTATGTGGCGCTTGTGTACAGTGTGTTCGTGATTAGGCGACCTAGTCTGGGCGTAAAGAAATTGTTTCCCTGTTAATACAATTCGAACTACACGAAAATGTATGTGAACGTATGTGTGCGCGCTTATGTGCGCCGCTTCGTTTTAGTTGATAGTGATTAGGCGACCTAGCTGGCGAAGGATACTGTTTCCTTGTAATACAATTCGGAACTTCATCGAAAATATATGCGAGCGTATGTGTGCGCGCTCATGTGCGCGTTCGGTATTTAGTTGATTCGTAATTAGGCGACTAGTCTGGCGAAAGGATATTGTTTCCTTGTTAATACATGCCGAAACTAAATCGACAACTGTATGGAAACGTAGTGTGCGCGCTATGTAGCCCTTGAGTATTAAGTTGCAGATGATTAGGCGAAATAGTCTAGTGAAAAGACTGTGTTCCTTGTTAATACAATCCGAACTACATCGAAAATGTATGTGAACGTTTGTGTGCGCGCTTAGGTGCGCGCTTGTGTATTCAGTTGTCGCGATAGGCGACCTGTCTGGCGAAAGAATGTGGTTTCCTTGTAATACAATCCGAACAATCGAAATGTATGTGAACGTATGTGTGCGCGACGTATGTGCGCAACTTGTTATTCAGTTGCTCGTGAGAGGGCGACCTAGTCTGGCGAAAAGATATTGTTTCCTTGTTAATAACAATGCGAACTACATCGAAAATGTATGTGAAGTATGTGTGCGCGCTTATGTGCGCGATTCTGTATTCAGTTGATCGTGATTAGGCATTAGTTAGTGAAAGGATGTTTGTTTACTCGTTATCACAATTCGAACTACGTCGAAAATGTATGTTGACGTTGTGTGCGCGTTATGTACGCGCTTGCTTATTCAGTGGTTCGTGATTAGGCGACCTAGTCTGGCGGAAGGATGTTGTTTCCTTGTTATACCAATCCAACTACAACGAAAAGATGTGAACGTCTGTGTTCGCGCTTATGTGCTCCTTTTGTAATCAGTTGTTCTGATAGGGAACTGTCTAGTGAAAGGAGTTGTTTCCTTGTTAATACAACTTAAAACTACATCGAAGATGTAGGCCTCTTTGCATTTTCAATCGGTAAAGGGGCTCAATTCCTCGGCGTGAACAATGGTCAAGACGGGGAAGGGGGTCCAAACCAGTGAGTAGACGGGAATTTTCTAGTGAGGGGGGGGGGGGTGGATTTCATGGGGGTGTAGATTGTATGGTGGGATGTGGGGAGGGTTCTGTTTTTTTTCAGGTGGACTTAGATGGCCAATTTGGTGAATGTTAGCACACTCCACACCATTCAGTTTTGGAAATAATGCCTTTTTACTGGCCTAAGATGCATTTGGTGATACGTAAGGTGGTTCCTTTTCTTGCGTTGGTCGGAATATCCCACATGAATACTGTTTTGCATGTTTTCTCAACTATACAACGATTTAACACGGAATTCTCCGGGAGGATATACTGTCTTTAGGCCCCCATATATGTTATGCTACTAGGGTCTTATGATATGTAGAAGAGGCCATGTGAAGCTTTGAGGGAATGAAGATTCCATTAGTACGTAGAAAAATGATGGATGCGTAATACTCACAATGGGGTATAAGGTGGATGTACAATAAGTTAACGGAGCCCGGCAAACGCGCGCGAGGCCCGCAAAATTTCAAGTTCACAAGGAAGATGTCCCATATGCGACAGATAATTAATTTATCAACAATCACTTCATCCCATGTAACTGTAACAATCATCCCACCCCCTACCAAAAAAAAAAAAGGTCTCAAAATTATTTAAACCAATTTTATTTGGGGAATAGACCTTTTATAGGGGCAGATGCCTGCCCTGCACAGAGAGCCAACCGCAGTGCGCGCGGAGCGCGGGCAAAATTGTTTAGGGTTCATGCCATCTTCGTAAAGGGACGTCTTATGCAGGGGTAAAGTACGCTGTGAAGTACATATCAGGTAAGGGGGGGGCGAATCCCCAGAAGCCATCTGGATCAACGTATTGGTAGAATGCAGTCGTTTTCTGAAAAATTCTGAACCAAAGGGGGGGTCCGGCCCCATGGCCCCCCCCCCCTCTGTATCCGCCTGGACAACCTGATTTGGTGGAATTCCCACGATGTACAGAATATTTTCACCACAACATTGCTGGCTACTGTCCTACACTGATTCTTAAACCATGTAAACGTTATTACGAACAGATTGCGTGACTCCCAGCTGAGCTGCAAAATACCTTTCGATATTGCCAATTTCATTGCCACGATGGTTGTATTTGTAAAGCGTAATTGATCACTACGGGTGACATTCTCTATTGCGAGTTGACAGACACCCCAAAATCACTGGAATTGTGTTTCAACACTATGCTGGCAGCCACTTCCAATTATGCGCACCCTCCACTGCTTGTCTACACTGACTGGGTCAATTACAACCAAGTCAACCATGCGAAAAGTTTGATAGGTTTCTTTCAGGAGACTGATACAAAAGGAATCTTCCCTTGCTTTGCTGAACGCCCCCACGCGTTCACACACAGGGCTACAAACCCTGAAAGTAATAGAATTACTTTTGTGGCAGCACAGAAAAAACAGTTCGAAATGCCTGGCGGCGGGTGACAGTAGGGACCTAGCCAAAATCCGTGTTCGGTCGGTGAAAATGACAGAAAAAGGGATGCTTCGTTCATCACTGAGAACAGATTTGTATTCGTAGACTATGTAATGTAAATTACCAGCTTCACGCACAGGTTGCGAATTTGCAGTCATTTTGTTAAAATAAAACATAATATAACAGTTGCCTTTCCCTCAACATACCCCAGTCTAAACCAAGAGTATATTGTAACTGATCTCCCTAGAGCGGTCACATTTCAACTTGATTGTACCTAGCATTCTGGGCCTAACTTGTCACTAAGATGTTCAGACTGAGCTTATTTTGCCTTAGATAACCCCCGACCTGACCCCGAAACATAGGCTTCATGTGCTTCCCATGGCGAACACACATGCCAATATCAGCTTCAAAAACCATCTTATGGGGTCGAGTTATTCATGTTTACTAATTTCTAACAAAATAATGCGATTTTCCTTTTTTCTTGGACGTCAACTTGAATCAACATGTGGCAGATGTCTGCTTGTCCCATCGAATTCAGCATTGACACTTCACATAGTAACTCTCCCAGACTTGCTCCATATCATCAGTACTACCAACTACCCGCAAGGATGCCATAATCATTTCTAACTGCACCTAGCTCCAATCAAATTTTCATTTGTCCTCGAAATCTGCATCGCAATTCTTAACATGTCTGACTGCTGTTTCTCACGTTCAGGATATCTAAAACCTTTCCGACCTCAGCTCCTTTCGTAGCCTTCTATACGGCTCTGTCTGCTACAACGCTTGCCTTAGGTAAATCTCACTTTGTTACATGTCTTAGCGGTACGTTCACCAGCAACTTCCTCTTCTTTTCTATGGTTGCATCTACCTCATAATAACACCATCCTACCATTTCCCTATGCAATCGCCAAACCATTCGTTGACAACATACTTGATTCTGCTGCCTGGCACAAACTATCTCTGAAATTAATCCAACTGTATCCACACTGGATCTTTGATTGTGCCTCCCCCCGCACTCTCCCCCCATCTTATTTCGATTCAGATTTGCCTCAGGCCGGTTTCCGTACCAATAATGGGGGAACACCATATCAGGATTATGCTCATCTTTCAGATGGGGCCCGAGTTGTGTATACAAGCTGGCGTAAACATACAATCTAGAAAAAAGCTGGGTACTGGGCAATTGGTTTTAAAAAACCTCATCTGGGTAACTCTACCCCTTTTGAGTAATGCTTTCGTCCCAGTCTGGGTAATATTTTCACATTTTGAGTAAATGTTTTACCCCAAGCGGGTAGTACAAATTGCCCAGGTGGTTTTGTACCCCAATATTTTCCTATATTTTCTAGAGGGGTTCTACACTAACAACACATACACACACACACACACAATGCAAACACAAAACACACACAACAACACACACACCAACGCCTGTCATGACTGCGTGGATTCCTGCCTTCGTCGACCCATAAATCATCTCCTTCCTTCCTTATTTTCTAACCCCATACCCGCAATCTCCAGCCTCCTTCGTAAACTGCATTCCTTCCCTCCTACCCCATTAAGGCTGGCCATCCACACACCAAGGTTTTTACTCCCACCTCTTTCTTCTCGCCACTAAGCCACACTGAGGGGCAATAACTGACAGACGGGACACAATGCTGTCACTATGAGCCCTTTCACTACTAGTCTATAATCCCAGAGTCACGTAACTCTACTAACTTTATGACTTTCTCTTTCCCACCTAACTGAGAATATACCAACTCCCCCATAACCTTTAACGTTATCAATCCAAAACAGCTCATAGTGGCTTTCTCATCATTATAATCAATCTGCTGATGAAACCTTTCCACTACCCTCCTGGACACAGCCTATGACTGTTTTCCACGCTCTAACATTTCTACACAACTTCTCGACGCTCAGCACAATAATTTGGAAGCAGGGCCAACAGGGGTAGCGAGGGTCGGTGAGGGATCGCAGCGTGACAATAGGTGCCGTATCCTGTCCTGCATCTTTGCTGCCTTGAATAGGAACGATCCTCTGCTCTCGGTCAGTATATATACCATAAAAAAAAAAAAAAAAAAAAAAAAAAAAAAAAAAAAAAAAAAAAAAAAACCATAGTCCCCCATCGTTAACGCAGTTATCGTTCGAAGTTTTCGGATTACTCACAATGGGTGGAGGAGAGAATATTTATTGTCGTATGACCTTCCTAAGCCCACCCGGATGGGATAGTCATTATTCGAGTGACTTCAGCTCTAGAACTGCTGAAAAACAATGCTATAACCCGCCACGATGACATCTGGAATTTCAAGGGTCTTCGTGTTAAATCAATGTATAAGGTGCCTCGCCAGGAAAATGACAACTTTCTAAGGTGGATATTACTGTTGTACCCATTCGTATTTTCTCAACTATGATAACTTGTTTGTTTGGTTTCGCCCAATTTTAGAATTTCCTACAATCTTTCTCTAATGTCTCATGACGTCCGCATTCAAACCACAGTGGCTATGCTTCTGTGAAGTACAAGATCATCTGACTGACCAGTGCAATACGTTTTGTGCTACGTTCACGGATGCTGAGGACGAACGAACTATGTCTGCACATTTCGAGAAGCAAAACCAACGAATTGACTTCATTCGATCCCGTGTACACCGGAATGACTTCGACCTAAAATTGAAAAATCTGGGTTTATGGGGCCCGGTGAAGGTGTTCAGTTCGAAGAGTGTAACTTCAAACAAACTGAGTGGAACTGTTTAGGAACTGCTTAATTATTATTTAATATCCAAATTCAGTTTTGAGAATAGAATTCACTCTGAGTGAACTACTAGGCGTTTGATGTTCATCACTCCTCATAGTCGTTTCATTGACTCCTCTTATGATCCTCAACGACATCGCATCGCCTACTCCTTTTCCAGTGCACAAATCTACCAGGGCACCCCCCGGGGTTACTGATAAATTTGATATGATCGATTGTTCACGATACGATAGGCTTGGAAAATAGTTTTGCAAAAATGCAAGACTACAGGGGCGAATAGCATCATGATACTTGAAGGATATGGAATGCCGCTAGCATAGGATAAAGTTCAGCTACGCCTATTGTGCCGTTTGTTTTGCAAAGGCATGAGCTAGCGTCCAAGCATGAAAGAATCCAATAGCGGAACCACACTGAACACAGGAACTGCATGTTGCTATATGTTTAGATCCTGCGGTTTGAAACTGTATCTATACTTGGACTGGTGTATACAAGCGCTAATATTCTGCTATGGTGAATCCACGGGCGAGGTGTCACAAAGTTTGTGGTAAATCTGCAACCACCATCCCAAGATTAGTAGTATAGTATATATACAGTATATTATATGTATTTTTTCAATCTTTTCAAAATCTTGTATGCTATATATTTACCAGTATTTTAGGTCGCGATAAACATAAGTCTATGAGTAAATTTCAAGGAGGTATATCCTCTAAAAATTTGCATGCAATCCTCCATGATTAGATGTGTATTTGATTTCTTGTTGAATGTTACGTGGTTCACAGACATCGGCGAAACGTCTCGCCTTCTCTTTTCGTTCGACCACGCCCAGAGATGATGAGGCAGGCGGTGTACACAATACATACATACACATATTTATAATGCGCTCTTTCATCAGTTCGCGCGCAGTGAACCAATTTACGAAAACCTATATTGATACAGTAATGTTTTTGAGTTTTTTCTTGAAGATGCTTAAAGAAGGAGACCCTCTGATTCGGCTGGAATGGATCCACATTTTTGGGGGATCACCCCTGAGCTGGAATGACTTTTCCTCAGGACTTGGGAATTCTTCTTGTGGGTTGTGTCATGAGGCGAGTGGGGTCCGTGCGATCGAAGACCTGGCCGAAACGGGTTGAAGAGCGATATACATGCTGACAGGTTATTCCGTAGCAGTATGATGACACATCTGTATACAAAGCCACAACACTCATTGAAAGTAAAGAAGCGCTTGTCGACGGATCCGCCAGTGCAAATTTGTGTTAATAACCGGGTTGACGTGTTCTGTTTGGGAGTTCGACAATCAGCCTGCGGCCCTGCTGATTTTTTTCTCTGCAAACGATGACAATCAGAGCAGCTTAGTTCAAGAAGGATCCATTCCGTGATCCAGTTTTGATAGAATAAGGGCTTCGTACAATGTGGTGAGCAGCGTCGAAATCTAAAAATCGCCGAAGTTGGGAAATGTTAACGACGTTGAAGGTTTAGACCGGTACAAAGGGACCCAACAAGCGGGAGCATAGACACTGGCAATCGAACACAACTCTAAGGGTTCTTACATGATCCGGAGGATGGATCTCTTTGCGCCGAGCGTAGACAGATAGGAGGGGCAGAATACGACGTGGTGACTGGTGATGTGAGTGAAGTACAAGCGACCTCCGTCTTGTTTCCTCATTTAGTTTGAGCATGTTTAGTCTCATTTTTTAATGCTTCAATAACACGAGAAGGCTTGAGAGAGAGCCAGGCGATGGAAGCTGGACCTTGGGGTTTGAAGCCTGTATAAAGTTGGATGTCATCAGCATATATATGATATGATAGATGGAAGTCGCGAATGATGTCGCAATTGGGAATCGTGTAGTATTTTAAATGCCGAAGGGCCAACTGATGGACCTGTGGCAGTCCATATCTCGCTGAGACCCTTCCTGACAGGTACACTTGACCCAACTCGAC